>CP139501.1:300887436-301487436 GCA_021014915.2 Artemisia tridentata subsp. tridentata | reverse complement strand
AAATGATGCTCCCAGTGATTAGGTCTTTCGTCTTCGTTTTCTTGAACTTTGTGTGTCATTGTAGAATAGTCTTGATACTTCGTTCCATCATGCTATGTGATCTTTAAAGTAATCGTCTTTAAGTTCTTCTTGCCTTTGATCAACATCTTCTGTACATTTGCGTCGTAACCTCCATCATACTCATGCTTCTGGACTTCATACTTATGTCTTCCTCACTTGATATATGAGCTTGTTCTTGACATCTTGATTAGCTTCTTGATTTTGTCTTAACAATATGTCTTTAACTTGATCTTTTTGTCTTGAACTTTTTCCACTTTGAGCTTGTAAAGCTATGAACTAACCTTATCACACAAACTAACTAAGCTATATAACGTGACACTCAAAGAACAATATAAGAAATATAGATGAGAAGAAAGTGATGCGTGGTGATGATGATTATATATTGACCGAATGATATTACTAAGAACAATGAGAGAACAAAATATATAAAACACACACTATACACTTTCACCTATACTAGTCTATGAGGCACACCTGATTATGTGGTGAGAGTGTGTATTTATACTACAAGGTTGACGCCCTAATGGCCTATGATGGGCTTTGTTTGGGCTCAGTTGGGCTTGTGTTGGACTTGGATAATTCTAGCCAATACATGGACTTTAACTATTACAATACTAGCTTAGTCCAACACAAAGCCCTTTTCTACTATTCTTTTACATTTAGTCGACACACACAAAGTTTAAATAATACAAATGACCATCACTTTTAAATTAATGCTAACAATCTCCCCCTAAAGGATGGTCATTCAAATGATGCTCCCAGTGATTTGGTCTTTCGTCTTTGTTGTCTTGAACTTTGTGTGTCGATGTAGAATAGTCTTTGTCCTTCGTTCCATCATGATATGTGATCTTTAAGGTAATCGTCTTTCGGTCGTTCTTGCCTTGATCAACATCTTCTTGTGGTTAAGCGTCGTGTCCTCCAACATACTCATACATCTTGAACTTCATACTTATGTCATCCTTTCTTGATACATGAGCTTGTTCTTGACTTCATGATTAGCTTTTTGACGTTGTCTTTAACACTTCGTCTTTAACTTGATATTTTCATCTCGAACTTTTTCACTTGAGCTTTGTTAAGGATGATCTTCATAAGTATGAGTAAGTGGAGGTGAAGATGTTAAGACATATGATGATGGTTGATGGACTTTTGTCAGTACCTGCATAAAACAGTTAGCAATAAATCGTCCAGCACTTACATGTTCGGACTTCGAGATTGTCAACAGCATAATGTGAAGACTTTCTCTAATCCTAGCCCAGGCCGTTCTGAATCGGATACCCCCGAAAGGGCTTACACAGACACATCGAAGTGCACCCACGATTCAGTGAGTCGCTGGAGATCACCCCACGACTGTAGACCGTTTGATACAAATAACCATCATGATATAAATGGCAAGATCCGAAGATCTCATTAAGACTCTTGTACACCTTGTGTCCTTTTTGGCGAACACAGGTGTATTATAACGTCAGTGTTCCTAAGAGATTTTTGATGAATCTCATGGCTCTAGACTCAATAATGTGTGTTTTGGTTTTAGTAGTTGGAGGCATGGAGCAGAGTGCCACCTTTTCAATATCAACACATCTCAGAGTGAGAGGCTGATAGATTATGCAGTGTTCTCCGTGAGAAATGAAACAAATATCTTTTAAGAGATATCTGAGTGGCTAGGAGGGGTGGTGCAGCGCATCACTGGGTCCATGATGTCTTGTCTTCAATATCAGTATCACCTTTGTGATAACCGATAGCAGATGTATTGACCTAGTTTCTGCCCTAAGTTTTCATAGAGGGCTATTTCTTTTCACCCTTTCATTAAACTTTTCTTTTTAATTCTTCAACCCCTTCTTTCCCTTTCTCATTTACTCATTTTTTCAATCTTTCCTAAGGACTTCTAATTCTAATCTATTGGAATTGTCCTTGGATAAATCCCTCCGGCTCTGGCGGATCATAGGACATAACCTAACCATAATCACCTTATTACTCTATGATTATCCTAGATTTGTTGATCACATGCCATAAAACCTTTTGTGAAAATCTCTCAAAGTGTTTATGAATAAAACATATTTGGTTAACACTTCGAGAGTTTTGCATTTTCTGAAGCACTCCCCCTACACATGTGCTCTTGCAATTTTTAAGATAAATTTGCACAGGTTGGGTAGAGTTCGCACATTTGAAATGATTGACTTTCAATGAACATGACCATTGCGAGACACGTTTACATCACTAGTTAGACTAGCTTGAAATTATTACCCGTCCTGGTCATATTCAATGACAATCTCTCGAATTGGTACATTCTACTCAGACAAGTCCTTTGCGAGACACGTTTACATCACTAGTTAGACTAGCTTGAAATTATTACCTGTCCCGGACAAGTCTTTTCGATTACAGACATTTAGCTTTCGTCAATTCGAGGGTAAAATATTGAGTCAAGCTCTTTTGAGATTCAATCCACGATCTTTAAACATTATTGATCACATTTTAATCACGTCTTATCCACCTCAAAAATAACATATAGTGATATTTTTGATATCAACTGAATAAATGAAAGCTTTTTGGAGAGATAGACGGATTTGAACATGATTTTGGAACATTTTTGTTTTTTCATTTTATACTTCCCCTTAAATAAAGCACATTGTTTAAACATTTGAGTTTAAAATCATTTAAGGTTATAGAGGGATTTATCTTTTTTGAAAAATCTTGAGCACCGAATTTTGAGAAAGATTTTGAAAAATCTTGATCATGTGCTCATGAATTTTTTAATTTGCTATTAACATTGCGAGTCCTGATCTAAAATAATCAAAAGTCATCAATGTAGCACGGGTTTCGTACTGAAATATACGAAAGCCGTCATTTAAGTGCGGGTTTCGTACTGAAATATACGAAAGCCATAGTGAAGAAATTTTGAGAAACGACATGTTTTAGAAAAATTTAAATGAACTCTTGCTCAAGCATCTGTACATGTCCATATCATTGTTGAATGATATTTCTAAATACGTACAGAATATCGATTATACGTGAGACATGTCGTGAGAAGAATATTTTTGGCTTTTTGATTTTATATTGTTTTTGTATTTTTGAAAATTTTCTATTTTTATATTTTGTTTTTGTTGGTTTTTCAAATTTTGTATTTTCTTTTTTCAAAAATATTTTCAAGAAGATATTTTGAAAATATTTTCGAGAAGTCTTTCTAACTCTTCGGGAGTTAGGCTTCGCATGCCAATTCGTCGAACTAAGTTATCAAACCTCTCTTTTGGAAGGGCTTTAGTAAATAGATCGGCGTGTTGGTATTCAGTCTTCACGAAAAATAAGTCAACAGTAACCTCTTCTACATGTTCCTTGATGAAGTGATAGCGGACTCTAATATGCTTGGTCTTCGAGTGTTGTACTGGATTGCACGAGATGGCTATGGCACTTTTTGAATCACAATACAAAGGTATGCGGTCGAAAGAGAAGCCATAATCTGTGAGCTGTGTCCTCATCCATAGAACTTGGGCACAACACGCAGATAGAGACACATACTCGGCTTCTGCGGTTGATAGTGCAGTGCAATCTTGTTTCCTTGATGACCAGCCTACTAGCTTTTCTCCCAAAAATTGTGCTCCACCGGATGTACTTTTTGCTGTAACTTGACAACCGGCATGGTCCGCATCTGAAAAGGCTGTTAGTGTAAACTCCGAATCTTTTGGATACCAAAGTCCCATGTTAATGGTTCTTCGTAGGTACCGAAAGATCCGTTTAACCTCTTGGAGGTGAAGTTCGGTAAGCCTTGCCTGAAACCGTGCTAATAAACAGACAGCAAAATGTATATCGGGTCGACTAGCAGTTAAGTACATGATAGAACCAATCATGCTCCGATATTTCTTCGGATCCATGGGTTTCCCATACAAATCAGCTCCTATTTTTGGTGAAGTGACCATTGGAGTACCAACAGAGTCACAATTTTCCATTCCATGTTTTTTCAAAATCTCTATTGTATATTTAGCTTGATTTATAAAAATACCACGTGGGGTTTGATGAATTTGTAAACCAAGAAAGAATTTTAATTCCCCCGTCATGGACATTTCAAATTTTCTTTTCATGAGATTTTCAAAATGTTTTGAATGTTTCGGATTAGTGGACCCAAAGATTATGTCGTCCACGTAAATCTGAACAATCAAAATATCATCTTTGAATTTTTTAGTAAACAAGGTCGGGTCAATTGTTCCTTTGGTGAAATTATTGAGAAGTAGGAAAGATGATAATTCGTCATACCACGCCCTTGGGGCTTGTTTCAAACCATAGATAGCTTTTTTTAGCTTGTAGACGTAGTCTGGATGATCTTTGTCAACGAATCCGTCTGGCTGACTAACGTACACTTCTTCTTTCAGAGTTCCGTTCAAGAATGCTGTCTTGATATCCATCTGATAGACTGTGATGTTTTTGTGAGCTGCATAGGCTAAGAAAGACTGCCTCAAGTCTTGCTATTGGCGCGAATGACTCATCAAAATCTATCCCCTCTTCCTGTCTGAATCCCTTGGCCACGAGACAAGCTTTGTTGCGAATGACAATCATTTCTTCATCCTTTTTGTTCTTCCATAACCACTTAAGATCAATGACAAGTTTGTCAATTGGTCTTGGAACCAAATCCCAAGTGTCATGTAATTGGTATTGGAGAAGTTCTTCCTGCATCGCTTCAATCCAAGCATTTTCTGCCATCGCCTCCCGAATGTTCTTTGGCTCTTTTAGACTGACTGAGCAGACGTAGATGCACATATCGGAATCGATGGCGAGCTGTTTTCTCATCTGAATTGGCCGTGAAGGTTCACCAATGACTTGTTCTATTGGATGGTCTTTTGTCCACAGTAACGTAGAAGGGTACCTTGGGTTTAACGAATGCGTGTTAGTTGGTTCATGTAAACTTGAAGATGATTCAGCAGAATCCGTTGCAAATGGGTTTTCGAATGGTTCTTCTTCTAACACAGCATCGTTTTCTTGTTGTTCTTCTTGAATTGGTATGGTTTGGTTTTGCTCATCAACTCTTGGTAGAACAATCTCAATTACTGGAGTTGCTGGAGTAGATGTTGATGACGTTGAGGGAGTTGGTGCGTCAGCTTCGATTGTGGTAGATGCATCTTGTGGTGGTGGTGGTGGATGATTTTGAGCGGGTGCAGCGAAACGTTGTTGTGATGCATTTGTCGAAGCTCCACCATAGTATTCATCATACATATACTCGAAGAAAGTGTCCATTTCTTGATTTGTTGGTTTGTCAATATTAATTGACTGAGCTCCTTGCGGTACGAGTCTTGAACTGATATGTCCAGAAGTTTGACTGTTTGGTGCGGGTCTTAATCTGGTATGATTAGAAGCCATCGGGTTAAGCGCGGGTTCTAGAGCGAGTCTCTCAGAAGCCATTTGTGAAATCTCATCAAACTTCACATTCATCGTTTCCATTATCCTTTTAGTTCGACGATTATACACCCTGAATGACCTTTAGTTTTCTGAATAACCAATGAAGATTCCAATATAACCCTTTGCTTTCAGCTTCCCCAGATCTTCTCTGTCGTACGTTGGATAACACAAAGCGCCAAATACATGAAGGTAAGAGATGTCGGGTTTTCTGTTGTTCACTAGCTCATATGGGGTTTTATTGAATCTTGGATGGATTAGGGATCGGTTCTGAGTGAGACAAGCAGTGGCAACAGCATCAGCCCATAAGAATAACGGTGCACTAGAATAAATCAGCATCGTGCGAGCAGCTTCCACAAGAGTTCTGTTTCTTCTTTCAACTACCCCGTTCTGCTGTGGACTTTTGTAGAGGATGCTCTTCATAAGTATGAGTATGAGGAGGTGTAGATATTGAGCTATATGATGATGGATGATGGACTTTCCTCAGTACCTGCATAAAATAGTTAGCAATAAATCGTCCAGCGCTTACAGGTTCGGACTTTGAGATTGTTATCAGCATAGTGTGAAAACTTTCTCTGATCCTTACCAAGGCCGTTCTGAACCGGATGCCCCCTAGAGAGCTGACACAGATACACCGAAGTGCATCAACGATTCAATGAGCCGCTGAAGTATACCGGAGTATCACTTCACGACTGTGGACCGTTTGAAGCACGTAACCATCATGATATAAGGCAAGATCCGTAGATCTCATTAAGATTAGGTGTACAAGAGTCTTAATGGAAGTGTTCCTAAGAGATCTTTTAATGAATCTCATGGCTCTAGACTCGATAATGTGCATTTTGGTTTTAGTAGTCGGAGGCATGGAGCAGAGTGCCACCTATTCAATATCAACACATCTCGGTATGAGAGGCCGATAGATTATGCAGTGTTCTCCGTGAGAAATGAAATAAATATATTTTAAGAGATATCTGAGTGGCTAGGAGGGGTTTGTGCAGCTCGTCACTGGGTCGATGACGTCTTGTCTTCAATATCAGTATCAACTTTATGATTACCGATAGCAGATGTATTGACCCGGTTTCTGCCCTAAGTTTTCATGGAGGGCTATTTCTTTTCACCCTTTCATTAAACTTTTTTTTTTCATTCTTCAACCCCTTATTTCCCTTTCTCATTTACTCCTTTTTTTCAATCTTACCTAAGGACTTCTAATTCTAATCTATTGGAATTGTCCTTGGGTAGATCCCTCTGGCTCTGGCGGATCATAGGACGTAAACCTAACCATAATCACTTTATTACTCCATGATTATCCTAGATTTGTTGATCACTTGCCATAAAACCTTTTGTGAAAATCTCTCAAAGTGCTTATGAGTAAAACACATTTAGTTAACACTTCGAGAGTTTTGTATTTTCTAAAATACTCCTCCTACACATGTGCTTATACATTTTAAAGTAAGTTTGCACATGGTGGGTAGAGTTCGCACATTTTGAATTGATCGATTTTTCAATGAACAGGACCATTGCGAGACACGTTTACATCACTAGTTAGACTAGCTTGAAATTATTACCCGTCCCGGTCATATTCAAAGATAATCTTTCGAATTGGTACATTCTACTCGGACAAGTCCTTTGCGAGACACGTTTACATCATTGGATGAACCAGCTTGAAATTATTACCTGTCCCGGACAAGTCTTTTCGATTACTGACATTTAGCTTTCGTCAATTCGAGGGTTCATACTGAGTCGAGCTCTTTTTGAGATTCAATCCACGATTTCTCAAAGTTGAGAGATTCTCTTTTGATCACATTTTAATCACGTCTTCTCCCCCTCAAAAATAGCATGTAGTGATATTTTTTATATCAACTGATTAAATGAAAGCTTTTTGGAGAGATAGACGGATTTGAGCATGAAATTGGAACATTTTGTTTTTCATTTTTATACTCCCCCTTAAATAAAGCATATTTTTTTTAAACATAGAGTTTAAATGAATTTTAAGGGTATAGAGGGAGTTATCTTGAGCACAGAATTTTGAAAAAGATTTTTAAAAATCTTTTTGAAAAAAATCTTGATCATGTGCTCAAAGATTCTTTATTTTGTCATTAAAAACACGATTTCTGATCGGATATAATCAGAAGTCATCATTTAAGGGCTCGAAAAATATTTAAAACCTTTGTTTGGATAAGCACTTTCCTTTCTTTGAAGCGCGGGTCCTGAACTGATGTGTCCAGAAGCCATTACATGAAGCTCGGGTCCGAAACTGAGTTGTTCCGAAGCCATAGAAGAAAATTTTGAGAAACGACATGTTTTGAAAATAATTTTAGTGATCTCTTGCTCAAGCATCTGTACATGTCCGTATCATTGTTGAATAACATTTCTAGATACGTACAGAATATCGATTATACGAGAAACATGTCGTGAGAAGAATGTTTTTGTTTTTTGATTTTATATTGTTTTTGTATTTTGAAATTTTCTATTTTTGTATTTTGATTTTGTTGGTTTTTCAAATTTTATATTTAATTTTTGTTTTTATAAAAGAAATGGAAAATCAAAAATAGAAGATTGAAAGAATGATTTTGAAGAATTTACAGAATTAGAACCCTCTGATGAACTGGGTTCTGAGATAGTTGAATCACCTGCAACCAAAGACGAAGAGTTTTCACAAATAACAGTATTAGTAGTCATGAATCATCACTCTCAGGGTGTTCACTATCAATGGTTGTAGTGGTTTCTACATCCTTATCCTGATGATTTTCACTATTATTTGTCGTTGTGCAACTATAAAGAATCTTTCCTATGGGAATCCATCTAAGACCAACTGTTTTAAAAACTTTTCCCGTGGGAATCCACCTAAGGTAAGATCTAGGAGTTGTTTTCTTTTCAGATGCAGCGGAAGTCTCATTTTGAGAAAAACTACGTCCTGTAGAAATCCACCTATTAGGTTTCTTAGCCTCTTGCTTCTTATCAACGGGTTTGTTTCTATTTGGTGTCTTTGTAGATTGTGCCTTAGCACGTAAATTTTCTTTCTTGATATACTGTTCAACACATGCATCATGATTAGCTGAAAAGACACATTTTTGACATGTAGAACAGACAAATTCAGCATTTTTGTTTAAAACAGCAACCTTAACTTTGTCACTACAGTCATTTGAAAATTGTTTCTTGTTCGAAGAGGAATTTGAATTCTTAGTGTTGCATTCTACATGCATAACATTTTCATTTGCGCAACTACTCTTAGATGCAAGCCAATCCCTAGTCTTTTGTTGAGTGTTCCTAGGTAATGGTTTACTACTACTAGCAGTGCCTTGTAATGTTGTAGAATTCATCACCCTAGGTTTTGTACCTAAAATTCCATCTTTTTGAATCTGTGCTTTTTTCCTAGCTCCTTCTAGATAGTGATTATGGACCATGTCATTAGAACCAACATATTCTTTAACAGTTTTTGTGGTCACATTTGGTGAACTATTCCTAGAAAGATGAGGTGTAATGACTTGTGGTTCCTCGAAAAATACTTTTTCTTTTTCAACACCTTTTTCATCAATCTTTAATATTCTTTTCTTGATGGGCAAGGAATGTGGAGTGACTGGTTTTGACAAATCATTTTTCTCATCGACTTTTGGATCATCCTGAGAAATAGACATTTGTGGTTTTTCAACCGGTTTTGAAGCATTTGGTTTCACCGGAGTCGATGGTTTTGCAAACTTAGTATCCACACCCTTCCCTTTTAGACTTTGCAGCTGAGCTCTCAAAAGATCATTTTGCTCTTACATGTCCTTGTAGGCACGGTCATACGACAATTTGTCATACTTGCATTCCTCGGTTTTTCGATCAAGTTGTTTAAAATTTGACACATTTTCTTTTTCAAGCTTAACAAGAGCATTTTCATATTTTAAAACAATTGCAGAAGTCTCAGCTCGAAGTCTTTCATCGTCTTCAACAGAATATGTTTGATAAATAATGGACATAATATCGGTCGATAAAGCTATTTTGAAGAGAGAATCATTGTGATTTTCCAAAACTTTGATACGTTCAATGTTTTCATTAGCTTCCTTTACCAGGGACTTGTGGTCCTTGACAAAGTTGGCTGTTTCTTTTAAAATTGCTTGTTCAACATGAATTACCCTCGCACTAATGGCATTTAGTGGAGTAGTAATTTCTGTTTGAAACACCTTTTTCATTTCAATATGAAAACTTGAATGCCAGTTGTTGATACTAATATTCGTTTTGGATTCAACAATACTTTGAAGTGTTTTCACTCTCTCTTTAAGATCATCCAAACATCTTCTAGCTTCATTTGTGTTAAAAGGGTTGCTAGAGGACATTTGTTCCAAGTTTGAAAGATTTTTGGAAACAACTTTTTGTTTTGTTGAAACAACTGGTTTTTTGAAAACCTTTGGTGTTTGTTGTTGTTTAACAAAATTTACTCCAGAAAGTATGTTAAGTTTGTTATAATCAATTGGTTTTATTTCTGGGTTCATTTGTCTCATTTTGATTCTACTCTCTTTGGCAAGCTCAATCGTTTCATCAGAATCCCGAACCTCGGGAGGATCATGTTTAGCAAATATCACATTACCATTATATAAAACATTCTGTTCTTTCTGAGCTTTCTTGAGTGTATAAGGGTTTTCACAACCGATAGCTATTTTCTTCATTGTGTGCAAAAGCGAGTTTGGATATTTAATTAGCATATGAATTATTTGAGCAGAATGACCCGTTTTGACAAGCAAATCTTCCAATTTTTTAATTGTTTCTTGTTTCTCAATGATTTCATCAAGAAGATCATTTTCTCGTTTTGAAAAATCTGCTTTCAACTGTTTCTTTTCTTTTTCAAGATCAGAACAAGTTGATGTTTGTTTAGAAAGTTGGTTTTTCAAATCTGAAATTTCCGCGTTTAAGGAATTTATTTTCATATTCAAATTAACATCAAGTGTGTCAAACTTGATTTGCAATTGTTTTTCTCTTAAAATGGAATTTC
The DNA here is from genome assembly GCA_021014915.2 of Artemisia tridentata subsp. tridentata. Taxonomy (NCBI): domain Eukaryota; kingdom Viridiplantae; phylum Streptophyta; class Magnoliopsida; order Asterales; family Asteraceae; genus Artemisia; species Artemisia tridentata. The sequence goes on along the minus strand of CP139501.1, from coordinate 301,477,034 downwards.
GATAACCAGTTTCTAATTCTGACTGTCGTGTTTTATGAAACTCAAAAGCTTTTTCGTTTTCCTTATACCTCTCAAGCTCAGCGGTCAATTTCACATTCGTGGTCTTAAGATAGCGATTGACCTTTTTTCACTTTTTCAATCTCAATGCTACAATTATTCAGTAATGATTCAAAGAGAGCACGGGTTTCCTCATCATTAGCATCATTTTGTGCAACTTGAACTTCATTAGGATCCATATATGGAGTTTCACAGTTAACATTGCTATTAACTTGCTCCCCCACATATGTATCATAATTAGGTTCGAGAGGCACAAAATATGGCTTTTCATGAGCAAACGGATTTTGTATCTCATGGAGTGGTTCTGTGTCATAAGTTGGAGGAATTTCAGAAGCATTGCATGATGTTGTTTCTTGCTGATTAGACATAAAGTTGCAGTTTCCATTGAGATCTGCTGCATTATCATTAACTTTTGTTGTAACCATGAAGTCATATTCCTTAGCAGTCAACGGTGTTCCCGACTCTTCTTTAGTGGCTAGCGTCAACATGTACTGGAGCTTTTGTAGCTTTGTCATTGCATTGACATTGCAATCTTTACCAATATCACTATTGTGAATTTCAGATGTAGGTTTCTGAATCGTAGTCATAAAACAATAATTCTCATTTTGATTAACCCCGTACTGATTCACAGTCTGATCCATTTGGTTTCCAGCATATTGCCCTGCATATTGCATCTGATGCCCCATCTGTATACCCATAGCATTTCCTTGCTGATTCTCAATAACTTCAACCATTTGTCCTTCTTGACCCATATATAACTGCGTATTGTCAGTCTACGGTGAATTTCATTGGTTGTTGTTATGTGGTTTGCTGTTTAATGCCTTGGTGAATAAAGCAAAAGCAGTTGTGACATTGTCTTGCTGAGTTGCCATTGTTGATGTTTGGTATGATAAAGTTGAACTTGGATCGTTGCAACGAAATATGAGTTGTGATTGGTAGGTTAAGTTCAGTTGTTGTAGTGAAGCTTTGGTCTTGAACTTATGATCGTATGAAGTTTTGGTCTTTAGAAATCAAGCAGCAGTCAAATCCGATAAGTTACTTGCAATTTAGATAAACTAGGGCAATTTAGACAGAAGTAGCAATTTAGACAAAAGTAGCAATTTAGACAAAAATACCAATTTCGACAAGACTACAATTTAGACAAAATCAAATGATCACAATTTCGACAAAGTTATCAAGATTACAATTTCGACAAAATCACAATTTCGATAGAAATCTCAATTTAGACAAAATTATACAATTTTGACAAAATTTCAATTTAGATAGAAATGTGCAATTTAGAAAAATTTGCAATTTAGATAAAAATCTATCTAATTTGTACAAATTAGAAGATGTTTCCTTTGTCGAAGTATTCCACACACTTGTACAAGCACGGGAATACCGAGTTCACGTTTGATATTGTAGAAATCAAGTACAAGTTGAATTTAGATAAAGCCTTGAATTGCGACAAATCTGGATGAATTGCGACAAGTCCTTTAATTCCGACAAAAAATTGCGACAGATCTGGTAATTGCGACAGTCTTAATTGCGACAGCTTCTTAATTTCGATAAACCTGAATTGTGACAAAATCTGATTTGCGACAAAATTGAATTGTGACAAGTAATTGCGACAGAATCCGTTGAATTGCGACAGAACTTGAAATTCGATAGACTTGAAATTGCGACAGATTTACAAGCCCTAGAATTTCGACAAGAACTGAATTTCGATAAAAACCCTAGCAATTTCGACAAGTCCTTGTACAAGGAATTTCGACAAGTCTGAATTTCGACAAACTCCACAATTTCGACGAACCCTTGCTGCCAATTTCGATAAGCCACAATTTCGACAAACCCTTAGTTGTCTAAATTCGTCACAATTTAGATAAACCCTTAGTTGTCTAAATTCATCCCAATTTAGATAAACCCTCAACTGTCTAAATTCGTCCCAATTTAGATAAACCCTCAAAACCAATTTAGATAAACCCTTATACACGGGATCCAAATAACGACCAACAAACAATCTTCTAAGCAATTTCACTCGATCAAATAACTTTAAAAACCCGTAAATACTTATAAAGTTCAAACCTTTATCACCTTTATGCTCTTTAAACAATATTTCGATAATGAATCGAATGAAACTACCAAACCTCAATTTTAATGCATAAGAACAATGAAATACTACAACTTTAACCTAAAACTTACGTAAAAAATCAAAGTTTTTCACAAAAAGCACACGTTTTTATTGATAAAAAACGCAACTTTATGCTACTCTTTGATAAAAAATCGAACACAATAAACTTCCTAAATCGTTGTTTGGCTATTTGATACCACTTGTTAATGCACTAGAACAATCTTATCACACCTTAAATATGTAGATACGTATATGGAGCTAGAGAGATGAGACGTGGAGATCTAATATGTAACTCGTATGTATTAGATTAGAGAAGGAAAAAGAAAACAATACAAGACAATACACACACACACTCCCACCTTTACACCTCTAAAGCACACATGACGTTAATACAAATATCGTCCCAAAAATGTTATTTATATTTTACGATCTTTGTTTAATTTTGTTAATGACAATTGCAAAGTTTATCTTTAAGCAAAGCATAAATAAGATTAAGTCTTTTACATTTATAGTGATAAGTCTTTTAAAACACATTTACACATTACAAGTCTACTAGGGATAACATTACATACATTTACAAGTTTATTCCTTAAAATAGAAACTTTATTTTTTAAATATTAGGATGACATCATGGCATGCATCATGAACATAATCTTAGAAAGATTTTGAGATATTTTGTTTAGATCTTCAAGCCAAAGAGTTGACATTTGAAGATATGGAAAGATTGTGTAAGATTTGGAAAGATATGAAGATCACTTAGCTGGCCTGACATGGCGGATCCAAATCCATACAAGGGCGGATCCAATTTTTGGGATCCGCCAGATCCGCCAACTGTTGGATCAGTTTGCCTATAAATAGAAAGCTGATCATTTGGGCATTCTCATCACTCATATAGCTTAAATACATACTCATTCATTTACATATCACTAACCTATATCATTCTTTCATTTCATTGATCTTTCCTTTTGTAGCAAAGAAGATCACAACATATAAGGATCAACCTTCTGTTGTTATCATTTTAGCATAGAGTCTGTGTGATTTGGTTTTAGTTCACACATCATCGTTTGTATCATTTATTCAGTAGAGTTTGGTTAGTGTTTTAGTCCTTAAAACACAAAGAGTGTCGGGAGTGGTTGTACCCTTGTGAAAGAACCAACGGGAGTGTTTGTACCCTTGTAAAGAACCAACGGGAGTGGTTGTACCTTTGTAAAGAACCCGGTGTTTAGCTTAGTACCAGATAAAGAGTAAGCAACGTGTAAAGGTTTTCTCCGTCTAGAAGGGAGCTTGTTTCTTAGTGAAGAAAAACTCTCGAGTTAGAGGCTCGAGGAGTGGAGTAGGGCAAAGAAGAGAGTCCTTGTAGCCGAACCACTATAAACATCTGTGTTGTGTGGTTTGATCTTTCCTCTCTTTACTTCTTTACTTATATTACTTGCTTGTGTGCTTGATTGTTCACTTTACTTTGAAATCACATTAAGTATACAAAGCGAATTAATTTTAAAACGGTAAAAACTATTCAACCCCCCTTCTAGTTTTCCACAATTGGTACCAGAGCAGTGTTACTCAAGATTTTCAAAATATATTGTATTTTAAAAACTTGAAACGATCAATGGATTTTGAAAACTTTTAAGAAGGGCAATCTATGCAAAGACCACCACTATTTGAACCAAATTGTTTCATATATTGGAAAAATCGCTTTGAGACGTATGTGAAGTCAAAGGATATAGATCTATGGTATATAATTGTAGAGGGTGATTACAAGCCCATAAGTAATGATATTCCAGGAGGTCGGGATGTAGGTACTTCTCTTACTCATCACAGTGATGAGCAAAAGAAGATGATTGACAGAAATAACGAAGCCAAAATGATGCTTTACAATGCTTTACCTAAGAAAGAATATGAAAGAGTTTTTATGTGTAAAACGGCTAAGGATATTTGGCAATCATTAATTATCACTCATCAAGGGAACTCACAAGTCAAAGATAACAAAATTGATCTTCTTGTTCAACAATATGAAAAATTTGTTATCTCTGAAGATGAGACCATTGATAGTGTGTTTGCTAGGTTTAATACTATTATTACATCTCTTAAAGCACTTGACGAATCTTTTTCTAGTAAGAATTTTGTCAGGAAATTTCTAAAGCACTCCACCCGAAGTGGAGAGCAAAGGTGACAGCTATTGAAGAATTCAAGGATCTTTCAAGCATGACACTGGATGAGCTCATAGGAAATCTCAATGTTCACGAAATGGTGATGGAAAAAGACTCAGAAATTGTTAAAGGCAAGAAGGAGAAAATGAAGTCCATTGCCTTGAAAGCTAGAGTTGAGTCAAGTGATGATGAAGAGTCTTGTTCTAGTAGCGAAGACGAAGAATATGCCATGGCCGTAAGAGATTTCAAGAAATTCTTCAGGAGACGAGGAAAGTTCGTTAGACCACCTCGTGAAGAAAAGAAATCCTTCCGAAAAGACCGTGATGATAGGAAAGGAAAGGTAGACAGGAAGTGTTATAGGTGTGGTGATTCTAGTCACTTAATAGGAGAATGTCCAAAGCCTCCAAAGAACAAGTCTCAAAGAGCCTTTGTCAGTGGAGCTTGGAGTGATAGTGAAGGAGATGACAACGAGCCTAAGAGCGAAGAAGTTGCTCTCATGGCTCATGACACAGAAGAGGTGTGCTTGAAAGTTGAATTAGAACCTGATGAGTGGATTAAAGATAGTGGGTGTTCAAGACACATGATGGGAAACAAAAGCCTTTTCTCAAACTACCCAGTGTACGACGGAGGTAATGTCACATTCGGTAGCAAGTTTAAAAGTAAAATCATCGGAAAAGGTATGATTTCTCATGACTCTCTCACTATTGATGATGTTGCTCATGTAGATAACTTAGGATTTAACTTGCTTATTATAAGTCAATTATGCCGCAAAAAGTATAACGTCCTTTTCAGTGAAAATGGAAGTAAAATACTTAAGGATGGCATAACCGTAGGAAAAGGTGTTTTGAAGAATAACGTTTACGTTATGAAACTAGACAAAACACCTAAAGACAAACTTTGTCTCACTTCTTTGGATGATAACTCAACTTTATGTCATCGACGCTTAGGTCATGCCAATATGAGGTTAATTCAATCTTTATCATCTAAGAAACTCGTTAGGAACCTGCCCAAGTTGAAATATGACCAATACTTTTGTGAGATTTGCAAAATAGGAAAACAAGTTCATAATAGCCATAAGGCTAAAAACATGGTGTCTACATCTAGGTGTCTAGAATTATTAAATATGGATTTGTTTGGTCTATCCGCTATACAAAGTTACGGGGGAAACTTCTATACTTTGGTAATAGTAGATGATTACTCTAGGTAAACATGGACTAAGTTTTTGAAAACTAAAAATGAAGCGTTTGATAAATTTGAAATCTTAAGTAAGAAAATTCAAAATCAAATAGGAAGTAACATAATGTCAATAAGAACCGACCATGGTCGTGAATTTGACAATGAAATCCAATTTGGAGCTTTTTGTGATGCCAATGGCATAACTCATAATTTCTCGGCTCCTCGAACCCCTCAATCTAACGGTGTGGTAGAACGCAAAAATAAGACAATTTAAGAAATGATTAGAACCATGTTAAATGAACAAAACATACCTCAAGAGTTTTGGTTTCACGCTGTAGATACATCCACATATATCCTAAATCGAGTCCTAATTAGACCATTCTTGAAAAAGACTCCATATGAGTTATATAGAGGCAAAAAGCCTACTTTAGGATATTTTAGAGTTTTTGGAAGCAAGTGCTTCATTTTAAACACAAAGGATTATCTCACCAAGTTCGACCCAAAGTCGTATGAAGGTGTATTTCTAGGATATTCACAAACTAGTAAAGCATATATAGTTTTGAACAAAGAAACCTCAAAATTCGAGGAATCGTTGAACGTAACATTCGATGAAAGTCCACCTCCCTATAAGACATCACCTTTGGTAGATGATGACTTAGTTGAAAGTCAAACGGTTGATAATCAGGAAAATATTGAAAGTGAGAAAGAAGATGAACCGGTAAAAAGAGAAATAGTTAATATCAAAGAAACGAAAAGTCATTCATTAGCAAACGTCATAGGAAAAATCAATGAAAGAACATTAAGGTCTAAAGCTCAAAATGAAAGTAACTTCTTTTGTTTTGTTTCAATAATTGAACCTAAAAATGTTAATGAAGCCATAAAAGATGAATCTTGGGTCATTGCGATGCAAGAGGAATTAAATCAATTTGTTAGGAATGACGTTTGGACATTAGTTCCACAACCTAAAAATAAACCATAATCGGTACAAAATGGGTTTTTAGAAATAAAATGGATGAAAATGGCATAGTGTCTAGAAACAAAGCTAGGTTAGTAGCACAAGGCTACAATCAACAAGAAGGTATAGATTATGATGAGACTTTTGCACCCGTAGCTAGACTTGAGTCAATTAGGATATTACTTGCATATGCATGTGAACATGACTTTAAACTATTTCAAATGGATGTCAAAAAGTGAATTTCTAAATGGTTTCATAAATGAGGAAGTGTATGTAGCACAACCTCCCGGCTTTGTCGATTTTGAAAAACCTAATCATGTCTATAAACTTAAGAAAGCATTATACGGACTTAAGCAAGCACCAAAAGCTTGGTATGATCGACTTAAGACCTTCCTAGTTGACTATAAGTATACCATGGGCCTAGTAGACAACACTTTCTTCACCAAGAAAAAGGGATCACATATTATCATAGTCCAGATATATGTGGATGACATTATATTCGGTTCAACTTGTCAAGAGTTATGCGATGATTTTTCGAAAATCATGCATGATGAGTTTGAAATGAGTATGATGGGGGAACTAAACTTTTTCTTAGCTCTCCAAATAAAATAATTAGAAGATGGGATATTCTTCAACCAATCTAAGTATATCAAGGATATGCTTAAGAAATTTGGTCTTGAAGATTCTAAACCTATGAAAACACCAATGTCTTCCGAAACCAAAATCACCAAGGATGACGAAAGTGAATTCGTAGATAGCACTAAATATAGAGGGATGATTGGTAGTTTACTCTACCCAATTCAACATTCCCTTAGATCAATTTGGAGATGTCTTAGGAGTTCCAAGTCAAGGAACATATGTCTATTCGGATAAATGGTCATTGACAATCTTAGAATCAAACCTTGATCGAATGGCACCATATGCCACACCTTTGACCGCAAAAGAAACCATTCGGGAGCATCTCTTCTTACCTAGGAACAACCCAACTAGGTTGCATCGAGGTCGTCAAGTAAATAGAGATCCTTTTGCCATGGAACTCAATGAACTTAAGCCCGAATTTAGAAAGCTAGAAGATGTGTTAAGAGAAAATGTCATAAGTACCGTCGGGAATCGAGATCATATCAAAGCTTGTCTTTGTTATATGATCTATTGTGTGTCAACCCATCAACCTTTCAACCTTGCATACTATATCGCCAAACGAATGGCCGATATTCCGGTACAAGGTACCACCACAATGCCCTACGGGATGCTCTTGACTCGTCTCTATAGAGCCTTTGAACCCATTCCTAGAAATGCTTTAGGATTTGTTCCCGACTAAGTCGAGATAGAATACACTTTCGTTCCTCTGAGTGATCATAGGGTAGCGGTAGCAAAAGGTAAACGTCCTTATCCTCCCACATCATCATCATCATCATCAATGGGTGAGGATGACGGCTTGCCAAACTCTAGGATCGCTCCACCTGAGTACTTAAGTCAACTTCCACCAATCCCAAATGAATCGGTGGAATTTCAGCAAACCAAACGAATGGTGAAGAATTTGGGGCGTTGGATCATGAAACTTCACAAGGGTTACAAGAAATTGAGCAAGAAGTTAAGTTGAAAGGAGTGTTTGGTTTTAGACTTTATTAGACAATGATGTGTTGAACATGTATGTTTCTTAAGACATTATGTTAGTACTTGACATATGTGTAAACTAACTTGACATTGCAGGGCGATAACACATGTTGTTATCAATTTTCCAAGATTAAGCCCTCGTTTGGCTTAACTCCCTTTATGGTAAGATATTATGATCGGATTAATTTATGTGTATACGTGTGTTAGAATCTATATATTTAGTATATTTGTATCACATATTAGCTATTACATATGTTTTAGGAGATTTTTCGGGTTTTGACCGAGAAACGCAAAATTCAACATATGTTCTGTTAAGACGGCTCCCAAATTTTGGATCTGTCTTTGTTGTCGATTGGATCCGCAGGTGCCTACAGTAACATTTTTCAAAAAATTCCCGACTAATCCCGATAGTTAGATTTTGGATTATAGTTTTTAGGAATTCTTTACTGATCATTAGACTCTTTAGAATGTTTTAGGAAACTCTTAGAACCTTAAGAAATCAATTTCCCACCAAAATTTGAATTTTCAAATTTTCCATGTGAGTTACCTTTCCAATACAAGCAAGGAACCCTTTTCCGGGATCCGTCAAATCCGTGGGAACATCATATCAACAGATTTTCCACTTACTCTTTGCATTAACTGCAAATCTTCAACAATTCACTCAACTTGAGCTCTATGGTTTGACTTAAATGATGTGACTAGCACAAATTTTTGTTCCAAATTATTAGGAACCAACATTCTCCATTGGATTCACATCAAATCCAAACACTAACTTCAAAAATCTCACTGTCTATAAATTAGGAAGTTCAAGTTCAATCAAAACTCACTCACTCATCATATTCTCTACATATCTCTCCTGTACTACTTAGCTACATTATCAATCTTAACCATGACAAAATCAAGTAACTCATCCACTAGCAGCCCAAAAAGAACTGCTCGTATTAGTGTTAAGCTTTGTTGCTTCATAAACTTAGCTAACTCATTAAAGGATGAATCATCCCCTCTTAACATCTCTTCACCAATCGCAAATGAGAATTTTCTCAATCTTGCTACTCCAACACCATCTCACACCACTATCTCCACACCACCACCAACAATCACACCTGTTGCTACAACTCCACCTCCTACTCCAACTCAACCTAGCAAATCACCTTCACCACCAAAGTCACCACAACTTCAGCCTCTAGAATTATTTAGGACTCCACCTACATCACCACATCCATATTGTTAGGACTGGACACACGGTTAAGGTGGTTAAACCTTTTGTTCTTTGTGTGTAATGATATGTTGTGTTAATATGATTAAGTGCGCGGAATTCACTCAATCACACTTAGAAGGTTGTGTATGTTATGGAAATGGAATTTTTATGTTTGTTAGTTAGCAATGAACACATAAATATTATCACCAAACGATTCAATATTATTAATGATAATAATACGAGTGATCTTGAAATATCACTAGGGTTACAACCTTGAATCTTAAGTTTTTACAACTTGTGATGTTTTTGTGTTTGTTCTAAGTCTAAAATAATAACACATGCATGGACACTTAACGTCTACTCTAAAAAACAAGTCTAAGATCTCTTTTATAGTCCAAGAGATCTATTACAATATTGTATAAAGTCTAGCCGACTTACTTTGTTAACTTATCTCTTGAGTGTGTCAGTACATAAGATACAACATGTATCTGTGTACACAACTTGTTAACTAAGCACATGGGGTAAGATATTATCTACCGTATATTGTTGACCAAAATACAAATAATATCTTTTCAATCTTATCCATCTAGCAGCAGAATGTTCACTAGCAGCAGCAATGAGATTATCGCTAGCAGCAGGAACAAGTATCATTAGCAGCAGGATCAACAGTAGCAGAATGCTAAGCCTAGCAGCAGAATCATTTATCACTAGCAGTAGGATCAAACATTAGCAGCAGGAACCAAATGCACTAGCAGCAGAATCACACTTAGAGTATTTTCTTAGAATAGAATCCGATATTTAACTTCTTGAATATTTAATTCCCAACAATCCTCCCCTAAACATGTGAATCCATTTCAACATGTTTCTGAATTAAATCATGGATTGTGAAGATCTTTCAAACACTTATGTTCTTCAAGACTAAATATCTTCTCGGTAATTCATCTGCTTTGTTCTTTGACTTTAACAATATCAACACATTGAACCAATCTTTGACTAAAAGATGGTGCAATTTCCTTGGATGGAGGAATTATAAGAGGCAATGATGTTGTGTATCTTGGATGCTTGATTCAACAAGTGAAATCATCTATCAGCATGTCTTTGCAAGTTGAAATTGAAACTTTTCTTTGTTTGACCTAGATAGAACTTTCTCCTTTGGAATGTTCTTGTCATTTTCAACCTCCATGTCATATCTTGTCTTCTCCTTCCTTTTCATTGGGTTTTTCTTCCTTTTCTGGGCTATTATTTCCTCCCCTGAGATTGTTACCTCCCTTGAAGCAAATAAAAATTTTATCCTCCCCTTGTTTGGAAGATCTCACTATGTACCAAAATATATCTTTCCTTATCATCTGATCCTTTAGAACTTGTTGTCAGACAATATTGTACATGAAGCCATCAATTCCTTAAGAGTTTAAGTTACTGCCCTCATCACTTCTAGGTGTGTTAACTCCTATGAGAGGTGAATCAGTGGACATTTGATTCATGGTCCATCAATGGATGGTTTTTGTGAATCTCTTGAAAATCCTTTTAAGAAATTGTTTGACATAGCAGTATGTTCATGATTTTAGAATTGAAAAATCATACTGCTTTCAACCATTTTGAAGGGATCAAGTGTATAACAGACACTTAATCAAAATTTTGGTTTAAAGCAACCTCTGGTTGTGTGAGAACCAATGTATTTCAGTTATAAATAACTGCCTGTGTAAAGATAAACCTATTCAAAAGGCTTTCTTGACAGGGTTTCCAGCTCATAGTAATTGTTACCTCTAACACAATTGATAGATTCACTTTCACTAGCTGTTCTTTCTATCAGATGTCCTCAGACTTGCACATTATACTTAAAAGTATAAAATGATAGAAAGTGAGTTGCATCAGTTACTATCTGATCAACTAAGTCATCAATTCAATGTGAAATATCATAACTAGGTTTTAAGAAAGTAGTTTTAAGGAGTTTTAAATTCCCAAAATCAGTCCATCATAAACCTATTATGGTAGCAGCCAATATCAGCATTGTGTTGCTTCCATTTCACTTGAAATTTCCTTTGTGTTCACATATTCATACCTGAAATTGTTAGTCTAAAACCAAAAGAACAAAGTACAAAGTACTTGTCTTGTATTAGAATAATCATAAGACCAACTGTATGAATAACACATTTTAAATTTGTACTAGCAGCACAAACTTTTTGTAATAACAGCAGTATTATATAAAGCCAGCAGCAGAAACAAAAAAATTTATTTACAAAAACACATTATATTGAGAATTCAAAGATTAAGCATTCCAATACTTGCTACCAAGTACTGAAACCTTCCAACATCAAAAGCTTTGGTTAGCAGATCTGCAAAATTGAATTCTGAAGCAATTTTAAGTACTTGAATTAATCTTTTCTCATTGCAGTCTCTTATAAAGTGATGTCTAATTTCAATGTGTTTTGTTTTAGAATGTTGCATTGGATTTTTAATAATACAAATTGTACTACTATTATCAATATAAATAACAGTGTTTAAGAAATTGTACCCATAATCAAGAAGTTGGTTTTAAAGCCATAGAACTTGACTAGAGCAACTTGCAGCAGCTATATATTCAGCTTCAGTTGTTGAATTTGCCACACTTGTTTGCTTCTTACACTGCCATGAGACAAGTCTACACCCAAGGAATTGACATCCTCCAGTTGTTGACTTTCTATCCAAGCTAGCACCAGCATAATCACTATCCGAATATGCTACCAAGTCAAAATGAGATTCTCTAGAATACCATATACCCAACCTTGGTTGACCTTTGAGATATCTAAAAATTCTCTTGACTGCAGTTAAATGAGAAACCTTTGGAGTAACTTGAAATCTTGCACAAACACAAACAGGGAACATGATATCAGGTCTAGATGATGTAAGGTACATCAAAGAGCCTATCATAGATCTGTAAGTGTGTACATCTACATTCTCTCCATCTTCATATTTCAGAAGGTGCTTCTCAGAGTCCATTGGTGTGCTTGCTATTTTTGAATCAGCAAATTGAAATTTTCTAATTATCTCTGCAACATATTTGTGTTGACTAATAAATATGCCTTCAGATGATTGCTTAACTTGAAAACCCAAAAAGAATGTAAGTTCCCCCATGGAACTCATCTGAAACTTATCTTTCATAAGCTTCTCAAATTCTAAACACATCTCTTTCCTAGTAGATCCAAAGATAATGTCATCCACATACACCTGCACTAACAGAAGATCCTTCTTGTGCTGTTTGATGAAAAGTGTCTGATCAATCTTTCCTCTTTGAAATCCATTTTCTAATAAGTAGGAAGCTAGTGTTGCATACCAAGCTCTTGGTGCCTAATGAAGGCCATATAGAGCTTTCACTACTCTGTACACTTTGTTTGGATGTATTGGGTCAATGAAGCCTGGAGGTTGTGAAACATACACCTCTTCTTCAATTGTTCCATATAAAAATGCACTCTTGACATCCATTTGGTAGACTGTGAAGCCTAAAAATGAAGCATAAGCTAAGAAAAGCCTAATTGCCTCAATCCTTGCTACAGGAGCATAAACCTCATCATAGTCTATTCCTTCTTCTTGTGTGTACCCTTGGGCTACTAATCTAGCCTTATTCTTAATCACAATTCCTCTTTCATCCCTTTTGTTCTTAAAAACCCATCTAGTGCCAATTACCTTTGCATTCCTAGGTAAATCAACTAGCACCCATACTTTCTGAATCTTGAACTGAAGAAGCTCTTCTTGCATAGCTTCTACCCAGCTTGAATCATCTAGGGCTTTAAGAATGTTCTTTGGTTCATCCTGTGAGAGAAAACATACAAACAAGCAAGAGTTTGAAAGCTCATGCTGTTTTGAAGCATAAAGGGCATCAAGAAGCCCTTGTTGGTCTGAAGACATCAATTGTTGTCTTGTCTTCACACCTGACTGTACATCTCCAATCACATTATCTAGGGAGTGAACTTTGTGAATTATTGTTTGTGGAGTAGAAGGAACTTGATAATTTGATGGAAGATTGTTGAAATCCACCTCATTATCTGAGAATTCTGCTTCTTTTGTTTCTGAAGGGCCAGCAGCAGAGTCATTTGGCCGAACAGTAGAATCAGTAAGCTTAGCAGCAGAATCACCAGCAGAAACAGATACACTACCAGCAGCAACAGAAATACTACAAGCAGAAACATTGTTTTGTTCCTGAGTTCCATATTCTTTTCTTTCATCTTCAACACCTTCTTTAGCTTTGCTAGAAGAAGATTCATCAGTTGTTGAAGTTGATTCCACAATTGTACTTGACCATATTGGCATTATGACATCAAATTGATCCTTTTCTAACTCAGCCTCATTTGTTGCTTGTGAACCTGCAAAATCATTAGTTGCTGCAACAATAGGCACATAATTCATAGAATTGGTTAGATACTCAAGATCAAATAGCCATTTTGGTCCTTGACCTACTACATTGGATTTGTTTTCTAAAAACTCCACATGTAGATTTTCTTCTACAATTTCTGTTCTTGTGTTGTAAACTCTAAATGCTTTACTATTAAGAGAATATCCAACAAAGAATCCTTCATCTGCTTTACCATCGAATTTTCCTAAACGGTCTAAGGTATTGAGAATGGTCACATGACATCCAAAAGGTTTAAGAAATCCTATTGCAGGAGTTCTACCTCTAAAAAGTTCATATGATGTCTTATTGTGAGGCTGCACAACTAAAACTCTATTTTGAACATAGCAAGCAGTGTTGACTGCTTCAGCCCAAAAGGTTATTAGTAGCTTAGAATCAGCTAACATTGTTCTAGCAGCTTCAATTAGTGTTCTATTCTTTCTTTCAACAACACCATTCTGTTGTGGTGTTCTAGCAACACTAAATTCTCTTCTAATACCTTTTTGTTTGCAGAAGTCATCCATAACTCTATTCTTAAACTCTGTCCCATTATCACATCTAATGACCTTCACTTTCTTGTCTACTTGGTTTTCTATCTGTGTAATGAATGTCTTAAGGATGCTTGTAGTCTCATCCTTGGTAGATAGAAAGAAAACCCATGTAAATCTAGTATAGTCATCAATTACAACAAGACAATATCTCTTATGCATTATACTACTGATAACGCCTAAATCTAACATGTTTTTGATAGCGTTATTGGTAGTTTTATATATGTTTTGTGGTTATATTTATATGCTTTTGTTACTAAATCGTACCAAAGTGTGTTTGCAAAGCATTTGTAGCCAAAGACAGGAAAATGGATAAAAAAAAACAAAAATGAGGAAAAGAAGGAAATATTTGAGATTGCATGTGAATCTTGTGTCAAGTTCCGCTCCGTGAGGTACTTCAATGAGTTAAAGTCCAAGTAGTCGAGTTAATAAGCTTAAGGATGAAGGGAAAGATCAAAGAATCAAGAGCTACGACCGAGAAACAAGTCATACGCAAAAGTCCAAGAAAAAGGTCCACCAGCAGCAGCCATCCGATCGGTCGCCGCCCGCAACCGATTCGGATGGAGAGATTTGGATTTACCGAGAAGACCAACCGATCGGTAGACCATTCTATCCGATCGGTTGGAAGTCGCTGTTTGACCCAAGACTTCTTTATTAAGGATTGTGACTTTATAAATCCGGTTCTAGGTCCTTCTTTTCAGTATTCTAACCATTCAATACTACTTGGAGAGCAAGAGAAGCATTTATGCACTTAGACCCTTGGTTAGAGCAATTTTTGAACCATTTGTTGGGTATTTATAATACCAATCAATCTAGAGAGATATGTCTGCTAGGAGAGTGCTTGCTTGTTAGAGAGAGAACCATTCACAGAAAATACTCAAAAAATTCATCCATAAGTCCAGGAGAAGGGAGAAAGTCGATTATACCATTTCCATTGCTTGTGGAATCATTGTCTTTCACTTGTAATCTTATTTCCAATCATTGTAAGACTTTCAATCATGGTTTCTAATGTTCAAAGTATTGAGTTTACATTTATGTTTGGTATGAGTGGCTAGTGCCTTTTTGCACTTGCTTAGATGATGTGTATTATTCATTGATTGGCATATGATTGTGATAACATGTTTTAATTCAATTTCAAGTCGATTCTAAGAACCAATTGTGATAATGTTTCATAGTGACATTTGGATAATCAATTTTAACTAGTGCTAGTAATCTTAAGGGTCGAAAGAACTATTGTTATTCCACTAGTTATAATCATTTGTCTATGAATGATTGTTGTCTTCCACTATTCTTGATTAAACAAAGGAACTTAATTGTGATTGTAATGAAAATGCTTTTGTCTATCAAAACGGATTGATTGTAAACCACTTTAAAGGTCGAGAGATTAATAGTTTGCTTTCAATTGTGACCTTTTGTCTATAATCGGTTACCTTTCGTATTGACCATTTCCTAAGCTTGTTTGATTAGACAAAAGATTGTTTTTGTGTTTTAGGAACACCAACTCATGAACCTTGAATTGATCTTGAATTGATTGGTTAAACGTAATGCTTGTTTTTATAAACCAAAATCTTGACGAAGGTTTAATTTGTAGAAACAATAGGTTAGTGTCAAAACTAATTATCACAACCAACATGTTATCCAAAGTTATCACAATCATATTAGTCAATTGTAGTACACTAGTCTAAGCAAGTGTAGTTTTTAATCATTTGAATTTTCATAATATCATTACTACTTATTTGAGATAGTTGCTTTTAACTTACAATTCGATTCACTACACAAATCCCTGCGAACGATCCCGACTTACCATCAAAATCTTGCTACAACAGACGAGTATACTTGCTCGTATGTGTTGTTATTAGATTCGGTAATTCACCCCTTATAAATTTAAAACTTGCACCGAACCGGGCACATCAACTACTTACTGAAATAGGTCCAAATAAGTCCATATGCAGCATAAAAAATGATTGATTGATAGAGTTAAAAATCTTGGGCTTACAAGTGGCTTTGTGTTGTTTGCCTTTTAGACAAGCAATGCATGTTTGATCATTTTCAAATCTTTTGTGGGGTAAACCTCTTACCAAACCATTCTTAACAATTTTATTTATGGTTTTGAAATTAATATGACCAAGCCTTCTATGCCATTTCATTGATTCATCCAATGTGGCCTTTGCAACAAGACAAGTTAAATTCTTTTTAGGAACAATATTTTTCATGTCTACACTGTACATATTCCCCTTTCTAGGAATTCTAAGAAGTACTTGACTTTCATCAGGCATCTTAAAATCAGGAGAAAGTACAAGACATTCAGTCTCACAGAAAAGAACATTGTTCTTTTAGTCTTACATTTGTGAGACACTAAAAATATTATAATTTAGCTCTTTTACATAGTACACATCTTCAAAATCTAAATTTCCGGTTTTGATTGTACCTTTACCAGAAATTTTTCCACCAACACCTCCTCCAAAGGTAACATAGCCTCCATCTATTGATTGGAAATCTGAGAGATAAGACTTGTTGCCTGTCATGTGCCTTGAACATCCACTATCTGAGTATCCTTGATCCTCTTCCTGATCATTTGAATGTTCCTGCACACAAATAAGAGTGTTAGTTTCTTTTGGGGACCCAAGCCATTACTGACTTGGATCTGCCTCTTGCATCAATGTAATTCAATCTTTTAAGGATAGTTGATGCAACATTGGATTTTAAAATCCAACATGCTGAGGCCTTAACAGCATTTTCCCTGTTTCCCTTAGCAGTAGGAACTGATTGCTTAGCAGCAGGAACTGCTAACTTTTCAGTTCTACCCTTTGGTTTCCAAACTTGTTTTTGAACCACTGCTTTTGTTTGAATGGACCTTAGAATAGTCTTTGGTGCATGTTTGAAAGTTTTTTTTGCACCCTTAGCTGTTGATTTTGGGTTAATAGTCATAGATGGTCGAGCAGCAGGAACAATTTGTTTAGCAGCAGGAACCATTAGTCTAGCAGCAGGATCTGAGTTTGAGCCAGACTTGTTTTTGACTACTCTAGGGTTTGTTCTCTTAGAACTAGAGTGAGAGTGAGACTTAGGAGTTTGCCTTTTGTAGTTCACTCTATTGTTGTCATTCCTAGATACCCATTGGTTGCAGAAAGCTGCAAGATGGTCAAAACTACCACATATGTAACAAGCTTTATTATAAAAAGCAAAGTCATCACCTAATTGGTTAGACTTGTAAGATCTAACCATCTTGATTGTGTGGATCTATTCGGGTGGTCTTGGATCTTGAAAGATCAAGAAACCCATGGAGTTAGTTTTAGAGAGAAGATAGAGAGAGAAAGAGGGGAAACTCAAAAACAGGAAAATTAGATTGAAATGAATGAGAGTTCCATCCCTTCCCAAGTGTGGGAAGGGGTATTTATACTTCCTAATATTGGTGCCCCTAGTGGGCTGTGGAGTGAGCTGACAGTGGGGAAAGCCCCGACCCACTCCACAAATATAAATACGACTAATACTATTACTACTAATAATACTAATATTACTAAGCTAATATAAATAAGCCTACGAGCTATGTAGATGCTAAATAGATGCTCGGGGTGACCGAGCCTTCATCTGAATATTTATATTCCTAACAATCTCCCCCTAAGGGAGGTCACCCTGGAAATAATAATTTGAATTCTAGCATTCTGTCTTCTGAACTTGACGTCATAGCTCGTAGTCTTTGATTCTTCAATGTCTTTAGTCTTTGTGCCTTCAGCAGTAATCATTTGATGACTGATTGATTGTCTTGGATGATCTTTGAGTATTCTTCGACTTTATCATCCAACATTTGTTTCCAAGTCATCCTATAGCAGTATGTTTCCATGTGATGTGTAAATCTTTGAGCCGAAATGCTCACACTATTCTGGGTCATGATCTTTAGCATCAGAGTTAGCAGAAGCCGTGTTGAAGGTCTTTTGGTTGATCATGACTTCTTTGAATACGATGATGATGTAGTGTGAGCATGTGGTACTGGATTGGCATCTTTT
Organism: Artemisia tridentata subsp. tridentata; assembly: GCA_021014915.2. NCBI lineage: Eukaryota > Viridiplantae > Streptophyta > Magnoliopsida > Asterales > Asteraceae > Artemisia > Artemisia tridentata. The sequence goes on along the minus strand of CP139501.1, from coordinate 301,458,865 downwards.
CTGTAATCTGCTACAACCACAAACAGATGCAACAGCAATCAGCTACAATCGCTAGATGTTCCTGCATACGACAGTTAGCAATAAAACGTCCGGTACTTACAGGTTCGGACTTCGGGATTGTTAACAGCATAGTGTGAAAACTCTCTCTAATCCTTACCAAGACCGTTCCTAATCGAAAACCCACAAAGGGCTTTTTAAGGTCGAACCGTAGCACATCAACGATTAGGTGAGTCGCTGGAGATCACTCCACGACTGTAGACCGTTAGAAACTGCCGTGACCACTAAGCGTAATCCATAAAGAATTACCGAAGTGACCTGCTTTCAGGGCTGCTTGATGTTGACCCTGGCAAGAATTTCCATTCAATCATTGAGAATTACATTTGTAAATTCTCTCATAAATGTTCTGGCAGATTGCTAAGATCTGCGTAGGACTCATAAGTTTACAACTGGTGTCCTTAATGTTGAACAACCAGTGTAGAAATAATCCGTGTTCCTATGAGATCTTATTATGCATCTCGTGGCTCTAGACTCAATAGTGCATTTTGATTTAGTGAGCGGAGGCTGGAGAGGACTGCCACCTTTTCAATATCATCTAACTCGGAGTGAGATAGACGATAGAAATGTATTGAGCTCCGTGACAATTGAAACAAGAGTCCTTTGAGGGACCTTGAGTGGCTAGGGAGGGTTGTGCAGCGTATCACTGGGTCCATGATACTTTGTCTTCAATGCCAGCAATCATCTAAGTGATTCTGACAGCATATGAATTGACCCGGTTTCTGCCTAAGTTGTAAGGAGGGCTTCTTTCTTTTCACCCTTTATCTTTACAATTCTTTTTCATTCTTCAACCCCTTCAGTGCTTACCGAGACTTCATTACTAGAACCTTGTTGGGTTTGTTCCAGTACTAGCTCCATCTCAGTCGGCACTCTTCCCTTATTCTCACTTTTCTCCTTTTTAATCATACCTAAGGACTTCTACACTAACTAGTGGATTGTCCCTGGGTAGATCCCTCCAGCTCTGGCGGGATCGTGGGAACTTGTACCTAACCTTACCATCCTTATAACTCCAATACGTTAAGTAAAATGGTCGGTCTTTGGTGTTCTTCCACAATTGCCATTAACCAAATCCTTGAAAAATCTCTCAAAGTGTTCATGATTCTGAAACACATTTTTGCAAACACTTGAGAGTTTTATATTTTTCAAATGCTCCCCCTCAACATGTGCTCGGTTGATTGTTTTATAAATTTGCACATGTTAGGTAGAGCTCGCACTTTTTGAATTGATTGATTTTCCAAGAACATGATCATCGCGAGACACGCTTACATCACTAGTGAACTAGCTTGAAATTATTACCCGTCCAGATCACATTCAAGGAAAATCGCTCGAAATCGGTACATTCTACTCAGACACGTCCTTTGCGAGACACGCTTACATCACCAGATAAACTGGCTTGAAATTATTACCCTTCCAGGACATGTCCTTTCGACTACTGACTTTAGCTATCGTCAATTCATTGGTGAAGTCTGAGCCTTGCTCACATAAGATGCATGCCAAATCCTTTTTGTCAATTCGCTCCCCCTCAATATGTGCATCGATATACGAAAGAGTTTAGCACATATGGGAGAGCTTACATTTAAATCCAAAACATCACATTTTCATCAGGTTTCATATTTAAATCACATTCTCTCCCCCGATCAAAAATTTCAAACCTTTTGAGATTTGTGATCCCAATTGATTTAAATAATTTAGAAAACATGGGAGAAAATGTGGTCAGGTTTAACATGTTCTGATGATGAAACATACTTTGCTCCCCCTTAAACTAAGAGGGAGATCCACTGCTTATTATGCACAAGTCGACTATGATGATGGTGTTGTTGTTGTTGTTGCTGCCGTTGTTGTTGTCGTGGTGAATTCTGAGCCAATCAATAGAGTTTTGAACGTCTGATCAAATGGTTAGAATGGGAACTGGCACATTCATTTTGGCTATGGAATCTGCATAAGAATATCAACATATATACATACATACAGATACACTATTCCTTAATAGCTACCCTTCAGCAGCTTGCCACATTATAATACCAAGTTCATCTTATAATCAAACCACAATCAGGAACTACGTCAAACCACTATCTAGCATGAAGAGCAATTAGCAATCATGAACATGGCAATTCACACAGATTCAATATTCAATTCAGGATCTTAGGAGCATAATTCTAACATAATAGCTATATACTTAAGCGAATCCTAAGAACATATGCACAATTTCAACAACATTTAAGCAGCAATCGACTAACAAGAGTCAAACAACATTTGAAACTCATTCATTCAGATCATACAAATGTCATAGGAGTATTCAAGAACATCAAACACAACGGGTTTTCTTACTTCTTTTAGGTTTTGAGTTTTAATGCATCTAGGGGATTAAACGAGGATTCCAAAGTAATACAAATGAACCTTCTAGTTATATGAAGCTAGGATACTATAAGCAAATTGCACATAATGCCTTAAACTTTCTAGCAACTAACACATTTGGCCATTTGATATAAAGTTTACCAATTTCCTCTTCAACTAATACCCCATTAACTACAAAACCTTTTCAAAGAGTTATGAATTAATCCAGAAACCCGTTTGATGATATAAAATTTGAATTCACTCTCCCCCTCAATCAATGACCATTTCTAACCATTTCTAGTCGTTGATTGAGTGACAAATTTTATGCATAATCCAAGATTAAACAAATTTCATACAACACATAATCACCAAGTGTCTCACAAATAATTTTCAGAAGAATCATAGAATGAAAACTATTTGCATACAAAGAAGATTTCTCTTCTTTTTCAAGAAATGATGCACTGAAACGTACATCAGATCGAAGAAACATGGATATAAAGTAATCCATGCCCAGGTGAACATCACCCAGTTGGAGGAACAGCCGTCTTTTTGGCGACGTGCTTTCCCCAGTTTGAAGCGCGGGTTGCTATTTAAAGTAATAGCAAGCCATTTTAGACATGTTTTAACAATCCATTTTAACTTCTGCTCGAGCTTCATTTAAAGACCCGTGCCATTATTGAATGACATTTCTAAGTCCGTAAATGTTATCGATAAACAGAAGACATGCCTAGGTGAAACTATTTTTGGTCTTTTCTAATTTTTTAATTTTTATGGTTTTTCTGATTTTACGATTCTCTATTTACAATTAGCAGGTTTTCTATGAATCTATTTACAGAAAGGTATAGAATATGAAAAAGAATGTAAGAAGCAAAATATATACAAGGATACGAACCGAAAACCATTACTCCTCAGCATCCTGAATCTTTTCCGCTTCCATCATTTAACTTGCTGAAGAGTAACGTGAGCACATTTAATTAGGGATTAATTCAGGCTTTTCACTCTCCCCTAATTAGTGCTCTCCCCCAATATGACAACCTTTCTGATGAACACCCATAATAGAAGAAAGAATTTGGATGAACGCCCATAATATGAAGAAGTCTTTAGATAACCGAATGCATGCCGTCTTTAGTCTTCTAACACTCCCGTCCTTGAGTAACGCCGTCAAAAACCTTAGGCATCTTTTCGATAGTTTAAGTTGAGCCTCAACTGAAATCTAGCTTAACCCCACAACTCATCAAACAAGAACTGTCATGAGGTTAAGCTAAACCACAAATTTAAGCCCAGTAACAACTTGATTTCAGCTTAACCTCACAACTCATCAAACAAGAACTGTCATGAGATTAGGTTAAAATCAAGTTGGACCTAACCTTAAACTACAGAACAACTTGAACCTAACTTAACTCCACAACTCATCAAACAAGAACTATCATGGGATTAAGTTAAATATCAAGTTGTAAGAAAAGAGCTCAACATTTTTGAATGTAGAGAAGACTGTAGACTCGACCTTCTTCAAGATTTCCCAATGTGGAGGAACAGAATACCAATCATCTTCATCTCACCAAATGCCTTCCAGTAATCTTACATGTAACCCATCAACCCGCAGCGTGCACATGAGACGATAACACACAGCAGAGAATGAAGAATAGACTGACGACTCGACCTTCTTCAGTCTTTAGTATAACACCAAAGTAACAAGTTGAACCACTGATCATCTATAGTATGTATCCTCTTGGATATTAAGCCCTGATCACGTGAACCTGTTGTGCGTCCTTGATGTACACATTCTCTCCCCCCTGATGGTTACGATTAATCAGCCCATGACGTAAAAGCGAAACGATAAAACCAAGGTAACAAGTTGAACCACTGATCATCTCTGCGGTTATCAACACCGGAATAACTTCAACTCGGAAGCAGTATAAAGCCTGATCACGTGAACCTGTTGTGCATCCTTGGTGTACACATTTCTCTCCCCCATGATGGTTACGATTAATCGGAATCATCATCATGATGTGTACATGTAACCTAATGACGTGTACATGAAGCATTGACTAGAAACCCATTGTTGCTGATTGTACCAACCCGTGAGACTATGTCAATTAGCATTCCATGACCATGTTCTTCAACACCTTGATAGACGGAGGAAGAAGTAGTGTTGGAGAACCATGGTTTGCACGACTCCTGAACTGACGTATTCAGGAGTCGTATGACCATTTCTCAATCATCAACCAACATGTAGATTAATATTCACCCTTTCCCCCCCTCAAAAATTGCATATGCCTGCCAACTGCAATTTTTGATGATTGAACTAGTGAATATGAATACCATCAACGGTAAGTAGCTCCGCTTGACGGTTCTTGAAGACTGACATGTTGTTTATTCACCCTTTTCCCCCCTCAAAAATTGCATATGCCTGTCAACTGCAATTTTTGGTTGAATATGTGAATAAAAGTATACTCCAATATGCGCCGATCCACTTGAAGACTGAATAAGCACGGAAAGAGCATGAAACTTGTTGATGAGAATGGCCATAACTAAGAAGATTCCTCTCCTTTTGAAGATAAAGTGCACTTAAGCGTACACTTTTCTTTTCTATGATGAACGAGGCCTGAACTGATGTGTACAGACGTCATTATGATGAAGAGCGAGGCCTGCACTGATGTGTACAGACGTCATAGTCGATGAAGAACGAGGCCTGAACTGATGTGTTCAGACGTCATTATGTTGAAGAGCGAGGCCTGCACTGACTTGTACAGACGTCATAATGTTGAAGAACGAGGCCTGCACTGATGTATACAGACATCATAATCTCTCTCTTTACTACTTCTCTCATCTAACTCGTTACCAACCCCATTATCATTTGTCAGCTTGACGTCGTGACCACTGATGGAGAAATACCCAATATGATGAACTTGAGACTGAAGTAATATAACCCGAACTTGTGACTTAAACTTGTACTAATGCGTGACAAAGAGCGGTGTAGAGACTTCGTGCAACATCGAATCCCTAAGTACTCTATACTCTTCAACCAACTAACCATCAAGTATAAGACGTACATCACATCTTGGATATCCACAACTTCGTGTGACACTGAGCACTACAACGTGACTCCTTAAAGTGATAGTTATTTTGCAATAAAGAGAAAGAAAAAATAACTAGATATCCAAGTCCTCGTCATTGTAAATGTTGAAAGCTCGAACAAGGATCTCGAAGAATCTTCATCCAACCTCCCCGATATCTTCAGATACTAAGTACACGCACCCATGAAATTTCACTTCAGCCTCAAATAAATAATACCGAACTAACCCTGTAGTCACATCTTGTCGATTAAATGCCTCGATCCAGCCATTTGTGATGTTATAGCTGAACTTTGATAATGGTTTTAACCCGATCATGATCAAGAGCGCATAGCTCATCATCACGGGATTTTACAAATCTATGATTTAAACCGAGAAATAAGTTCTTTCGCGGGATTTTACAAAACCAAGAAGAAACCGTGAGACAGTAACAGATTGAATGTGGCATGACTGATTTGGTTTTGGTGAACATCAGTTTGGGTTAAGAATATCTTGAGAATTACAGATCACATCTCACCTTTTAAAATCTTTGTCCAACTAACCAACCTCGAACACAAACCACTATTTGTGACCACTTGATGAAGGAAACCCGATATACCAATCTTGCAAATGAAGTAGAATTACTCAAGTTTGTTACCTAAGCTTGCATTGTTGTTGGAAGAACGGTGTTAAGTCTTTAAGTGCTTAATGTTATCCTGACAAAGTATGAGACTTTCATCACCTCTTGCGATTATCCACAACGTCTTCTACGTGTGACACTGAGTACTATAATGTATCTCCTTTTAGTGATAGTTTACCAGGTCTTCTACCATCCACCCCGACTTCTGGAAACTAGATAACCCAAGTCTTCAACTTACATCATAAGCACGAGCAAGTTATCATTGAAATCATGCATCCAACCATCCCCGATTTCAAGATAAAATAGGTAGACTCTTTCGTGAAATCCAACTTCACCCTCAAGCACGGAATATCAAATTAACTTCATAATCAATTTTTGCGTTTGAATAGTCAAAGAGAGAAGAAACAAGCGCTAATTATTAGCAGTGCCCAAGACTCATAGTCAGTCCTATCAAACATAGTTGTCTGACCCAGCTGCTTGGATGATATCAGATGCAGTGCATGGAATAGATGTCGTACTGTGTACAGGATTTTACAGTTCTTTGAGCTTTAACCAAGAAATAAATTCAAGAACAAACTGCACAACAGTAAGTATCAGACTGCTGAAATCTTAAGCAAGTCGCTAAGCCCCAAACCGCTGAAAGCTAAACCACTGAAGCTGGAACCGCTAATATTCAAACCTCTGGAGACTGAACCCCTGAATCCTGAATCGCTACGATCTGACCCGCTGAAACCGGAACTGCTAGTATATAAACCGCTGGAGACTGAACCAATACGATCTGACCCGCTGTAACCGGAACCGCTAGGAAACTCGCGCTATTTCTCCCCCTCAAAAAGGGCATGAAATGACCTTTTTGCCAAAAATTGAAAGTTCGTGATGGTTGTGAATTTGTCAGGCACAATACATGGAAAGAAACAAATAAAATTACTGCAACAACGATGGAGATTAAGACACTCTTGTAGTAACCCCTTGCTTGTCTCCTCATCAACGGCTTAGTAGATTAACAAAGTCACTGAAGCTCGTAATATGCCAAAGCCGCTTGATGAAATGTGTTTATCTTAAGAGTGAATAAAAGGTTAAGTCACGTCTCTAAACAATCCACCTCGTCTTTAAGTCTGACCACCTCTTGAGAAGATCTTGAACTACAATCCCATTAGAAGCTTGAGAGAGAACAATCACTTGATGAAGCTTGATAAAGGACAAGTTCGCGACTTATACTTGCACTAAATTTGTGATTTAGGACCTATATTGAGCACAACAACGTAACTCCTTTAAATATAAGTAGAGATATATACCCAACCTTCCCTCCTTTAATGTATATATCCACTTCTTGAACGTCCAAGTCTAATCACCTTAATCACCTTAAATTGCAAATTGTGATTTAGAACCTATATTGAGCACAACAACGTAACTCCTTTAAATATAGGTAGTGATATATACCCAACCTTCCATCCTTTATTGTATATATCTACTTCTTGAACATCCAAGTCTAATCACCTTAAATACGCTCGAGCAAGGGTCATCAAACATCGTGCATCCATCCACCCCGAGATGTTTGTGACACTAAGTACACCAACCCGTGAATTAACAAACCAATCAAGTTACCATAATTTCCCAATTCCTGCTGATATTGAAGCACAAACTTATCCCGAAAAATTAGTCACACCCCGTAAGTTTTATTATGTCACAATCCATGTTCTGCCTACTTGTCCAAAATTGATTTAACGGGATTTTACTACTCTTGAGATTTAAACCGAGAAATTGAATCTTTCGCGGGATTTTCTAAAATCTACAAGAGAAACCGTGAAATCAACTAGAATAGCCTAAAGTGAAGTGCAATATTAATCTTTGAAATTCAAGTAACAGAAGTCAATTCACAACTTGATCAAGTTGCAACAAGTCAAGTCACATTATGTCAAATTGCAACAAGTCAAATTGCATTTAACCAAATCACAATAAGTCAAATCACAAGAGTTAACTCGTAACGTCAAATCGCAATTGGCACCATCGCAATCAGTCAAGTCGCAACAAGTCAAATAGCAACTTGACAAATTGCAATTAATCAAATCGCAATTTGTCAACTGTAACTCAAATCGCATGGATCAAATTGCAGGCTCACTCTAGTCGTAAGCACAAATAAGACAATGCAGCCAAATCCACAACTCAGTAATCACGTTGACATTCATATACCCAAATCAATGCACAATCTCGAGTTAATTGAAGCTCAAACAAAGCCGTTGACCTAAATTTTTGTGACAAATATCACACATTATTCAGTCCAAACAAACCAAATACGAATTCGACCTTGTGATCACTATCCTCAGCCCAACAGTACACAACAAGACAAAACAACTCGTCCATGTGTTAGTTATTAACAGCCCACAAACAAAGCACAACAACTCGTCCTTGCGTTAGTTGTCAATTCACAAAGACAATGCCACACTTCATTTAACAAGACAACGCCACACTTTATGACTTCAACACATCACAACAGACCTAACCCAAAACATTCACGTAGCCCACTAACAGATTATAACAAGATAATGGCCCACGTTGACTGCAACACAGACCAAACCCAAGACATTCGGTAAACAATACTACTTAAACTTCACTACCCTTAATCAACAACCCTAATCATACTTTTCATTTAACACCGCCTCCCTCTTCTTAACTTTCTCCCAGATCTATACCTGCTACCCCATCATCTCTTCTCCATGTCAACACTTAATATCCGATCATCAAAGAGGATCAAGAGACTTCACACATCATATCCTCCTAATCACTCTACGATGAACACAAACTCAGTTATTACTCTAATATCTATTCCAAAGACACCCACAAATCTCCAATTGTTTCATTCAGATAGAATCAAACAGCCCATTAGCACAAAAGGAAAAACCCACGAGAGAAGATAAAGTTACCCATGTATCACCCAGTTCGGCTTCAAGATCTTTACTTGAGGTCTCGGGTAGGTTTTATTTTTGTATTAGTGGTTGTGTTGAGAGTCTTGTTTTATGTTTGTCATTCAATCGAACCAAGAACAAAAAGAAAGTAACATGATTGTTATATTTCTGATTCTTTTGTTTCGAATATTAATAGAATGAATAGAGGCTTCAAAAAAAATTCGATCCATGATGAGTTCTTCTCTTTCGTATGCTTGACCTTTGAAGAGCTGTATCTATTTTGATAACCACGAAAGAAAGAGAAATCTGAGATCTTGTAATTATCTATCATTTGGATTCGAGTAGGATATTGGAGATGTGATTAAAGTAGTTAATGAAGTTGTTTGATATGTGTGAAGTATGGAGTGTTAGGACATATTTGGATTTGAATGGCTGCTGTGATGTTATTGTTTATTTTCTTTTCATGGGTCGTATATATGGAGTCATGGACTGATGATGTTTGAAGACGGAGGTCAATGAGAGTCAGTGGTAGGTTTGGTTAGTGGTCTAGTTTTCTGCTTCATCTTCTTTTTTTTTAATCGTTTTGAGTACTTTGACTTTTCTTGACTAGTCAACTGTGGTAAACCGCCAGTCAATAAACCGCCAGCCAATAAACCGCCACAGTCAATAAACCGCCACAGTCAATAAACCGCCGGTCAATAAACCGCCAGCCAATAAACCGCTGCAGTCACTAAACCGCTGCAGTCACTAAACCGCTGCAGTCAATAAACCGCTAGGACAAGTCAAACTGCTGTTGACCGGTCAAACAGTCAAACCGCTGGAGCATCAAGCCAAACTAGTCACTTTCAGCACTTTTTTCTTCTTTCCGGTTTTGGTTTAGCTCCAAACTGTACTTCAAAAAAAATGCCAACCCGCTACAAGCTTTTTCATTTGTGTTGTTCAACCCGCTGGCAAGAATACATAAGCAGTTTGACAAACCGCTACTTAGAACACTTTTCAAACACCTTTCACCATCAGTATACACCTCAACAAAAAATACTTGACGAGAAGATACTTGTTCGAATCAAAATCATATACAAGACTAGTTACCCTCAACAATGTTCAAACCAATGGACAACGACTAGTTTTCATGAAATAGTGTGTTCGAACCAAAACAAAAAAAAACGAGAAGTGTACATATACACCTAAAACACAACACCTTACAGTCAAAGGCCAAATCCAACAAAATTTCAAAACTTTTGGTTGCAATAATGGTCACAGCCCAAAACGAGTGTAAACTAATGTAACCCATACACTAGAAATATGTAAACCCAACAAGTTAATGATAAAAGTCCAAGATCTTACACAATATATCCAAGCAAAGTAACTACGTTTTTAATTTCTTGAAGTGCTGTTTGAGCCAAAGCAACAAAACAAAAAAAAGATGGCACACTGTTCGAATCAAAGTAAACAAAAAAAATAGAAACCACAAATCCAAGCACACAATCAATCGAACCTAACCTGGCTCTGATAGCAATTGTAAGACATAACCATCTTGATTGTGTGGATCTATTCGGGTGGTCTTGGATCTTGAAAGATCAAGAAACCCATGAAGTTAGTTTTAGAGAGAAGATAGAGAGAGAGAGAGAGGGGAAACTCAAAAACAGGAAAATTAGATTGAAATGAATGAGAGTTCCAACCCTTCCCAAGTGTTGGAAGGGGTATTTATACTTACTAATATTGGTGCCCCTAGTGGGCTGTGGAGTGAGCTGACAGTGGGGAAAGCCCCGACCCACTCCACAAATATAAATACGACTAATACTATTACTACTAATAATACTAATATTACTAAGCTAATATAAATAAGCCTACGAGCTATGTAGATGCTAAATAGATGCTCGGGGTGACCGAGCCTTCATCTGAATATATTTATATTCCTAACAAGACTTGAGGTTGTTCCAATTCCTTTGGTTACCTCTGGGCTTGTTGGTGGTTCTATATTGTTCACAATATCTAACTGGTTGCCTAACATGCTTAATGTTTGATTTAGGCCTATCAGTATTGTGTTTGACTATCTTAGGAACACTTGTTCCTACTTTCTTAACCAAGATAGGTTTAGACATAACCTGTTCTTCTTCATTATCACTATTAGTTGTACAATCTTCAACAACTATAGCATCTCCTTTCTTAACAAAGGACACATTGTCCTGAAAAAGTAAAGTTTTATCTAAACTTTTACTTATCTTTTCTACCTTAAGACTCTTACTAGCCTTAGAACCATATTCCATGATTGGTTCTTGAAACTCAGCTAAACCAGTGTGTGCTAGGTCAACACCTGGAGGTGAATGAACACCTCTATATGGTGGAGGGACAGTCTTGTAACCTACACCTGAATTAGCTTTATCAATTACTTGAGTTTCCCAAATCTTATTCCTTCCTTCTGAGGCATGAGCTAAAGCATCTATAGTTATCTTAACATTTTCAGTTTTATTATTGGCCTCACCTAACTGTTTACTTTGATCATTAAGTAATTCATCTCTAAATGCTATTCCTCTTTTTAAAGCATTTAAGTCATCAGTAAAAGTAGATTCATTCTTTAGAAAATGTTGGATTTGTTTTTCTAAAACTCCTACACACATCTTATGATTAGCTAAATTATGAAGGGCATCAATTAACTCTTCTCTAAAAGCATCAAATCTCTTTTTAATGTCTTCATAATTTTTAAGATTAGGACATGAATTAGTACAAGTAGGAATGACATCTACCTCTGAATCAGAAGAGGCCATTAGAGCAAATTCATTGGCCATAAGAGCAGCATTTGGTGGTGCTTCCTCTTCAACAGCCATAGAGCTCCAATCATATCCAATACCATCAATAGCCAGCATAGCCTTTGGCTCTTCCACCAGTACTTCCTTCTTCCTCTCTTGCTTATACCATGTGTTCCTATTATCCTGCTTCCTTGGGCTTCTACATTCTTTAGCAAAGTGTCCCAACCTATGACAGTTAAAACATTCCACTTTCTTCTTATCAAACCCAGCAGTATCATTACCATTTATGGTAATTTGCTTTCTAGTTTTTTGCCAAAACTTCTTAGCCCTCATGCTAAGTAAAGAAACTTGCCACTTAATATCCATCTCTTCCAAATCATCACCATCTACCTGCTCAAGGTCTTCATGATTTAGAGGAGAACCACTAGATTGACTGGTTATAAAGGCATAAAATGTTGGATCTCCAAGTCCAGCAATATCCTTTTGTAAACTAGCAGAAGGACCACCATAAGTAGCATTAGAAATACTTTCAACTTCATCTACCTCTTCTGTATGACTAACACTGGGAGTTGACAAAAGTGCCACATTTCCAGAACTAGTACCATGATTTCCACCCCTCTTTAGACTTTGTTCAACAATTTTAAAGTTGTTGAACAAATCATTAAGTTTCATTGTTTCAATTTCTGGTTTGTTCATCCAGACAATAACATGAGTATGGAATTCATTAGGTAGACTTTTCAAGAACTTCATGTTGAGATCTTCCTTCTCTGTCTCAACACCCAACACAGCTAACTGACTGACAAGCTTGTGTAATCTTGAGAATAGCTTATCAAGAGACTCATTACTAAAAGCAGTAAAGTTTTCAAAATGGTGCTTCAGTAATGTCTTCTGTGTCTTTTTGGTAGTTTCATTACCACCAAACCATGCACAAATCTCTTCAAAAAGAGTTTTTGCATCAAGATATTTGCTAAAAGATAGCATCTGCTCACCAGGAATGGTCATAAGCAACAAGTTTCTTGATTTCTGATCATTTCTTTTTTCTATCTTTTCCTCATTTGAAACTGGTCCAGTATTTCTTTTTCTTACTGTTTTCCCTTCAACAAGAACATCTGAATAGCCTAGAGTGAAGGAATCACCATACTGAATTATATCCCAAAGAGCATAATCTTGAACCATAAAATATTGCTCAACTCTCATCCTCCATAACTCAAACTCATTCGGTTTGATCATGGGCAACTTTGCAGCAACATTGGTTTGAACATCTTGTACATCCATTTCTGTTTCTTCTAAAAACAACAATATCAGCCTGTCTCTGATACCACTTGTTAGGACTGGACACACGGTTAAGGTGGTTAAACCTTTTGTTCTTTGTGTGTAATGATATGTTGTGTTAATATGATAAAGAGCGCGGAATTCACTCAATCACACTTAGAAGGTTGTGTATGTTATGGAAATGGAATTGTTATGTTTGTTAGTTAGCAATGAACACATAAATATTATCACCAAATGATTCAATATTATTAATGATAATAATACGAGTAATCTTGAAATATCACTAGGGTTACAACCTTGAATCTTAAGTTTTTAAAACTTGTGATGTTTTTGTGTTTGTTCGAAGTCTAAAATAATAACACATGCATGGACACTTAACGTCTACTCTAAAACACAAGTCTAAGATCTCTTTTATAGTCCAAGAGACCTATTACAATATTGTATAAAGTCTAGCCGACTTACTTTGTTAACTTATCTCTTGAGTGTGTCAGTACATAAGATACAACATGTATCTGTGTACACAACTTGTTAACTAAGCACATGGGGTAAGATATTATCTACCGTATATTGTTGACCAAAATACAAATAATATCTTTTCAATCTTATCCATCTAGCAGCAGAATGTTCACTAGCAGCAGCAATGAGATTATCGCTAGCAGCAGGATCAAGTATCATTAGCAGCAGGATCAACAGCAGCAGAATGCTAAGCCTAGCAGCAGAATCATTTATCGCTAGCAGCAGGATCAAACATTAGCAGCAGGAACCAAATGCACTAGCAGCAGAATCACACTTAGAGTATTTTCTTAGAATAGAATCCGATATTTAACTTCTTGAATATTTAATTCCCAACACATATCTTGATGACTTGGAAGACCTTCCACCAAGGTCAACCAATCTTCCACCCATGACCTTTGAAGGTTAAGAACCCATGCTTTTTCATCCGCTTTATCAGGATATCCACGGTCCTTTATACCGTGATGCACCACCACCTCAACCTCAAACACAACCTCTCTCACCCACATCCACACTAATTGCCATTGATGAGGCAATGTGGATAAACAAGCCACAAACCCAAGAAGAGATCAACGAGGAACTCGCCCGCTTCCATGCTCTCTCTAATATGGTGGATTCCCGCCTTGATGAAGCAATGGATCTCCAAACCATCTTGATGAACTCCATCCCAACTCCACCATCATCTCACCAACAAACACCACCATCAAACAACCAATCACCACCATAACCACCACCACAAAACATTGAGCCTACCCTTCCTCCCGGTTTTCCAAGACATGATTGCTCGCATTGCGAGAGGATCGCTCATTTGGCCAAAGGACCAACATTTTGGTCCATGAGCTCCAAAATAAAATGAGGTTCATCTTGAACCACATTCTCGAGCGTCTAAATGCAATCTCTCATCCTCCTCAATAGGAGCTTTTTAGTTTCCTCTTATAGGAACTTTTAGGATGTTGTTTTAGAATTTTTCTTTTTAGGATTTATTTTCTTTGTTTAAATGTAACATCATTTTTTCCAAGTAATGAATGTTATGTTTTTATGCTTGTGGGTGATCAACATTAAGCATATTATCTTATTTTAGATTACTAACATCATAGTATAGTTGTTTTTAACTTCACACAATGCTTTGATCAAATGTACATTAGGTACTAAATTTTGATCAGACACTTCATTTTGACTTTTTAAAGTCAAATAGGTTGACCTTTCTTGTTTGGTTGACCATTGCATATGCATTTTGCTTCTTGATTGAAGTTGTTCATTACTAACTTTTCTTTTATAGCATCTCATACTCTTGAAATGTATACGTTGGTACTCTAGCAATGGGGAGAATACATCAAGGGGGAGCATAACATACTCTAAACATTTGTTTTGTAGGATCATACATCATATCCTTGGCACTCCATTTAGGGGGAGTATAAATCAAGGGGGAGCTTTAAAGTTCTCAAAATTGCATTCCGCTATGCATATCTTCTTTTTGTTTCGACAAAAAGGGGGAGAAAGGATTAAGTTTACATTACTGTGAAACATCACAGTACATACTTTTTGCTTAAAATAGATTTTAAAACTTGCATAAACTAACTTAATCTATATTTTTAAAAGACTCATCCTTTATTTAAGTTCTTTACTTAAAAATACACTTTATGTTTTGTCATCAACAAAAAGGGGGAGATTGTTAATACAAATATCGTCCTAAAAACGTTATTTATATTTTACGATCTTTGCTTAATTTTGTTAATGACAAATACAAAGTTTATCTTTAAGCAAAGTATAAATAAGATTAAGTCTTTTACATTTATAGTGATAAGTCTTTTAAAACACATTTACACATTACAAGTATACTAGGGATAACATTACATACATTTACAAGTTTATTCCTAAAAATAGAAACTTTAATTTTTAAATATTAGGATGACATCATGAACATAATCTTAGAAAGATTTTGAGATATTTTGTTTAGATCTTCAAGCCAAAGAGTTGACATTTGAAGATATGGAAAGATTGTGCAAGATTTGGAAAGATATGAAGATCTCTTAGCTGGCCTGACATGGCGGATCCAAATCCATACAAGGGCGGATCCAATTTTTGGGATCCGCCAGATCCGCCAACTGTTGGATCAGTTTGCCTATAAATAGCAAGCTGATCATTTGGGCATTCTCATCACTCATATAGCTTAAATACATACTCATTCATTTACATATCACTAACCCATATCATTCTTTCATTTCATTGATCTTTCCTTTTGTAGCAAAGAAGATCACATCATATAAGGATCAACCTTCTGTTGTTATCCTTTTAGCATAAAGTCTGTGTGATTTTGTTTTAGTTCACACATCATTATTTGTATCATTTATTCAGTAGAGTTTGGTTAGTGTTTTAGTCCTTAAAACACAAAGAGTGTCGGGAGTGGTTGTACCCTTGTGAAAGAACCAACGGGAGTGGTTGTACCCTTGTAAAGAACCAACGGGAGTGGTTGTACCCTTGTAAAGAACCCGGTGTTTGGCTTAGTACCGGATAAAGAGTAAGCGACGTGTAAAGGTTTTCTCCGGCTAGAAAGGAGCTTGTTTCTTAGTGAAGAAATACTCTCGAGTTAGAGGCTCGAGGAGTGGAGTAGGGCAAGGAAGAGAGTCCTTGTAGCCGAACCACTATAAACATCTGTGTTGTGTGGTTTGATCTTTCCTCTCTTTACTTCTTTACTTATATTACTTGCTTATGTGCTTGATTGTTCACTTTACTTTGAAATTACATTAAGCATACAAAGCGAATTAATTTTAAAACGGTAAAAACTATTCAATCCCCCTTCTAGTTTTCCACACATGAAAATGAGGTGGGAAGTGTGTATATATAGTGAGAAAGTAGATGCCCT
This sequence comes from Artemisia tridentata subsp. tridentata, assembly GCA_021014915.2. NCBI lineage: Eukaryota > Viridiplantae > Streptophyta > Magnoliopsida > Asterales > Asteraceae > Artemisia > Artemisia tridentata. The sequence continues at coordinate 301,442,486 of CP139501.1, read as the reverse complement.
ATGGGCTTTGTGTGGGCTCGGTTGGGCTTTACATGGGTTGGACTATTTTACATAATTTGCATACAATGGACTAGTCTTATCATTTAACCATTAGTCGACTAGCTTGGTCCTAATCCATGAGCCCAACGTCTATTCTATACAACTTACACGACACATTACAAAGTTGTTAAATACGAAATGACCATCACTTTAATCAATGCTAACAATAAGCATAGAATTGACATGGGAGAATATATTAAATGAAAAATAAAAATGAGACTGAAATGAATTAGGAAATTGTAACATTTTTCCTACTTAGATCACAATATTATGCTTAACTGCACAGTTCCTAAATACTCTACCCGCAATATATCACAAAACAGGTTGTGTCATTGTAAGGTGAATGTTATCCTATGAATCCAACACCTCAGCATGCCACAACCGATGTGGGATTTACCTAGGGTGTTACAATCAACCCCCTCTCCCTCTTAGGGACTCGTCGTCCTCGATAAGGTTTGCCCCACCACCCCGAACGGCTCAGGAGTGGCTCTGATACCACTTGTAATATCCCGTCTACTCAGACTGCAATATTGTCCGCTTAGCTGGCAGACTCACGGATATGCTTCTGTGGCACTCATGTGAAGATTTCCCAGCAGGTCACCCTTACCAGTACTAGTTTCACATGAGCACGCTTAATTGCACAGTTCCTAAGAACTCTACCCGCAGTATACCACAAAACGCGTTGTGTCATTGTTAGTCGAATGTTATCTTATGAACCCAACATCTCTCCAAACCACAACCAATGTGGGATTTACCTAAGGTATTATAGAAATTGTTAATACAAATATCGTCCAAAAAACGTTATTTATATTTTACGATCTTTGCTTAGTTTTGCTAATGACAATTACAAAGTATATCTTTAAGCAAATTATAAATACTAGCTAAAGTCTCTTTAGAACACATTTTACATTTCACAAGTTTACTTGGAAATACATTTCATACATATACATGATTATTTCCTTAAAAGGAAACTTTATTTCTTTAATGATACAATGACATCATGGCATGCATCGTACATGTAATCTTGGTAAGATCTTGTAATATCTTGGATAGATCTTCAAGTAAGATAGTTGACATTGGATGATCTTGATATGACAACTCAAAGATATGGAGAGATTGAAGAGATTTGGAAAATCTCTTAGCTGTCTTACCTCTGGCATGTCCACGGATCCTTTCGACATAAAGGACGGATCCCTTTTAAGGGATCCGCCGGATCCGCCGAGTGTTTCTCAGCTTGCCTATAAATAGCAAGCTGATCACTTGGCCTCAACATCACTTAGAAAGTAGAAAACATATATACTCATTCATATTACTAACATCATTTATTCATATCATTTGATATATCTTTTGTAGCAAAGAAGATCAAGCATCAAGGTTCAACACAGAAGTGTAAACCTTTAGTATAGTTACTGTGTGATCTCTGTGTAATTCACACATCATTATTTGTATCATTTATCTCAGTGAGTGTGGTTAGTGTTTTAGTCCTCAAAACAAAAAGAGTGTAGGGAGTGGTTGTACCCTTGTGAAAGAACTCGACATTTAGCTTAGTGTCGGTAAGTGTATAGGCGACGTTGGGTTAGTTCTGCCCTGAAGTAGAACTCGGTGTTTAGCTTAGTACCGAAAAAGGAAGTAAGCAACGTGTAAAGGTTTTCTCCACCTAGAAGAGAGTTTGTTTCTTAGTGAAGAATAACTCTCGAGTTAAAGGCTCGGGGAAGTGGAGTAGGGCAAGGAAAATAGTCCTTGTAGCCGAACCACTATAATCATCCGTGTTATGTGGTTTGATCATTTCTCTCTTTTCCTTTCAGATATATTGTTTGATTATCTCTATGTGCATAAGTTTAATTGAATTCACATAACGAACAAAACGGTTTAAATTACTTTTAAACGGTAAAACTATTCAACCCCCCCTTCTAGTTTTCCACAATTGGCAAAAATCATTTGCAAGATTGTGTTTATTTACATATTCATGATTTGGCTTCTTTTTATGTGAGTGTTTCTCATTTGCTTGTTGGAAAAATCTGGGAAATACTGCATATTCTTGGTGTTCTTAGTTGTTAGATCGAATGAATTTTAAGAAAGAATCACGTGAGGTGTTTTTATAATATCTTTGATGTGATTGGTCCAAGTGGTTGAAAAGTTGTAAGGATTACTTGCAATTTGGTGAAAAGTTGTCTGCAAGTAGGATAAAGTGTAAGATTTCACGTGGGAAGGTACTCAAAAGTCAACAAAAGTGGGTAATAGTCGAAAAATCTCGCAATTGGCTTCCTTCTCGCAATTGCAGCATTCTGTCGCAATTCACTGTCTCACAATTGCTGTACTCTGTCGGAATTGGTGAGTCTCGCAGTTGGAGTTTCGCAATCAACTGCTGGTCTCGCAATTACACTGTTATCGCAATTGGTGGTTTTTATCGCAATTGTCTATCGCAATTCATGTTAAGTCTCGCAATTGGAGCTGTTCTTTCGGAATTGGTCTCGCAATTCAAGATTTGTCTCGCAATTGGAGCATTTTATCGCAATTGACTTCGCAATTCAACTTTGGTCTCGCAATTGGAGGTGTTTTATCAAAATTGGTCTCGCAATTCACATTTTGGACTCGCAATTGGTGCAATTTTCAGAATTTGCAACTTCAGTCCTTGAACTTTCAGCAGAATTAAGAGATCTTTCGAATTTGACACTTTTGGCCCTCGCAATTGTGTTTAAAAGACTTCAAAGTTAGATAACTTTTAAGGATTTGATTCGAACGTAATTTCGTCAACTCGAAAGTGAACTCGGTATTTTTACTCTTGTATAAGAGTGTAAAATACTTCGACAAACGGTTATCTAACCTTTTGTATAAAAGTGTTAGATTTTATATAAATTACCGATTTATATAAATTAGATATATTTCTATCCAAATTGATATTTAGCCATAATTTGTATAAATTTTGGTCGAATTGAAATTTCTATAGAAAGTGTCGTGTTTATCTAAATTGTAATTTACATAACTTTTTGTCGAGATTGTAAACTTTTGACTTTGTCTTAATTATACTTGAATCAAGTTTCGTAACGTTATTTAATTTGTTACAACTTCAACGACGATCATCAACAACACATCAAGACTTCACAACAAAAACCAAGTTTAACCGTCAACAACCACAACTCCTATTTCGTTGCAACGATCCTGAATCAACTTTGTCACACATCTCAGGAAAATGGAATCAAGTTCTCAAGAGGGACAAATATTTCAGAAAATGCAAAACTCTATTCGCTCAAATGAACGATGTCTCATACACTTTAAAGCAATCATAAGTCTATGTGAGAGACTCACAAAAGCAAAAATGTCAATAGTGGAATCATATGCTTTTGATCGAATGTTTGCTAGACTCCTTGAACCTGAAATGGATTATAGCACATTCAGAGAGAAACTATTGAATAACATATTTCGAATAGAGAACCAAATTGAACGAGGATTTGACTGCACTGAAACATATCAAGCATTCAAGGCGCACTTTAAATGGTTTTTCGACTTAGATTTCAGAATAGTCAAAAAATATCCGGGTTATGATTCTAATATCCAAACTTGGAGTGGATGCGTCACAAGTGACCTAGAAGCGGAAACGTTTAGAAATGAGTTGCGTTGGAGAATAGACTTACTGGAATCACAGCTTACTCAAAGATCACTTCATCTGAAAGAAGTGCGGGAAGAGAAGCAAGTGATTGAACGGGAAAGAATTGAAATGGAGAAGCAGGAACGGGAAAGAGAGCAAATTGAAAGAGAACGGCTCTTAAAGGAATCAGTGGGAAATGAGAAAGAGGCAAACAAAGAAGAAGAAAAGGTCGATGAGGGAACAACATCTGATGCTAGCTTGGTCTTCACGAAAACAGACACATCTTCAGAACAGCATGTTGAAAGCAGCACTCCAAGATACGATTCGGATGCTGAGGGTTCACACAGGAATGAAGCTGTTTGGGATACTGAAGCTGACCACATCAGACTTTCATCCGACATTGCAATTGTGGCTACGGTACAACATTCAAACGATCATGATAATGTTGATCTGTTCGAGAATATGTTTGTTCATGACAAGACACATCCTGCGCATCCAGAGTCCATCAGTGACACATATGTGGTGAAACAGGTTGATAGTAATATCACTCCTACAACCCCAGATATGGATCCTAATGGAGGTGAGCCTGCCCAGGATGGATCTTCTAATGATCAAGATCATGCCATATTTGCTTCTTTAATCCATAATTTCAAACATGAACTTGAAAAGTGCAATGAGGACAATCGCAAAACTAAGCAAACAAACATCTTATTGTCCAAAGAGCTTGAAAATTTAACAAAAAGCAAAGACACTGAAATCTCAAACCTTAAATCTCAAGGTCAGAAATATGTGGATAGAAATTTGGGCCCCGCTAACAGAAAGGTCCAAGAGCTTTTAAAAGAGAATGTTGAACTAAAAATGAGGTACTCAATGCTTCAGGAAAACACTTCAAATCTTAAGATTTTTAATTCAAAACTTGAAAATGAAAATCAAGAGGTTTCAAAACGTTCAAACAATCTTGAAGAAAAACTTCGAAAAACAGACCAAAGTGCTCAAACTCTTCAAATGACGATTCCTAAAGCTGAGAAAGTCTATAAGGGAAAATCAGGAATTGGTTTTGAAAATACAGATCAGGTGGAACATAAATTTTTGCCGCCTGATGCTCTCTTCATATCAGAAGAAGATGAAAAATTGGCAGAGGAAAAACGCTTAAAAGCCAAAAAAGGAAAAAGCCCACTCTCGTACCAAGGCTTTGTGTATGGTTGTATACAATTGTCAGAAATATCAAAGCCACCTTTAAAAAGAAAAGAAACAAATGTGAAAAGATTTTTCAAAGAAGTTCAACTTGCTACTTATGATGCTAATTTATGGCAAAATAAAGCAAGGAAACAGTTTTGTAATCTTAAATATCACATTGACCACACGTTAAAGGTCATTTGGTCAAAACAACAATACAACGAGAGTGACTACCGTCGTCTCATGTCTTCAGACGCTTGGCTAAAAAGGGAAGTCTGTAAGTATTTAAAAGATGAGATTGAACCTCTTGTGAAAAATATCAATTTCAGTTTTGAACACTTTGAAAAATTTCTTGTCACTGAAATGAGAGAAGATTTAAAGTACATCCATTCTCTTGAAGATGAATTTGGTGCAAAATGCTTAAATCTTGATATTCAAAAAGAATTTTTCACAAATCAAATTGAGTCATTCAAATCGGTGTCTGTCAGCCTTGTGCATGAGAATGTGGATTCTGATCAAACATATTTTTTGAAATCTGAGAATCTTTGTTTCAAAAGAAAAATCACTGAACTTTCAAAAGAAGTAGCTGAAGTAAAAGAAGAATTGTCAAAAAGAATTGCTTCTTCTAAAAAGGAACAGATTTTTGAAGAAAAGTGTGATGATGCCAAAATCAACTTTGATTTGGATGAAATTGATACAAAAAACATTGAATTGGAACATGTTGTGGCATCATTACAAAAAGAAAATGAGCATTTGAAACAGACTTACAAAAACCTGTTTAATTCAATCAAGCGTTCACGTGTTCTGAATCATAAATCAAACACGAAATATAAGGAGTCTGAAGTATTGATGCCTCAAGTTACAAAAGTTTCCTATCCAAATCCTCTGTTTGATTCTACTTCTTCAGATTTTGAAACAGACAATGCAAATCATGTGTTTCAAACAAAAGTGCTTGAGCTTGAAACGCTTTTAGCTCAACGCACAAACGATCTTGATGATGCCAAAACTGATCTTTTCAACAAAACGAACAAATTCGAAACATATTTTGAAAAACTTGAAAAAGAAAATATTGTTTTCGAACGAAAATTGGCTCGTAAAATAGATGATTCAAAAGCTGAAAAATATCATTTTTTGAAACAAATTGCTTCTTTGGAATCTAAATTGGCATCTCAAGATCTTCTTCAAAAAGAATACAGTGATTTGCGATCTTCATATAATGCTCTAAGAGTGAAGTTTGAGTCTCTTAACCAATCAAAAAGAAAAGCTCCCATTTCAAATCTTTCAACACCAAAAGTGAGTGTTTCAAAGAAGGTTTACACGGGTGAATCTTCAAAACCATTTTCAAAAAAGGTTTCTCAGTTTACAACCTATTCTTTGCAAAAAGGAAGGAAGTTTTCGAAGAAACCAAGATTTTCTGAAACGCTCACTCATCAAAAGCTTTCAAGGTCAAACATGTCTCATGAAGAGACTTCAAGATTTCAAACTCCACAATCTAGCTTTACACGGGTAAGGCAGATGTGGAGACCAAAGCAAAGTCCTTCAAACTCTGAAACACTTCCTGTAGGATCGAGTACTTCGAGCTTGATTGAGCTTGGTATAAACAAGAACCTCTGCAATACAAGTGTTTATGCGGAAACTAAACAACAAGTATTATAAAGAAGAAAAACTCTAAAGGACAATGATCCTCTATGGATCAAAACTAATGAACTATGAATCGTTTATTGAATGTTAATAGATGTTCAAGGCGTCCATAAACTCATAGACGGGTTTATCTTTTATACTAACAAGATCACCTAACCCTAACCCGTTCTACAAGAAAACGTGTAAAGAGATTAACAACAATCTCTTCTAAAAATAAATCTTAACAAACATTCTAAATATGCGGATAACAACTAACACTATCCGCAGGAATAATACTATCGGCAGAAACAAGATAACACTGTCGGCAGCAATGAGCTTTCAGCAGGAACCAAGCTATCGGCAGGAACCAACTTTACACTATCGGCAGCAACAATGAACTCTTATTTCCCAGAGATCCTAACAATCCTCCCCTAATCTTGAGGTTGACTAGGTTAACCTGCAAGATTCCAATGTGATAGAGCTTTCATAAACTCAGGCTTGAGGACTGCGACTTAGCAGCAACAATTTTAAGTAACCAGCAGCAACATCCATAACTTGCAAGATTCCAGCTTCTATAGCATCCAGCAGCAACTTCAATAGTTCAGCAGGAACAAGAAATCTTCTTCAAAACATGTATACTGGTCACCATTACTTTCACTTGAACTTGGCTGCTTCCATGACAATATGTACATCAAATCTCTTAAGTTTCATACTATTCTCATCACATCCAGGTGTGTTAACTCCTGTGAGAGGTGAATCATTGAAAATTAATGGATTTGATGTCTCTTTACCAATAGCCATCACTACTGGAGTAGCCAATGTTTAGGTGTGTTAGACCATGGTACATTGATAACCATCTGATTTATTAGCAAATCAGCAACTATAAACGGATTTGACTTGTCTTTACCTGTAGCCGTTTGCTCAGGACTAGCCAATTCTTTGGTTTCAACTGAACCTTGGTGAATTGAATACCAAATATGGATACCAAATGTCTTTACCACAAACCATACTTTTGTGGACTAGCCAATCCTTTGGATCCCATAAGGGTTACATCCATGGTGAATTGAGAACCATTTTCAACTCTCAGAAATGAATCATGGGTGAGTTGAAGTACCCTATAGCTTTGAGCAAGCTATTATAGCTATCAACGGATTTGATAATCACACCAGAGCCGTACCCTCATGGTGAGTCAACTCTTTCTTGTCTGCAAGACATGGTGAGTTGAGCACCATTTATTGTGCAGGTGTAAACACCAACACTGTACCTGCAAGGTGTTGCTCAAAACCAACTTATTAGCACACAAATATACAATAATAATTTTTTTTTTTTTTTTTTTTTTTTTTTTTTTTTTTTTTTTTTTTTTTTTTTAACTAAGAAAAACAAACAAAAACACTCCAAAAGAAAATAAGAAAAGAAAATAGAAAGAAAGAAATGAAAACTATACAACAACAACAAGAATAATCCTCCCCTTAAGCTAGAATGAAAATAAAAGACAAATAAAAGAAAGACAATGTTTTTTTTTTTTTTTCTTTTTACTAGCAGCATTGTCTGAACAGTAGGAACAAAATTACCAGCAGAAATGGTGTTCAGCAGGAACTGGTACACTATCAGCAGGAATGGAAGCACTATCAGCAGTAATGGATGCAAGCGTAGGAGCAGAATCCATGTGAGAGCAGCAGCATCAAAATAATAAGCGTGGCAGCAGAATAAACTTCTAGTACCAAGCCCACCATTTGAGCCCACTGATCAAACCCCATAACCAATTCACTAGCTGACAAATAAAATGAGTATACCAGGTGTACCAAGCAATACGTACAGCAGCAGTAGTACCACAATCAATTTGTTGACCACTGACTAACACAATGACCAAGTTCCACGTGTGCAACTACATATCCATCATTCAGTACCAATTTTCATGTGCAGCTACAGAGTCACTTTGACCATCTCCAATTAGGTCCACTTGATTCAACAATTTGAATTGCTCCACCAATGAGCCCACATGATGTCCAAAATAATCACAACCAAATTCACTTCACACGTACAGCTCAACACTTATCAATAGCAATTCAATATCAAGCAAGTGACTAAATGAATTTAATATCACATAGCAACAAGAAGTAATCATGTGACAAAACCCATTCAACAATCAACCATCGACCAATTGTATTAATTGTACGAGGTTTATTTGTCTTTTCTTCCACAAAGACAACAATGATTTCATCCATCTCAAACTTAAATATCTCCACGTGCACCACTTGCAATAATTTAAATTGTACCCCAATGAGCCCACGTGATGTCACTTTTGATTCATGATCCCAACTTTTATACAAACACATGAGCTGTGGGAAGGCACCCTTAAATACACTGGGCGACAATCCAACATAAATAATCACTAATCCCATAAGATATTTATCGTACGCATGAAGGAACTAGTAGGAGAACATCCAAATATATTATCACACCGACCCATCAAAGTGATAAACCACATATTGACACCTGCTCCATCTCCAATTAATTCAATCCCAATAATTGACCAAACAGTAGTGATAATTATTACTTCACCAGCAGTAACATTTAGGTAGAGAACACAAAACAAACTAAAAAAAATATTAGTTAACACAAAATAATATACAACAATAAGCCTCCCCTTAGGCTTATGCCTCCCCTCAATCAGTGCACCTGACAAGGACTATTGTTCTTGGGTACCCAGAATGAACCTTTCCTTTTATTTGTCCAAGAACAACCTGTTGAGGGCTTAATACCAGTATCCCATCTTGTTTCCCCCATATACCTTGGGTCATAATAACCAGGCCAAAAACCATTCCGAAAGTAAGTGCTAATAGGTATGTAGAATGGTCTAGCAACATTCCTTTTCCAACCAGTAGACTTGGTTTGACCAGCTGGATCTGGCTTACCAGAAGGAAAATGTGCTGGTCGTTTTGCATTATCAGAAGGAAATGCATTTGCTCTAGGGACAAATGGGGGTATACTCTCTACATTTTTCCATAAAGATCTAGGTTTTCGTTGTTCAGCACACACACCCATTTTACTCTCATAATAATTACAATCCTTAATGAGATGAGAGTAACTTTTACAAACAAAACACGATTTTCTTTTAACCTTTTTGTTCTTAATCTGACTTTTCTTATCATGATTTTGCTTATCACACAAAGACTTCTCACAAACAGAACCAGAAACAGAATTGTTCTTAATAGGACTAAAAGTAGCTGTCTTTAAATTGGATTTCACACTAGCTACTTTTGGTGTGAAGTCATCAGACTTGGGTGTGGGAGACTTGTCATTTGAATCACAGGAGGCAAAGTCATTGGTCTTTGTCTCAGAAGACTTGTCACTTTTAGAGCAAGAAACTAAGTCTTTAGAGTCACAATCAAGATTAGGCAAGTCATTGGACTTTTTGCCATAGGACATATGTGATTCTTTTAAGTCAATGTCTAGGTCAGAGTGCATAGGGACAGGCTTAAACACACCTCTTATGGGAGGAGGGACAGCATGCATTTCGCCTTCTTTTACATACTTTACAGGTATTTGAAAGTTTTCCTCCTTAGGGGTAGGAATAAAATTTCTTGACTCAGAAGAGTCATCTGTTTTAGGACATCCTAGACCCCTCTTACACGTTACATATTGAGAACTTGAATTCAATTTATCTACAAGCCTAGTTGATTCTTTATATGAAGCACATTTAATCTCTTCACTTTCCAACTTAGCTTGTAATTCATTTTTCTCTAAAATTACTTTATCATACTGTCTCTCAACATGTTTTAACTCATTAGTGGTGTTTTTTAAATCTCTTTCCAAAACCTTAATTTTCTCTTCATATACTAACTGATTCTTTTGATACCAGATTTTTTGTTGTTCTAATGTTTTAACGGAATTTTTATGGGCCTTGAGTTGTATAAAGTTATCCTTATATTGACTCTCCATATCATCAAATTCTTTCTTAAGTGCATTATACTTAACATGACAATCAAAAGAACACTTTGGTACCTGAGATGAAAAACCCATCAAAGCAAAGTCTCCAGGCACTGATATGTTGAACTCCTGCACCTCCTGCTTGAGCATGGACTTCTTGAACTCATCATTCTCTAAAAATCTGGTTTTTATAGCACGCCAGATCTTCCTTGCATCATCCAAATGTTTAAAATCACCCATGTGGTCTGCTGGGAGAGCCTGAAGCAAAAGAGTTCTTGCTTTGGTCTCCCTTTGCACAGCAACCTGCTCCTCAGTTGATACAGGTGGAAGTATGATTATTTTCCCCTCCTGATCTCTCCCAATACACTTCTTGCTGTTCCCATTAAGAATAACATTCCAGAGGTTATGATCTTTGTTGGAGATCCATTGTTCCATCTTCTTTGCCCATTTCTCATATTCATCAGTTCCGAATACAGTCATTTTATTAAGGTTTAAGAGAATGATTTGAAAAGGCTTCTTCGACACTAACAGCAAAACTACTCAGAGACCACAATTAATGCCCACTGATTGATATACTGATCAAGTCCCACAAAATTAATATCTTCAATCAATGAGAAAAACCCACTTGACCAATTAATACACGAACAGTATCCCAAAAATAACAATTTGATCACAGAGAAACCACAAATAACTATCTCCAATAGCAAATCAATTCTCCAAAGCAAGTCAACAATTGCAGCAAGAATAACCCACTTTTACTTAAATGCCTAACCGACAAATCACTTGAGCAATTAAAAACCACAAGCGACAAGAGCAGAAGTCAACCAATCACAATGGACCCACGTTATATTTAATTGACCGATCAATTAAATGTTAATAACCACAAGCAATTTATAATACTCAAACAATTCAGCTTTGTCTTGCAATTCAATTCGTACGAGAGTACGTCACTCCACTTGCAACAAACACCAATTAATTAATCGATTAATTAATGATCATCAAAAGCAGTCAAGCCAAAACCCAAATTGTATTAATAAATGAAAACAGCAAGCGACAGAATTAATCACCATTGATTGAGCCCATGTGATATCCACAATTAAATTCACAAAGCCACTAGCGACAAAACAATTGAGTAACCCACGAAATTAATTCAGCCGCCAAATCAATCCCACGATCCGAATAAAATAATCACCCGATCAGTCAATTCAAGTCGTACGAGGTTTATTAATTCATCCAATCAAATTTAACAAACATCCGATCAGTTATGCCCAAAAACAATTCGATTACCTCAGAAATTAAGATCTGCTTCTGTCGATCTAATCAACTCTTCTTCTTTATCAGAGATCCTCACCAGGCTCTGATACCACTTGTAGGATCGAGTACTTCGAGCTTGATTGAGCTTGGTATAAACAAGAACCTCTGCAATACAAGTGTTTATGCGGAAACTAAACAACAAGTATTATAAAGAAGAAAAACTCTAAAGGACAATGATCCTCTATGGATCAAAACTAATGAACTATGAATCGTTTATTGAATGTTAATAGATGTTCAAGGCGTACATAAACTCATAGACGGGTTTATCTTTTATACTAACAAGATCACCTAACCCTAACCCGTTCTACAAGAAAACGTGTAAAGAGATTAACAACAATCTCTTCTAAAAATAAATCTTAACAAACATTCTAAATATGCGGATAACAACTAACACTATCCGCAGGAATAATACTATCGGCAGAAACAAGATAACACTGTCGGCAGCAATGAGCTTTCAGCAGGAACCAAGCTATCGGCAGGAACCAACTTTACACTATCGGCAGCAACAATGAACTCTTATTTCCCAGAGATCCTAACACTTCCGCTGCAACACAAGGACTCTGTTTTGAAAAGGATTTTTAAATCTCCGTTGATTCCGCGAGTGTTATTTCCAAATGAAAAACCGGTTTTCAGTCCTCGTTGGAATTCAACCTCTTTGAATCAGATTGACACAACTTACAAATGGATTGCAAAACATGCTAAACCCATTGGTGCAGTGCTCAAATGGGTTCCAAAAGTTGTTGTCTAATCTGGTCAAAATGGCTTTTGTTCAATTCAGTTCAAAACCCACGCTTCATTAATGGCTTCTGAACTCATCAGTTCAGGACCCGAGCTTCAAAGAAAGGAAAGTGCTTCATCAAAAATTTTGAGCGCTTATCCTAAAAATCAATGGCTTGTAAGTATTTCAGCTTACAACCCGGGCTTCAACGTTTTGGCTTATGTACACATAACAGTGCATAACCCGTGTTTCAAAGAAAGGACCCTGTTGTACAATTCATGGCAACAATCCTAAAAGAATAGAAGTTTTCATGAAATGTTTATTCAAACTTCTTAACCTTAAGCAACATTTTACTCAAATTTCTTCAAAAGGTTTTTCAAAACTTTTCAAAAATTTTGCTTAAGATTTTCAAATCATTACTCCCCACTTGCTCCAAAGTTTTCAAAAATGTCAAAACCATGCAAGTTTTGAGGGGGAGTATTCCAAAATGAAATTTGTTCCAAAAAGTTCATGCATGATCGTTTCTCCCTATTAGCTTTCCAAAAACAATGATTTTAATCAAACGGTATCAAAAATACCATCGAAATGCTATTTTTGAGGGGGAGAAATGGGATTAAAATGTGATCATGGTTCGAATCTCAAAGACAGACTCAGTTTAACCCTCGAATTGACGAAAACTAAATGTCAGTAATCGAAAAGACTTGTCCTGGACGGGTAATAATTTCAAGCTGGTTCTCCAGTGATGTAAGCGTGTCTCGCAAAGGACTTGTCTGAGTAGAATGTACCTATTCGAGAGATGATCATTGAATATGACCAGGACGGGTAATAATTTCAAGCTAGTCTAACTAGTGATGTAAGCGTGTCTCGCGAAGGTCATGTTCATTGAAAATTGATCATTTCAAATGTGCGAACTCTACCCAACATGTGTTATTTATTTAAAAAATGCATGAGCACATGTGAAGGGGGAGTATTTCAGAAAATGCTAAACTCTCGAAGTGCTATCTAAAATGTGTTTGTTCATGAACGCTTTGAGAGATTTTCACAAAATGGTTTTATGGCATGCGATCAACAAATCTAGGATAATCATGGAGTAATAAGGTGATTATGGTTAGGTAATGTCTAATGATCCGCCAGAACCGGAGGGATCTACCCAAGGACAATTCCAATAGCTTAGAATTAGAAGTCCTTAGGTAAGATTGAAAAAAAGGAGCAAATGAGAAAGGAGAAAGAAGGGGTTGAAGAATGAAAAAGAAAAGTTTAATGATAGGGTGAAAAGAAATAGCCCTCCATGAAAACTTAGGAAAGACACCGGGTCAATACATATGCTATCGGTACTCACTAAGGTGATACTGATATTGAAGACAAGACGTCATGGACCCAGTGACGCGGTGCACAAACCCCTCCCAGCCACTCAGATATCTCTTAAAAGATATTTGTTTTATTTCTCACGGAGATCAATGCATAATCTATCGACCTCTCACTCCGAGATGTGTTGATATTGAAAAGGTGGCACTCTGCTCCACGCCTCCGACAATTAAAACCAAAACGCACATTATTGAGTCTAGAGCAATGAGATTTATCAAAGATCTCTTAGGAACACTTTCAATAAAATACACTTGTGTTCGCCAAAAAGAACATAAGCTGTAAGTGTCTTAATGAGATCTGAACCTGGAAGAGCTGGACTATTTATTGCTAACTGTTTTATGCAGGTACTGAAGAAAGTCCATCGATCATCGTATGTCTCAACATCTACAATGGAAGAAAAGACGCTGTAAATACATGAAGATGTTGATCAAGGCAAAGATCAATCCAAAAGGCAATACGATGAAGATCACAATGCATGAAGGAACAAAGAATTACAAAGTTCAAGACCCAGAAGTCTAAAGATCTAATCACGTAGTGCATAGCTTGAATGACCATCCCTTAGGGGGAGATTGTTAGCTTTAATTTTAGTGATTAAAGTGATGGTCATTCAACATATTAGAACTTTGTATTTTATGGGCTTATGTTAGACTTAGTTTATATGTAAAAAGCCTAGCCCATGAGCAAAGCCCACACAAGGCCCACAAGGAAATATCCTTGTAGTATTTAAAGTTCAAAATGCCTCATTTAGGCAGTGGTTCAACTGTGTGTATGTGTGTGCTTAATAAAGAAAAGCTTAAACTTCTCATTCTCTCTAAATATACATCGATCCATATATACACTTGTCCCATCTCATCTCTTGTGATTAACTAGCAAATATTGTGTGATAAAGAGTGATTTCTAGTCACAACAAGTTTACTCATGTCTTCAGGTACAAAAATTTTGATCAGACACTACATTTTGACTTTTTCAAGTCAACTAGATTAAAAGTTCTATTTGAATGACCATCTCACATGCATTCTACTTCTTCATTGAAGATTATCCATCACTAACACTTCATTTGCAGCATATCATACCTTTCAAATGTATACGTTGGGACTCTCATAATGGGGAGTATACACCGAGGGGGAGCATTTCATATTCTAACCATTTGTTTTGTAGGATCATGCATCATTACCTTGTTACTCCATTTGGGGGGGAGTATCAAACAAGGGGGAGCTCTTAAAGTTCTCAAAATCGCATTCCGCTACGCAACTCTTCTTTTTGTTTCGACAAAAAGGGGGAGAAAGGATTAAGTTTGCATAACTGTGAATCATCACAGTACATACACCTTTTTGCATAAAAATAGATTTTAAAACAAACTTAATCTATATTTTAAAGAACTCATGCTATACTTATTCTTTTGCTCAAAAATATACTTTATGTTTTGTCATCAACAAAAAGGGGGAGATTGTTAATACGAATATCGTCCCAAAAACGTTATTTATATTTTACGATCTTTGCTTAGTTTTGTTAATGACAATTACAAAGTATATCTTTAAGCAAATTATAAATACTAGCTAAAGTCTCTTTAGAACACATTTTACATTTCACAAGTTTACTTGGAAATACATTTCATACATATACATGATTATTTCCTTAAAAGGAAACTTTATTTCTTTAATGATACAATGACATCATGGCATGCATCGTACATGTAATCTTGGTAAGATCTTGTAATATCTTGGATAGATCTTCAAGTAAGATAGTTGACATTGGATGATCTTGATATGACAACTCAAAGATATGGAGAGATTGAAGAGATTTGGAAAATCTCTTAGCTGTCTTACCTCTGGCATGTCCACGGATCCTTTTGACATAAAGGACAAGGGATCCGCCGGATCCGCCGAGTGTTTCTCAGCTTGCCTATAAATAGCAAGCTGATCACTTGGCCTCAACATCACTTAGAAAGTAGAAAACATATATACTCATTCATATTACTAACATCATTTATTCATATCATTTGATCTATCTTTTGTAGCAAAGAAGATCAAGCATCAAGGTTCAACACAGAAGTGTAAACCTTTAGTATAGTTACTGTGTGATCTCTGTGTAATTCACACATCATTATTTGTATCATTTATCTCAGTGAGTGTGGTTAGTGTTTTAGTCCTCAAAACACAAAGAGTGTAGGGAGTGGTTGTACCCTTGTGAAAGAACTCGACATTTAGCTTAGTGTCGGTAAGTGTATAGGCGACGTTGGGTTAGTTCTGCCCTGAAGTAGAACTCGGTGTTTAGCTTAGTACCGGAAAAGGAAGTAAGCAACGTGTAAAGGTTTTCTCCACCTAGAAGAGAGTTTGTTTCTTAGTGAAGAATAACTCTCGAGTTAAAGGCTCGGGGAAGTGGAGTAGGGCAAGGAAAAGAGTCCTTGTAGCCGAACCACTATAATCATCCGTGTTATGTGGTTTGATCATTTCTCTCTTTTCCTTTCAGATATATTGTTTGATTATCTCTATGTGCATAAGTTTAATTGAATTCACATAACGAACAAAACGGTTTAAATTACTTTTAAACGGTAAAACTATTCAACCCCCCCCCCCCCCTCTTCTAGTTTTCCACAGAAATCATCTTGGATTCATAATAAATCAAGTTGCCATTGGTTTTCTATAACTATCATGATTAATGGTACATTTTGATTTTTAATCTTCAAGGGTCGATCATCTTCATATTTGGTAGGGTAAGTATTAATTTGGATGTATCTTAGTGGCTTTTATCTTATCTCTTCTTAATTAGTACTCTCTCCATATTAAAATTATTGTTCAACTTTCGTTTTTAGCATATTCTGAAATAATTGTCCTCTTCTTGTTTGCACCAATGAAAACAGAGTTTAGTTGGTAGAGATATTATTTGATTCGTTGAGAAGTGTTGTGGTCTACGAAATGATGTATTTTTGTTTGAGTACAATAATTTTAAGACAGAGTGACTACTTTAGTAGTGGACTATTGGCCATCTTTTAGTTATATTTTTGTTTTATGTTCTTATTGGTTTCAAGCACCCCAAATGAAAGAATACCTATGATACGTTGATTCACGGGTCCAAATGACGAGTCTTAATTGCCGAAGACGTGGATATGTTTTTCTATGTCACTCGAGAAATAAGAGGTGTTGTTAAAATGCATACGAGACTTTGGTCCCGTAATACACTCCGACGATCAACTAAAATACTACACAATGTAATAGAATACAAATTGTTGTATAAAGCAATCTGCCATGTCTTGTGTTAATATAATGTAGGTAGGAATACAACACTTTTGAGCATGGATGTGTCCTTCGAATGTTATGTGCAAATGCAAAAGTTTTATACGGAACAATATTTATCTAAAAAATAATCCATGCAATCTTAGCTATCCATTTTTTTCATCAAATAAAAAAAACACATCTTCATCTTCTTTTTTTAAAAATTAAAATATCTCGCAAATCGTTAATCGTTACGCGAAACTAATTATACAATCGTGACGATAATTAAATTATCTTTATATAGATATGCACTTCTATGTACTTTCAATGATTTTTTTTTTCCAAAATTTCCACCTAAAAAAATCACATGTGATTTATTACTTTAAAAATCACATGTGACTTGTGAAAAATAACAAATCATATGTGATTTTACAAATAAAAAAATAGCAAATCATAAGTGATTTTTTGGGCGGAAATTTTACAAATCAGGAAAATAACAAATCACATGTGATATTTTTTACGGAAATTTTGAAAAAAATGTTCTTCGAAAGTATATACGAGTGCATATCAATAGAAAGATAATTTAATTCTCGTCGTGATAGTGTATTTTTTATAACATGAAGATTTACTATTTGCAAGATATGTTGTTTTTTTTCTAAAGATGAAAAATGGATGAAAGCTAAATGAAGGACTGTGATAGTGTATTTTTTATAGGATAAACATTTACCATTTGCAAGATATGTTGTTTTTTTTCTAAAGATGAAAAATGGATGGAAGCTAAATGAAGGACTGGCTTGTTCCCGTCTCTTTGCCATTTAATTTCATATATCATATTGTACATCTCTATAATGCAAAACTCAAAAGCGTGCGTACCTCAATGAGAAATGTGCACGTACCAAAGATTTATAACAATCGGAAAAAGCTTTACAAATGTTCAAGCCATATGAATTTGATGCGAGTGAAAAATGCTAACTTCATCAAAATCAATTGAGGATTGTTGATGTAAAAAAGCTATTACTCCAATGATAATAAACTTTCAAATAACTTTTTTGAGCAAAAAAGTCATTACTCAACCGTTAAAGATGCCCTTGCAATTCAAACAGCCGAAATGGTTTTCCGTCTATACATGTTGCTACCCCTGCCTGAAATGTTACACATTTGTATCATCCAATAATTTTGTCAATTCTTCATTCATTAGTAACCCATCAATCAAATACAAAAATGTTGGATAGATACTTATATGACTAGAGTAATCTGATAAGCTTATATAAGCGGAAAAGTTTCAAAGTAAGCCGTAAAATGAGCTTATAAAACATAAGCCGAAAACCAAATAAGCCATAAGCCGGCTATATAAGCCGAAACAAACACCCCACATACAGTAAACCAATATTCACAATCAGTTCAAATTAAGGGTGTCACATGATCACTGATTTTATACTGCTTGATCGTATACAAACTTAAGTGCTTATTTCAGTGTATAATTAAAGGCGTAAATAATTTAAACAGCACACCGAAAATATAAGCTAATAAGAAATACAATCAATCCTAATTTTATTCTAAACTGCTTTTCTGCTTAAGAAAAATACGAGTAGCACACATATCATTCATTCTAACTCGAACAAAACAACCGAATATGATCACGAAAACTCGTATCTTTGGGTCTCAAATCCCTCTTAAAATAACATTTCTCGAGCTCATGACTATACTCACCAAACCCAACCTCACCACACTTCCTCCACATATCCTCAGCAAAGCTCCGGTGACCATAATACGCCATCGCCTCCACCGTCGCCGGAGCACCACCGTTCTCAGCCACCACCTTCACCGGCAGCCTCTCATAATGGCCCAACGTAATGCCTTCAAGATCATCAAGTTTCTCAAGCCCATGATCCGAAACCGAATAAAGCTCGCCCCGGACCCGGTGTTGACCCGACCCGGGAAAGTTGAGCAGGAATGGGACACCGTATGGGCCTTGGACTAGTGGGAAGTGGAGATCGGTGGTGTATGTGCCGATGAAAACGGCGTCGTTTTGGGAGATTAAGGATTGGATTAATGGGTGGTTGGCGAATCCTCGTTTGAGTGTGCCGTAGGAGAAGATTAAGGTTTGGTGTTTGTTTTCTTCGTGGGACAACATTCTTGCTTTGATGTTTTTTAATTGATGATGAGAATGCTGTAGTTTTTTTATGAGATTGAAGTGAACGAGATCAAAGTGTGTGTTTCTTTGTGTGGTTATGGTTAGTTGATTCATTATCTTTTTTTTTTGTTGGGTAACAGCTAGGATTGCCAATGGGCCTGCCCGTATTATTAAGGGGTTGATAAATACATTAAATGGTTGTCCTTTTATGTATTGAATGCTTGTTCTTATGCATTAAATGGTTGTCCTTTTATGTGTATTAAGTAAAATTCTATGTGTATTTATCAACACCCATTATTAAGGTGGGACACATTATATATCTATATTAAAACACAAGTCTATCAAAAGTATATTTTATTATTTTGCTACACTACTGTAGCTTTTTTTTTTTTTTTTTTTTTTTTTTTTTTTTTTTTTTTTTTTAAATTATTTTTCGTACCAAACGGTCTCGAAAAATTATAAAACTTGCGCCATTACTAACGAAATAATTTTTCCAACAAAAATGAGTATAAATATGCAATACTTTCTCGAAATCAATGTATTTATCTTTGTTTTTGTTTTTATTATTTTTCGTACCAAACGGCCTCGAAAAATTATGAACCTTGCGTAATTATTAACGAAATAATTTTTCAAAAAAAAAAAAAGTTGGGGAACACCCCCCACCCCTCCTCCCCCCGCAACGCGGGGGGTTCGTCCCACTCGTTATTGTTTCATTCTTTGCAAAAATCAGCAGCTTAGTGAAATTTTATTTTTGTGTTTTTTTAGCAGCTTATTGATTAATGTAATCTTATAAATTTATCTTTATCAGTTACAAGTTTGTTCATAGTTGAAATTAAGACAACTTTTTCTTAAAAATCTCTTTCAACGGCAACTAACTATCTCACACTAATGAGCTAGTAGTTTTTCATTAGTGTCAGAAGAATAGTAGTTGCTCCATGTGTGTACTAGATTTGGAATGAAAGGAACAAGAGGACTTTTGCCAATGAAAAAAGAAGCTGCAAAGAGTTAATATAGTTATAACCAACAGTGTGAGAGTGAAATTGGCTAGTCTGACTGCAATGGCAACTATCAATGATTAGAAGAAAGGATGATGAGGCAATAATAAAGGAATAGGATTACAATAAGTAATCAAATGCTACACAAAATACTGTTTAAAGGAGTTTCAAGATGCGTAAACATTATTAATGAATATGGTTGTCTAGGAGAAGCATGAAGTTGATCATGCAAGATGAGACTACTTGGTCCTAGCTATGCTTCTCCAAACATTTGAAGTGCATATGGCCTTGTACCTTGATTACTTTCTAGTTTTACAAAAAGTGTAGTCATAAAAAAAGGTTTCCTGCAGTGGTTGAATGGTTGTTTGGTTATGGAGTTTGATGGTGTTTCCCAGAGGTACATACTTTGCTATTAATGATGTCTTTATCCTTCAATTCTATAGTCTTTTTGTGAGGATGTAGCTGCAAGAAGGGTATGGGGTAGAAGGTTTAGAGGAAATGTAGTTGATAGCTATGTTACATACTAATGGAGGAGTAGGGTTGTCCTGAATAAGTTGAGGTTTGTTTATATCACAGTTTAGAGTTACTAAACTGGCTGATATAGTATGGGAAATGTAGGCTTATTTGGGTAAATTCCTTGAGGATGATGAATGGTTTTATTTGGAGGGATGAGGCCTTCTATGGATTGTATTTCCCATCTATGAGAGTGAGGATGTAAACTATACTACAGTTGGGAAGTATAGTCTATGAAAAGGAAATGTAGTCCTCTTTGGTGAATTGGTGAATGCATTGTAGTCATGCTTTCTAGTTAAAGGAGTATAAATTGATGCTTGTATGATTCATAGTTTTTAAATGTTTATATTTAGTTCCTGACTTTTAGCAGGCATATTTGTTACAATTTGGCATGTGAATTGTAACAATGCCTTGCATGTATACTTGTATAGTTGTATATAAGCGTCGGAGTTAATATAAATTCACCATTTAAAAAAATAAAAATAAAAACTATCTCACACTATATACATCACAAATATATCTCACATGTCATAACAACAACTTGAACCTACAACTATTCGGTTAAAGATCTTCTAACAAAACAAGAGGTAACATTAAGACAAGAGCTTTTGGTATTTAAGACGAATAATTATTTTAAAATAAAATGGGAAGACACACACCGAAGGAAAGTACATTGTTAAGTTGAAGATGATCTGTCTATAAGTGTAAACAGCACGAGCACTAATTTATTACGTTTTTTTTCTTACTTTAATCTTCTGCTTTTAAGCGATTAACATTCTTTTTAATCATCCGACCTTCAATAAGGTGTTAAGGTAGGGGTGTTCATTGTTTGGGTAATACCCAAATAAACCGAAACCGAGCTAAAAATAACTGAACCGAAATTGCCAAAATCGAACCGAATCAAATTAAATATTCGGTTTTCGGTTAGGTATAGTTTTGGCAATCTAAACCGAAAACCGAATTTAAGTAAATATATATATTTTTTATATATTTATATAAAAAAATATTAAAACTCTTTCATACTATAAATATAACATTTTTTAAGTTTGAAATTTTTTTTGTGCTAAAAATCTATATAAATAAATGAATAAATAATTAAAATTATGTAATTCGAGTTATTCAGTTCTGTCTTCGCCTGTGGGTTCGGTTTTCAGTTATTCGGTTCTGGTTAATCAATTTGAATTCGGTTCGGTTTGGTTTTCAGTTTTACCCAGAAAAGAAATTAACCGAACTAACCGAACTGAATAAAGAAAAAAACCCGCTAACCGAACCGGTGAACACCCCTACGTTAAGGATAGTCACCAGCTTTTGAGTTTTTTTTTTTTTTTTTTCCTTTTCTCTTTGGTTTCTTTTACGTTGAAAGCCTAAGTGTGTAACGTAAAAAAAGGCTTTGCTAAATTGCAAGACAAACTCTGACAAAGGCAAATAGACAAGATAGCCGGGCTCGGCCCAATATGAAAGTATGGAAACAAAAAGAATATGGGCTGTGCACGCCACATCTGCATCTGCATCCCTTAATTAAATAAGTTCCCCAAAAGAACTAATGTGTTTTATAGTGGTTGTTTATACTAAGTTTTAATATTACATACGGTGTAATCATTATTGCTTGTATCATACCGTATAATGTCCGAAGTTGTTCTATGAAATTTGGGAATAAACAAGTCTAAAACAACATTGTAATATGTGGTTCTCAGTTCTCACAATGACGGCATGACCACATGGTGTATATCAAGATTACCCAATTCACCCTTTAATTACTGTTTGGTTCCCCCATTTGGCTAGTCAAGTTTAAATATAACACATTTGGTTCTGTGATTGGATAGTAAATATATTTTGGTTTCCATATTTGTTTAAGAAAGAGGTTAAAAATCAAGGTGACATACATTAATCAGGAATAACGTTATCTCAGGCTTATTCACCATTATGGCTCAGCAACAACTGTAACAAGTGAATAAAACAGTTTCGAATTTTTACAAAATAAATCTGTGAGGTTGTCAAATACTCAATACATTGTAAAAAGACATTTATAATGTTCCTCCTTGTAACCTTGTTACTCCCTATAACTTGAAGATTTACCACTACATATGACACTGCAAAACAACTACTGTAACAAGTGATGAAACAGTTGATAGTATTTTACGATACAATCCATGCACAGGCCTTTTTATAATCCCTGTTTCGTATGCATGTAAATGGTATAGTAGTAGCTCGTGTCGAACACTCAAACTCAACCTCGTTTATCCTATGTTTCAATATGGCAATTCATTTAAAGGAAACCATTTATATTCTAATGAAACGATTTGATTATCAACTATAACCAATCACATGATTAAAAAAAACAATCACATGATTAAAATTCCTTATGTCGATGATATGCCATCGTGTGTGAAGGAAACAAGCTACTGTAAAAAGATTACAAATACACGCATGGGCGGAGCCACATGAGGACCGGGAAGGGTCCTGGCCCCCCTAGCCCTCCCATCTAAGTTAATGTCATTCCGTTAGTGTATTTATTTGCGATTTCATGTGTTAATTTTTTTTTTTTTTTTTTTTTTTAATTTTTATCTCGGCCTTCCCATTTAATGTTTTTTCAGAAATTTTTTGTATTGGCCCTCCCACAAAAAATTTTCTGGCTCCGCCACTAAATATACGTTGATGCTACAAATTGACATTGTGGAAGCGTGCAGCCAAACAAATGGACTACATCACACTGTAGTATCCCACCATTATAACTAGGATCAAAAAGTTTGTGGCCTTGATAAAGACAATAGACACACAATACTTTACAATAACTAAATGGCCATGGACCAAGCCAGCTTGAGTCGAGACTACTAAATTAAACCTTAGTGAACTAACCCACTCAGGACCTACCATTTTTTTGAAGAGATGGACTGCCTCGTGCGTAATGATCTTGATAGTTTTGAGAGGAATATAATGTGTTGGATGTTGGATATTTTAATGTAATTGGATTAACTTGTTTGACCAATTTAGTCATAATAAGACGTCATTTAAGCTTGGAGGTGCGGAGTGCACGCCTATTTGAATTTATTATGATCTTAGGGGCGAAGCGCCCCTAAGGGACGGGGGTCCGGGGGCAGCACCCCTGGGAGCAGGGTCCAAGGGGCAGAGCCACTAAGTTGATATGTTTAAAGTTCCTCAAAAAATTAAATTTTTGAAAATTAAGGGACTAATTTTGACAACTTTGAAACCTTGAAAAAACTGCCTAAAAGACGGTTATTAGCCCTAATCCTTGACAGATGTTCGTACGTTTTTCCTTTCGTCATTAATTCTCTCTGGTTCATTAATCTCAAACAAAAAACATTCAAAACGTTCTCAATCTCTGAGTTGTATCCGATTGAATAATTCGGGAGAACCACCGAATTGATTCGATCTGAAAGTGTTCACACGCCTTTCAGATATTCAAATAACATCCGGTTTTTGTTCGTTTATTATGTTTATCCCCTACATTGGATAAGTTTGGCTTTGTTTAAAAGATTGGGCAGTGTTTACAAATTTAATGTTTGTTTACAAATTTAATGTTTAATAATGTATGATAGTTTTACAAAGTTATTCACAATAATGGATTGATCCAATATTCGACATGATAAAATATATTTGGAGTGTGATTAGGACAATTATGATTGACATAGGTTTAAGTTCAGGGTTTAGTTTTCAAAATTACTAAGATTAGCAAAGCATAGGTTAACTTATATAGCATCAATACAATTGTTTGATGACAAATTGGTAATACCTAGTTTTTCACAAGTATCAATATGGGATATCATTTTACTGCCTTGGTTATAATTTCAAGTGGATTCTATTGAGATCCATTATTAATTATCTTGTTTATACAAATGTCTTTTTAAACAAGAACCATACAGAAAACAAACGTATTGGCGATAGCTAAAACCAATGCTTCAATTATAAAAATGGTTAAAGAAAGGTTTTGCTGCAAAAATAGTAAGCTACGGGTTGTACAGTGTTAGCAAGTCAAACTTGTGGTCAACTATAACTCCAAGGACTGGAAGTGACAAGTTCTCTTTCTTGTTTACAAAGGATTACAAGTTTGGTTTGTTATGAAGAGTTTGGAAGAGTTCAAAGGCTAAAGAGGAATAGCAACTATATAACTTATCACTTCTAGGGTTTCATAACTTTACTTTCTCATCTATGTGCACTCTTTATTCTCTCTCAAATATTGTGTAGTCGTTTCTGTGTTCATCAAGATATCATCTCTTATATCTTGTGTCTGGTTTATTAGTATTGTATAGATCAATCTGTTTTGATCTTGTATTGTGAGTGATTGAGTGTTTTGTAATGAGGTGAGTAAGATTCTTCTGAAAGGGATTACTCTTTCTTTTGTACTGTTGATATGACTCGTTTGAGGAGGATCTTGATTTAGACTTAATAAAATTCATCAATGGGTGGTTGGTTGGGTGATAAAATTGTTGTGGTTGTTCTTGTTACCATTTTTACATACAGTTTTTATAAAACCTTACCAGGTACTATACCTGTAGAAATCAGAAACACATGGACAGTCGTATTAATCAGATTCAATTAATTACTTCAATTACGTTACAATAAACCGGAAAGGAACAAAACTAACCCTAAGTGCTAGACGGACTTAAACCAACGGGTCGGGCCTATACACCTTATTAGCTACCAACGGCACTCAAAATCGTAATGCCACAACGGTGAACATTGTGAGTTTGTCAAACAAAAAATAATTAGAAAACAGACAAACAAAGGCAAAGCGGAATATACAAGAGAGTTTAAGGTCTGAAACAGACGAGCCAAAGTCGATGAAAACCATAACAAATTGCAAAATCAGAGCGTATCAACACAAATACGAACATGAACGAGAGTAGAATCAGACAACGGTAGAAAGATACAAAATCGAGCGCATGCAAGGTGCATATGCAGGGTAGAATCAGACATCGGATGCAGATGCAAGGTGGAATCATATAGAACCAGACGGATGGTGGAATTAGGCGAATGAGGAACCAGGCAGTGGAATCAATCGGAACAGATGTGGGTTGGAATCAGACAACTGCAGACAGATACAAAAGCAGACAAAACCAACATATGCAGAACTTTACAAATACAAAAATAAAACAAATTGATGTTGAGATGCAACAAATTACTATTCATGACTTAGTCGAATTAGTTAAGACTGTAGTTTCACCATCACCATCACTAATGCATACAAATACCAATTAACATGTTAACCCAATCTGTAGGTGTGTAAACTTTTGTAAGAAGCCGAACAATCAAAACCAAATAACACTTCAAACAAAGTCCATGTACTTACGGATGATACCAATTACAACTATAAACCAAAACAAAGTTAATCAAATCTTCAAACCAAATCTCCCTATACCAAAGCAAACAAACTCAAAACCAAACAATGAAACAATCAAAATAAATACAAATGGATTATTGTATAATGACAATCGACTAACTAGGTACTTACCAATCTACCAACTTTAAAATTACACATAACATAAGACCATCACTTTCGTGCCATAATTAATTAAACAAAAGCTTCAAATTCATGAAACAAACTAAGACAACCGCCCACCCGTTCTTCCTTCATATCTAATAACCAATAGCACTCAGTGAATTCTTTGAATCAATTATTAATAAATATAAGACCTTACTTGATTAAAACTGATGAGTGTGTAAATACTCATAATTTTTGTCCCATCTGAAATGCAAAAACATTTAAAAACACTCAGAAATGCTTCAAAATACAGAAAATATCCTTGAATTGTGTTTTTATCTGTTTCATGTGCAAAAGAATTGAAAACAGTTGAAAAATGAGCAAAGTTTCATAAATGGCAAAAATAGTCCCTGGGCATTCAAAATGGAAATTCACAAATGGTCCCTGGAAATAGTTTTGATTTTTGGCAGTTATGGTCCTTGGATTTTCAGAATAAGACAACATTGGTCCCTAAGGTTTAACCAAATCCAATTCTAATCCTAACCATTTAATCCTAAATAATAAACCCAGATAAAACAATCTACCCAACCCAATCCTTTATACTTAACCCTACCCAACAACTAAACCCAGCCCATACATTAACCCAAAGCCCAACTCCCGTCCATTTTAAATAAAACCCAAAACAAAGGTTTGACCTTCGGTCAAACCTTTCTTCCTCAAAACCACCCCGCCAAAACCATACCAGAAACCACCCCCACCTCACCTCTTATCCCTGCAATACCACCACACCTCACCCTTTCTCCTATCTTACTCCACCTAACAAGCCAAATGAAATTAATGCTTCTTCCCCATTTTCAAGATTATCAGAGATAGTGGATTTTTCCACTATCTCATTTTTGGCGCCAAAATCCGTTTCAATGGCTGAGATCATGAGAATCCAATCCAAAGGTGCAGAAATGATCAGGAGAAGATAAGAGATACATCCCACTTAGTTTTTTTGTATAAATAGGTCACAATGTAGCCATTAAAGGCAAGTAGTTAATTTAGCATAATCTTATTTCATATTCAGTATTTGTAATTTTGTAATTTCAAGTTTCAGTTGTTAATGCAAGTTAAATTCAGTCATATTGTTCTAAGTTCAAGCAATCTTGTATCAAATTTCAGTTATTATAGAAATGCAAGTTTTTGTTAATTCGAATTAAGCTCAAGTTCTGTTAAGAATCACCACAAACACTCCCCACCCTTGTTATAAGCTTATACAAGCTTATCTTAGCTTTTTGTAAGCTTATATAGTGATAATCAGTTCTAGTTCAAGAAAGCCAAGAAAAGTCAATGAAAGTCAAATAAGCTCACAATAAGCTGTTCAGAAGGTATAAGCTATTCTGGAAGGCTTATATTGGGTTTCTAGCTTGTTGTTGACAAGCTAGGTGTTTCTGATTCTTAGTCCTTTGTTCTATAAATCCATTCAGTTGTAAGCTTATTTTCAAGTTTTTGCATATATATTGTACAATAGCTTAATATTAGCTTATTTCCATTATTTACTGCTTATTAATAGTTCTTAAGTATATTTAATCTATATTATCAGTTTTTAATAGCCTTTGTTTCATTTTACTTAAAAAACTTATAAAAAGCCAAAAATAGCCAAATAGAGTATAGCTTATTGTATTGCTTATTTCTGTTTTAAAAGTTGTTAATTATAGTTAAATTAAGTTAGTTGATCAGTTAATAATCAAAATTATAGTTAAAATTGGTGTGCTACTTTGAAAACCACATATCAGTCCGCACAAAGAACTGTTTGGGTTAAAACAGTCAAAAGGGTCAAACTAGGTGTTACTGTACATTTGCATTAAGCTCAGCTTTGATCCAGCTTAATATAGTCCATATAAGTTGTTTGTAAGTTCTAATAAGCCACTTTAAGAGATATGGTAGTTTTTCTAGGTCTGTGGTAATTTCAGACCTTAAAAGGACCATATAAGCCAATATAAGCCACAAGCTTATTTAGCCCTTAACCTTGGTTTCTCTGAGATCTTTTTAGTCCAAGTAGTCAATACTCAAGAGTTGGTTTAACCTCAGTTGATTTGTGCACATCTGCACAAGTCTGCACAACTCTGCACAAGAAATCCATAGTGCAGGTCTGCAACAAGTTTCTAGATCCATAATCAGTGCTTATTTGTGTTATTTTTAAGCTTAAATTTTGGTTTCTCAATAGTTTGGTATTTGATCTTTGCTTATTATCAAAAATCAGCCTTTTCTCAAGCTTCTTTAAGCTTTAAATTAAGCTCAAAAGTCCCCTATTCAAGCAAGCACATAATGAGAGATCAGTATATACTTGCTTTGAATAGCCCTTTTCTCAGCTTATTTTTAAGCCCTAAATAAGCTCTATTTGGTCTGAGTTTTGGTTTTAAGTGATCCTCAGTAGGTGAATTTTAAGAACCATCAATCTTTGTGGTGTTTAGTGCTTATTTAAGTGCTTAAATATAAGCTTGAAATTTCCTAGAAATCCAAAATAGTGCCCTGTGCACTCAGCAGACTTATTGCTTATTTTAGGAGTGTTCAATGCTTATTTCTAAGTCATTTTGCTTATTCAGTGTTCATTCTAGCTTTTTATTAGTTGTTTTGCTTATTTCATCTGTTGCTTTAGCTTATTTAAAGCTTAAACAGCTTTTCATCAAAAACCTTGGGCTTAATCCTTTTTAGCCTACTGATCAGCAAACCTTAGCTGATTTCTGAGCTTATTGGTGATTTTCATAAAAAGTGGTAGTTGTAAAATTTGCTTATCTCAGTGTGCTTATTGTGTTTCAATCATAAAAATCAAAAAATAAAATAAAAGCAAAAAGGTCAGGGGTGGGATTCGAACCCTGGTCTCTCAGATAAACACACACACACTCAACCATCTGCCCTAGGGTCTTTATCAGTAATACCCTTGCACCCTTTTTTTTTTATTATTTAAACCTTGTTTTCTAAATTAAGCTTATTTTTCCATTTTGCTTTTTATCAGCTTATTAGAATAAGCTGATACCTTGTTCATATTTTTCATAGGTTCTAATTATCATTAAGTAATATTAGAAAAAGTTTCAGAATTTTTAAGAATAGTTTTAGTATTTTTAATTAATTTTTCTTTCAAGTTTAGTTTTTAATTCATAATAAAAAATATAAAAATCAGAAAAATATAAATCTTTTTTCTAAAATTTTCTTTTGTCATTATTAACTTAGGAAAAATAATTTAGCACTTGTAGGGTTTAATTTTATAGATTTCACTTTTTAATCGCGTTTTTATAATTCCCGTAACGCGTTTTTAATATAATTTGTTAATCTTAATTTTATTTTGAGAATTTGTTTCTCATTATT
This sequence comes from Artemisia tridentata subsp. tridentata, assembly GCA_021014915.2. Classification (NCBI taxonomy): domain Eukaryota; kingdom Viridiplantae; phylum Streptophyta; class Magnoliopsida; order Asterales; family Asteraceae; genus Artemisia; species Artemisia tridentata. The sequence goes on along the minus strand of CP139501.1, from coordinate 301,413,096 downwards.
TAATTAGAATATAAAAAATCAAAAATTCCATATCATCAGTCACTCTAATCCAAACCTTACACGGTTGTCCATTTCATCCTCGTTGGGAAACGACCCGGGTAATCACTTACCTGGTTTCACACACACAAACGTGAGTTTTTGCAAGTATCCTTTTTTCCTAAAGGGGTGATTTGTATTTATTCACGTGTATCCGTCTGCATATTATTTATATATATACTTTAGCACGGATCAAATTTTGGCGCCGCTGCCGGGGAGGTTGTGTTGCGACAATATTGTTTAAAGTTTTAAACGATTAGTGACTTGAGATCCTTCTTTCAGAAGTTTCCACTTTCATAAACCCATATAAAATACAAAAATATTTTTATTTTCTTTTATAAATATATAATATCATATAAAAATAAAAACCCAAAAACATTTTCCCTTTTATTGTAAAATAAAAGATAAAAGCAAAATTAATATAATATTCCTCAACTTGGGTATTATCATAATAAGTTCCCAAACCAAGGATTAAAACTTGCCTTTGTGTCGCTTGCGAATTCGGCTCACCTTTGATTGATAAACAAACTATAACGGAGGTTTAAGGAGGATTTGACATTAAATTGTCGAACCGAAAGAAGCGGGTTTTTAAGGAGCTTTTATTGCCCACCTTTGCTTCTCCGCCACTCTGTGCGTTTTTCAGTCAGAGAGCTACCGTACGCTTGTTGATTTAAGGTTTTAATTTCCTTGTGTTTTGCTTCGATCTTGATTTAATTGAAATATTTTATTTAGTGCATGCGCACTCGTTCTTCTACGTCGACAAGTCCTTTACGTAAACTCGTAGATATTCCTCGAAGACGTCGTAGACGTTCTGCCCCATCAGTCGTATCTGAGGTACGTACTGACCCCAAAAACCCTGTCATCATGGCAGATTTGCCGATGAATGAGCTTCTCCAAGCACCCATCGAGGGTTATGGAGATGCCATTGTTGTTCCAGCCATCGTGGCTGATAGTTTTGAGCTCAAAACCGGGTTACTGAATCTTGTAACCTCAAGTCAATTCTATGGTTTTGAGAGGGATGATCCTCATGCTCACATTTGATGGTTTAACAAGATTACATCTACCATCAAATACAAGAATGTCCCTTCTAAAGCAATCAAGCTTCTTCTATTCCCATTTTCTCTCGAGGGACAAGCCCGGATATGGCTTGAAAAACAACCCCCTCGTTCAATTGAGACATGGGAGGATTTAGTTACAAAGTTTGTAAACGAATTCTTTCCCCCGTCTAGAACGACAAGTCTTAAAAATGAAATCATCAAATTCACACAAAGATTTGATGAATCGTTTAGTGACGCGTGGGATCGTTTCAAAGAATTGCTTCGTAAATGTCCTCATCATGGTTTCACCGAGTTGATGCAAATCGACACTTTCTATAATGGTGTGAGCCAATCTGACCAAGATTCTCTCAATGCCTCCGCTGGAGGTAACTTTTTGAGCAAAACCACCAAAGAAGCTTTAGAGATTATTGAAAATAAATCTAAGGTTCATACTGCACGAACAAAGCCATATCATTCTCAGGCTAGTGCTGGTCCTTCTACTTCATCTCCTGTGAGTACTTCTAGCATCGATGCTAAGATTGACAAGCTCACGGACGCTATTCAAGCTTTGGTTCTCTCAAACCAAAAGAAAGTCACTTTCACACAAAATCCTTCACATGCTGAAGTGAAGAAAGTGGAAACCTGTGTTACTTGTGGTGGCCCTCATGCATACTACAACTGTACTGCCACCGATGGTAGTCCTTTTGAAGCTAATGCTATAGCCGGTACTTCAAATCAGGGAGGTAATCAATACCGTCCTCAAATAGAACCAAGTTACCGAGCTAACAGCTACCAAGGACCACCCGGTTTCAATCAGAACCAGAATTTGCAAAACCGAAACCAAAACCAACCTCGAATGAACCAAGGTTATCAAAACCAAGGGAATTTCAATTCTGGACAAAATCAAGGTTTCCAACACCAAGGAAACTTTAACCGAAACAATTTCAGCCAGGGAAATCATTTTCAGGGAAATAGTAATCCAAATCAAGGGAATTTTCAACATCAAGGTTATAATCAAAATAACCGAATCCAAAATTTCCCTAACCAACCTCAAGCCATTCTCCCAGCCCCACAACCATCATCTGATGAGTTATTGAGGCAATTCATGAAAGCTCAGGAGGACACAAACAGGTTGTTGGTCAACCAAATCTCTGAGATTAAAAAGTCTTTAAATGATCAACCTTCGGGCTAAGGAAAACTTCCGAGCAACACGATCGCTAACCCGAAGGGCGATGTTAAGGCGATCACAACCCGAAGTGGTGCTTCATATGATGGACCCACTATTCCTACTACCACTTCTTCTTCTTCTCCTCCCAAGGTAGTGGATAGTGAACCTGAGGTGACTAAGGACAAGGTACTTCCTACTAATAACGGAGGTACCGACAACGTCCAACCTCAAGTTGTCCCGAAAACCAAACCCAAACCAGGAGTTGTCTTTGAACCTCCTGAAACCCCGGTTGAAAACCCTAAATCCAAACCTTCTATTCCCTACCCATCACGTTTAAATGAGCAAAAGCTCCGCGAAAAGGCTAGTCAACAAATGGATAAATTCTTTCAAATCTTTCAAGAATTACATTTTGACATAAGCTTTGCGGATGCTATCATTCTGATGCCCAAGTTTGCATCAACAATCAAACACTTGTTAAGCAACAAGGAAAAACTGTTTGAAATGGCAAAAACTCCATTAAATGAGAATTGCTCAGCAGTTATCTTGAAAAAGCTTCCCGAGAAGCTTGGAGATCCTGGAAAGTTTCTAATACCTTGTGTATTTCCAGGAATGGTTGAATGCTATGCCTTGGCCGATCTTGGTGCAAGCATCAACCTGATGCCTCATTCAGTGTGGAAGAAACTTTCTCTTCCGGATCTTACTCCTACATGCATGACTCTTGAGCTTGAAGATCGTTCAATATCTCGTCCACTTGGCATTGCTGAGGACGTATTTGTGAAAGTAGGAAAGTTCCATTTTCCAGCTGACTTTGTGGTTGTTGATTTCGATGCTGATCCTAGGGTTCCTCTCATTCTTGGAAGAGGATTCCTAAGAACGAGCCATGCTCTCATTAATGTATTTGAGCATGAAATCACATTACGTGTGGGTAATGAAGCTGTTACCTTTAACCTAGATCAAACTTCGAGGTACTCCTCAAATTATGATTCTGAATCGGTTAACCGAATCGATGTCATTGATATTGCTTCAGAGGAGTACTCTCAAGAGTTTCGTGGTTATTCTCATAATTCTGTGAGTGGGGAACCCACCACATCTTCTCTGCCTATCATTTTCGACTCTTCCCCTTCTCTCACTCCGTTTGAGGGAAGTGATTTCATTTTGGAAGAGATCGAGGCTTTTCTCAAGTGTGATTCATTTCTGGAAGGAATTGATAACGCTGAGATTAATCTGGAGGGAGATATTCTTCTTTTTGAGAAATTGTTGAATCAGGACAATTCTCCTCCACTCCCTCCCGTTGAACTTCATAATGAGGAAATCAAATCAGTTGAGAAAACCGATAAATTTCCTGAGGTCGAACTCAAAGACTTACCACCTCATCTTGAGTACGCATTTTTGGAGGGTGATGATAAATTACCCGTCATTATTGCTAAAGATTTAAGTGATGAGGAAAAGACTGCTCTAATAAAGGTCTTGAAGTCACACAAGCAAGCCATTGCTTGGAAACTCTCCGACATAAAGGGTATCAACCCTGAATTTTGTACTCACAAGATTTTAATGGAGGATGACTTTAAACCAGCAGTCCAACATCAAAGAAGGGTGAATCCTAAAATCCGCGATGTTATCAAACAAGAGGTTCTCAAACTTCTTGATGCAGGATTGATTTATCCCATCTCTGATAGTCCTTGGGTTAGTCCCATTCACTGTGTTCCAAAAAAGGGTGGCATAACTGTTGTCACAAATGATGAGAATGAGTTGATCCCAACTCGATTGGTTACGGGGTGGCGTGTTTGCATTGACTATCGTAAGTTAAATGATGCCACCCGAAAAGACCCCTTTACTCTACCCTTTATGGACCAAATGCTTGAGAGATTAGCAGGGAACGAGTATTATTGTTTCCTTGATGGTTTCTCGGGTTACTTTCAAATTCCCATTGATCCACAAGATCAAGAAAAGACCACCTTCACATGCCCCTATGGAACCTTTGCTTATAAACGTATGCCTTTTGGCTTATGCAATGCTCCAGGCACATTCCAAAGGTGCATGATGTCCATATTCTCCGACATGATCGGGAAAACTATGGAGGTCTTTATGGATGACTTCTCGGTCATTGGGGATTCATTCAAAACATGTCTCTCCCATTTAGAAAACATGCTGAAACGGTGTGAAGACACCAATCTTTATCTAAATTAGGAGAAGAGTCATTTTATGGTCAAAGAGGGCATTGTCCTCGGCCATAAGATATCAAAGAACGGGATTGAGGTTGACAGAGCTAAAGTTGATGTCATTGCTAAATTACCTCATCCCACTACCGTCAAAGGTATTAGGAGTTTTCTGGGTCATGCCGGTTTCTATCGTAGATTCATACAAGATTTTTCTAAAATCGCCCAGCCTATGACTCATCTCCTTGAGAAGGATGCTCCTTTTATCTTCTCACCCGAGTGCATCGAAGATTTTGAAACATTAAAGAAAAAGCTTACTGAAGCACCCATTCTGGTTGCCCCCGACTGGGAAATACCCTTTGAGCTCATGTGCGATGCAAGTGATTTTGCTATCGGTGCAGTCCTGGGGCAACGAAAAGCCAAACACTTTCAGCCTATCCACTACGCAAGTAAAACCATGACTGAAGCTCAAACTCATTACACCACTACAGAAAAAGAATTATTAGCTGTGGTGTATGCCTTTGAGAAGTTTCGGCCATATTTGATCTTGATGAAATGTGTAGTGTATACGGATCACTCGGCTCTCAAATATCTCTTTGCAAAACAAGATGCAAAGCCGAGATTGCTCCGTTGGGTTCTCCTCCTGCAAGAATTTGATATCATTATACGTGATAAAAAAGGAGCTGAGAACCTAGCTGCTGATCATCTATCCCGATTAGAGAACCCATACCAAGATGTTTTCGAGAAAAAGGAAATAAATGAAACATTTCCTCTCGAGACACTCAATGCGGTTGCTTTTCGTGGAGATTCTACTACCCCATGGTTTGCTGACTTCGCAAATTACCATGCGGGTAACTTCATAGTGAAAGGGATGTCGACCCAACAAAAGAACAAATTCTTCAAAGATGTGAAGCATTACTTTTGGGACGACCCCTACTTGTTTAAAGTATGTGCGGATCAAGTCATCCGGCGGTGTGTTCACGGCCAAGAAGCCGTTGATATTCTTAAGGCTTGCCACAATGGACCCACAGGGGGACATCATGGTGCCAATTACACCGCCAAGAAGGTGTTTGATTCCGGTTTCTATTGGCCTACAATCTACCGTGATGCCCATGACTTAGTCAAATCTTGTGACTCTTGTCAACGTCACGGGAAGATCTCTCAAAGAGATGAAATGCCACAAAACGTCGTTCAAGTTTGTGAAATCTTTGACGTTTGGGGCATTGACTTTATGGGCCCGTTCCCGTCTTCACGAGGGAACAAGTATATACTCGTGGCTGTCGATTATTTGTCTAAATGGGTCGAAGCGAAAGCTCTCCCCACCAACGACGCCCGAGTAGTATGTAAATTTTTGAAATCACTCTTTTCTCGGTTTGGAACTCCCCGTGCTATCATTAGTGATCGCGGTACGCACTTTTGCAATGAACAATTTGCAAAAGTCATGCTTAAATACGGTATTACTCACCGTCTTTCTACCGCGTATCACCCACAAACAAGTGGTCAAGTGGAGGTTTCAAACCGTGGTATTAAAAGAATCTTGGAAAGGACCGTAGGTGAAAACCGTGCGTCTTGGTCGGATAAACTAGATGATGCACTTTGGGCCTTCCGTACCGCTTACAAAACACCCATCGGGTGTACGCCTTACAAGCTTGTGTACGGAAAGGCATGTCATCTTCCGATCGAATTAGAGCACAAAGCCTACTGGGCCTTGAAACATGCTAACTTTGACATCCAAACTGCGGGTGATCACCGTAAAGTTCAAATGAATGAATTAAATGAACTGCGTGATCAGGCCTACGAGAACTCTTTGATCTACAAAGAAAAGACAAAGAAGATTCATGACTCAAAAATAAAGAACCGCGTTTTTAACGTCGGCGATCGAGTCCTTCTTTTCAATTCAAGATTAAAGATCTTCTCAGGCAAACTCAAATCCCGTTGGTCTGGTCCATTCACTATTACAAAGGTTTATCCATATGGTACCATTGAGTTATCTCAAAATGACGGTCCAAATTTTAAAGTAAATGGTCATCGTTTGAAACACTACTTTGGAGAGGATATACCACCCATGGTTGTCCCGGATCTTCAAACTTTCCCCATGAACCAGTGAATGCAGGGTCGAGTCAAGCTAAGTGACTCAGTGAACAAAAATATTAGCACACCATATGGGTTTTCACCTATATTTCTTTCTTCTTTCTCTTTTCTAACACCTAAGTGTGGGGGAGTTGCCCCTGCTGTTGTATATCATTATCAAAATATAAAAATAAATAAATAAATAAATAAATAAATAAATAAAAAATAATAAAATTTGTTGTGTTTCCACTCTTGGCTAGTAGTATTACCTTTTTACGTTCTAAGTGTCGGCATAATAGCCGGTGCTTTGAATATTGAGGGCAATATTCAATTCTAAGTGTGTGGGGGGGGGGGGGGGAATTCTAGCGAGTTTGATCACATGAGTACCTTCTAGTGCCCTAATACCCCCGTTTTGGCCAAAATTTTAAATTTTTTTTCATTTGGTGGAAGTGCTTTGCACTAACACAACAAATGGTTATCAGTCCACCATGTCTAACCCACATAAGGACTGGCTAATCCGAGAGCAAACGGCTCTAGGTAAAGATATCTCAAATCCGTTTATGGCTGACAATTTGCCAAAAATTGTATGGTATTCAACTCACCATATCTTTGATAGTGAAGAGTTGGCTAGCCCACAAGGTTATGGCTTGTGGTTAAGGCAGTAGAAAACCATAATTGGTAATCAGCTCACCAAGATGATAACTGTATTCTATCAAAGAGTTGGCTAGTCCAAAAGCAAACGGCTTTTGGTAAAGACAAATCAAATCCGTTGACAGCTGATGATTTGCTAAAAATCATTTGGTTATCAATGTACCATAGTATCATACTAAAACATTGGCTACTCCAGAAGTAATGGCTATCTGGTAAAGAGACATAAAATCCATTAAATTTTCAAAAAGAATTGCTAGGGACTAGCAATAGTTTAGTGTGGGGGATTGATGAGTGTGTAAATACTCATCATTTTTGTCCCATCTGAAATGCAAAAACATTTAAAAACACTCAGAAATGCTTCAAAATACAAAAAATATCCTTGAATTGTGTTTTTATCTGTTTCATGTGCAAAAGAATTGAAAACAGTTGAAAAATGAGCAAAGTTTCATAAATGGCAAAAATAGTCCCTGGGCATTCAAAAATGGAAATTCACAAATGGTCCCTGGAAATAGTTTTGATTTTTGGCAGTTATGGTCCTTGGATTTTCAGAATAAGACAACATTGGTCCCTAAGGTTTAACCAAATCCAATTCTAATCCTAACCATTTAATCCTAAATAATAAACCCAGCTAAAACAACCTACCCAACCCAATCCTTTATACTTAACCCTACCCAACAACTAAACCCAGCCCATACATTAATCCAAAGCCCAACTCTCATCCATTTTAAATAAAACCCAAAACAAAGGTTTGACCTTCGGTCAAACCTTTCTTCCTCAAAACCACCCCGCCAAAACCATACCAGAAACCACCCCCCACCTCACCTCTTATCCCTGCAATACCACCACACCTCACCCTTTCTCCTATCTTACTCCACCTAACAAGCCAAATGAAATTAATGCTTCTTCCCCATTTTCAAGATTATCAGAGATAGTGGATTTTTCCACTATCTCATTTTTGGCGCCAAAATCCGTTTCAATGGCTGAGATCATGAGAATCCAATCCAAAGGTGCAGAAATGATCAGGAGAAGATAAGAGATACATCCCACTTAGTTTTTTGTATAAATAGGTCACAATGTAGCCATTAAAGGCAAGTAGTTAATTTAGCATAATCGTATTTCATATTCAGTATTTGTAATTTTGTAATTTCAAGTTTCAGTTGTTAATGCAAGTTAAATTCAGTCATATTGTTCTAAGTTCAAGCAATCTTGTATTAAATTTCAGTTATTATAGAAATGCAAGTTTTTGTTAATTCGAATTAAGCTCAAGTTCTGTTAAGAATCACCACAAACACTCCCCACCCTTGTTATAAGCTTATACAAGCTTATCTTAGCTTTTTGTAAGCTTATATAGTGATAATCAGTTCTAGTTCAAGAAAGCCAAGAAAAGTCAATGAAAGTCAAATAAGCTCACAATAAGCTGTTCAGAAGGTATAAGCTATTCTGGAAGGCTTATATTGGGTTTCTAGCTTGTTGTTGACAAGCTTGGTGTTTCTGATTCTTAGTCCTTTGTTCTATAAATCCATTCAGTTGTAAGCTTATTTTCAAGTTTTTGCATATATATTGTACAATAGCTTAATATTAGCTTATTTCCATTATTTACTGCTTATTAATAGTTTTTAAGTATATTTAATCTATATTATCAGTTTTTAATAGCCTTTGTTTCATTTTACTTAAAAAACTTATAAAAAGCAAAAAAATAGCCAAATAGAGTGTAGCTTATTGAATTGCTTATTTCTGTTTTAAAAGTTGTTAATTATAGTTAAATTAAGTTAGTTGACCAGTTAATAATCAAAATTATAGTTAAAATTGGTGTGCTACTTTGAAAACCACATATCTGTCCACACAAAAGACTGTTTGGGTTAAAACAGTCAAAAGGGTCAAACTAGGTGTTACTGTACATTTGCATTAAGCTCAGCTTTGATCCAGCTTAATATAGTCCATATAAGTTGTTTGTAAGTTCTAATAAGCCACTTTAAGAGATATGGTAGTTTTTCTAGGTCTGTGGTAATTTCAGACCTTAAAAGGACCATATAAGCCAATATAAGCCACAAGTTTATTTAGCCCTTAACCTTGGTTTCTCTGAGGTCTTTTTAGTCCAAGTAGTCAATACTCAAGAGTTGGTTTAACCTCAGTTGATTTGTGCACATCTGCACAAGTCTGCACAACTCTGCACAAGAAATCCATAGTGCAGGTCTGCAACAATTTTCTAGATCCATAATCAGTGCTTATTTGTGTTATTTTTAAGCTTAAATTTTGGTTTCTCAGTAGTTTGGTATTTGATCTTTGCTTATTCCCAAAAATCAACCCTTTCTCAAGCTTCTTTAAGCTTTAAATTAAGCTCAAAAGTCCCATATTCAAGCAAGCACATACTGAGAGATCATTATATACTTGCTTTGAATAGCCCTTTTCTCAGCTTATTTTTAAGCCCTAAATAAGCTCTATTTGGTCTGAGTTTTGGTTTTAAGTGATCCTCAGTAGGTGAATTTTAAGAATCATCAATCTTTGTGGTGTTTAGTGATTATTTAAGTGCTTAAATATAAGCTTGAAATTTCCTAGAAATCCAAAATAGTGCCCTGTGCACTCAGCAGACTTATTGCTTATTTTAGGAGTGTTCAATGCTTATTTCTAAGTCATTTTGCTTATTCAGTGTTCATTCTAGCTTTTTATTAGTTGTTTTGCTTATTTCATCTGTTGCTTTAGCTTATTTAAAGCTTAAACAGCTTTTCATCAAAAACCTTGGGCTTAATCCTTTTTAGCCTACTGATCAGCAAACCTTAGCTGATTTATGAGCTTATTGGTGATTTTCATAAAAAGTGGTAGTTGTAAAATTTGCTTATCTCAGTGTGCTTATTGTGTTTCAATCATAAAAATCAAAAAATAAAATAAAAGCAAAAAGGTCAGGGTGGGATTCGAACCCTGGTCTCTCAGATAAACACACACACACACTCAACCATCTGCCCTAGGGTCTTTATCAGTAATACCCTTGCACCCTTTTTTTTATTTATTTAAACCTTGTTTTCTAAATTAAGCTTATTTTTCCATTTTGCTTTTTATCAGCTTATTAGAATAAGCTGATACCTTGTTCATATTTTTCATAGGTTCTAACTATCATTAAGTAATATTAGAAAAAGTTTCAGAATTTTTAAGAATAGTTTTAGTATTTTTAATTAATTTTTCTTTCAAGTTTAGTTTTTAATTCATAATAAAAAATATAAAAATCAGAAAAATATAAATCTTTTTTCTAAAATTTTCTTTTGTCATTATTAACTTAGGAAAAATAATTTAGCACTTGTAGGGTTTAATTTTATAGATTTCACTTTTTAATCGCGTTTTTATAATTCCCGTAACGCGTTTTTAATATAATTTGTTAATCTTAATTTTATTTTGAGAATTTGTTTCTCATTGTTTAATTAAAATATAAAAAATCAAAAATTCCATATCATCAGTCATTCTAATCCAAACCTTACACGGTTGTCCATTCCATCCCCGTTGGGAAACGACCCGGGTAATCACTTACCTGGTTTCACACACACAAACGTGAGTTTTTGCAATTATCCTTTTTCCTAAAGGGATGATTTGTATTTATTCACGTGTATTCGTCTGCATATTATTTATATATATACTTTAGCACGGATAAAAAACGTGATGAATTTCTAACTTACGGCACAACGATATACGGACAAGCAGTGAGCTACAAGAATATCCGAACAAGCACATTAGTTCATACGAACACACAAAAAACAACAAAGATCATGACCAAGACCAAGCGAATATATGAATCTCGAACCACCGAACCTTTTTTTTTTCTTTTACTCGGCGGCAATATGTAACAACAACCGATCAATCTGAGAGGATTCGTAGCTCTGATACCATGTGTTTCATATATTCATGCAGACGACAACAAAAAGCTATAAGACCAAGTGATCAAATCAAACAGTCAAACATTCGATGACATGAACCAATCGAACTATGTAACATTTTCTTTTTCTTTTCTTTTTTTACTTTTCTTATAGTTCTGTTACCATGTAGAAAACATAAGAAGTCTGACAATCATATTATTCAGATTCAATTAATTAAAAAGATTACATTATATTAAATAAAAATGAACAAACATAACCCTTAATGTTAGAAGGGCCTAAACCAATGGTTTAGACCTATAGGCCTTATCAGCTAACAGTAACAACAAATGAGATGGCTTGCATACCACAAAAAAATTCTTGTGTCGACTAAACAAAATACTTATGTTTCATTTTTCTAATGGCCGTTACATAAATGTATACATATGTAGATTTGCACATCACAAAATACTTAAACGGGAGAAATTATCTTTCATGAAAGATCCACAAAATGATGTAGATTGGCGGGGACACCTGACCTTGGGTGCTTTTTGGCACCAGTCATTGTCCATCCCACAAGGAATAGCTCCGGTCAACTCTCATGGCCTAGTGGGGCACCAATTAGAGTGAGCTGAGACTCTCTTACTCTTGAGCTTTTATCCACAAAATCTCTCCAGTGGGCCCATAGGTTTTACGAAGGTGGGTACCTATCTGGAAGCAAAGTGCCAGGGATGAGATTCGAACCTGAGTTTATTGGCTCAAGAATGAAAGCCCCACCCACTAAACCAATGACCCAGTGGTCTTTCATGAAAGATCAACCGGATTTACAAAAACAAACTAGGAAAATTGTATAGAACCTATCATTTATGAAGCATAGAATACCATGACTGTAACGTTAATCCAATACTTGAGTTATACGGAGTACTTGACATCATAAGTTTCTGGAGGTGTAGGTACGTCTTGCTTTAAAGAAAGAGTACTATATGTTAGTTGTAAAAACAACATAGTAATTTATTGACTTCGTCCAGAAGATCAATAGAAATAATTTTAGTTATTGCCGATGAACGAAACCCATTTAAATGTGAGAGTACAAAAGGACGTGATAGAGTACGTTAAATTCGAGTTCATGAATTTTGCTTGTTATCTCTATTTTTTGTGTGTGCAACTTTCATTTACCTAGCTTCAATGTTTACATGAAATAACTATTAGATCAAACTCTAAATATTCAGACTAGTTCAAACTCTCTTAACTAAATTATATTTATTAAAGCATCTCCAATGTACATACTAAATATTTACACTAGAATAGTGCGAATTAAAAATCTTTATGCCATATTCTTTAACTAATTTTTTTACTTCAATGCACTACTACACAAACTGGTTTTTCCCACGGTAGAATCCGTGGGAAACCCCGTGGGTAAGGGCCCTTTTCCACGGATTTCACACGGAATCATTCCGTGTGTAAAACCCTCGTGGGTAAATATTTTCCCACTGATTTTCCCACCGAGCGTTGAATTTTTTCCCACGGATATTACTGTGGATAATCCGTGGTTTTAATTTCCCATAAATTTCTCACAAACATTTTCCCACTGATTTTCCACAGTTTCTGCATCCATTTTTTCATATATATCAGTGGTTTTTTTGCCACAGATTTCCGACAAACATTTTCCCACTGATTTCCCACATTTTTAGCATCCATTTTTCACATAAATTAGTCGTTTTTTTGCCACAGTTTTCTCACTACAACCTACGACGGTTTTATCACAGATTTCCCACGGAAAAATAAATTTCCTCGAATAATTCTGTGGGAATTTTGTGATTAATTAGTGGGAAATATGTGGCTAAATTCCTTGGTATTTCGGATTTTTCAAAACCTGGAAATACGAAAAACCAATATCTGAAACAATAAAAGCAATTGACAAATTACCAAAATAAACAAATCCATTACCCAAAATGCATTAATGCGTCGCCCAATGCACATAAATTTGTAATCCAAAAGACATAAGTTAGTAACGTGTTATCGGACGATGCACCATCGAAATTGTTTCCGACCTACTACAACCTAATAGTTCGAACACAAAAACTAAAGCCTAATGCTAAATCAAACTAGCTAGGTCCAGGATCCGATTCAGTAGGTCGCTCAGTTCGGGGAGGATAATTTTGAGCAAAAGACTCAAACCTATCATTGAGTGTTTTATGCCAAGCCAACGTGTCCGCTGCTCTTTGAGCCTCCGCAGCTACCCTTTCATCTTCCATCTTTTCTTTCAAATCATCGTTTTGCTTTTTCAAAATTCGTATCTCCTGTTACATCCAATTACACATTACTTCATTAGAATAACAACAATATGAGAACAATCAACAACCTAAATGCCAAGGAAGGGGAAAAAAGATAAACCAAATGAACCACCACCAATGTAATACTTTGTCCAACTATCACAAGACCAATGGACCCACAAAAAATAAGCCATGATCGTGGGAGGATCATCAGTCAACAGATAATCCAAACTGGCCTGTCTCGTTAAAAAACCTTGGCAAACACAAAACCTGTGGGAAAACTTTGCACAAGGAAAAAGAGTACAGGAATTGAGGGTGTCGTTAGCGCAGGAAAATGTAGGAGTAGTAACAAAATTATTAGTATTCCAAATCAGAAATTGCAACTCCATAACCTGAGTATAAATAAGACCAATCCAGAGAGACGTCGTAGAAGTTAAACATTCTATATTGAGGTGTATAGCAGTCTTACCTGCATTCCTCACAAACCAAGAAAAGAGGTCGGCGCAGAGGTTAATTTTAACCTCTGTTGTACATAACCCATTTCTCAGCACACCATAACCCATCCAAATATCAAACCTGGTACACAAATACAAAACAGCCCCACATATACTAACACATCTCAGAGATAGCCATGTAATCCAGCATATGAAAGCCGCTTTATCATCACAGTCAAAAGTAGTATTACAGTCCCAAAACCCAGTCCCAACACAAAGATAATTGGCCCAAGTAATGGCAGTTAGGTAGTAGTGGTCATCCAGTAACCGATTAAGAGCAGCTAAATGATAATTAGAGAAGTGAAACCATTTAGATCCTATGTCATTACTAATGAAAACAGTCCTATGACAAACACTCAGATCCAGTGCAGAGCAGCAGATCCGAGGAACATAAACATCATCAGGCCTGTAAACAAAGGCATTCAAAGTTTACCATCAGACATACCCGACACGTCATTGGTTCGTAGACGTAGAGGGAGACCGATTAAAGAGATACCAAAAGGTATGATACATGGCTTTTATTTAAAGTGTTTGCTGAATAATCAAACAATTCTGTTATGTTTTTTTGGTACTTGGAAAATGGTTGAATGCATTGGATTAGGTTCTTCTGTAACCGTGTAGTCAGATGATCATCTACTCCAAAATTTTATCTTCTCTTTTGTTGTTTGAATGAAAAAAAGGTAAGCTTCAATAATAAGAATTCAATAAAGCCACATCATATTGTCTAAGAAAATTACATTATTACTGGTGGTTGGCACCTCATTCAGGTAAATTTCAAAATTGGTTTAAATGAAACTGATGCAACTCCCCGATTAAATAACAATTTTCTTTTATTAAAACCTCTCCGCCCACTAAGAAATCCTGTCTTGATACATGGCTATCTTTTAACAGTAGTACATTGCTATTTTTTTTTTCTATTATACATAGATTGTTATCAAGTTGGAAGATGGTCGAGTTAATCAGTAACAACCCACTTTAACCATCATCATTAGTAAAAAAGATGAATTTTGTATACCATTTTTGCTTAAATGAAGCTGATGCAATTCCCCGTTTAAATAACAATTTTCTTTTATGATATGCAGTGTTAGTAAATTATGCTACTACATATTCAAGCGATTCTCAGCTTACAAATACCAATTCGCCTATGATCATTACAAATGCCACTGTAGCAACTACCAACATTCTTCCAATACACAGGGGGAACAGTCCTGTTAATGGCATTACTAATGGTACGAAGCCCTTTTTGTTAATATAATTTGTGTATATTGTTTTCTAAATAATTATAAATTATTATATCTTTCCGGTTATTCTGTCAAACTTAGTAACCAAGGACATGCTTTTTTTTCCCCCCAGATTTACTCCCTAGACGCAGAGGCAGACCACCACTACGTGACAGCCCAAATGGTAAGGAACTACATCCTAAATAAATATGTTTGAAACTATGCGATCTAATCTAATTTTATTTATTTTTTCGGACCTTCAATATGTTTGCAGTTAAATTATCAAATGTATCTCAATTTAATAACGAAAATATTGCGGCTCCTAACTCTGCTAAAACAAATGCACCATTTGGTGTTCAAGGTATTTTTAAATTCCCATATAATTACTAGGATAAGTTTCCATTGTCGCTCGGATATGTTTCCATTTACAACTCAATCATTCTCAACACTGCTGTGAAACTTAATCAACAACAAAACTATTGTTTTTTCTGCGATAGATTTGCTCCCTAGACGTAGAGGCAGGCCACCATTAAGTGACATCTCCAATGGTAAGCAACTGTATCATAAATCAATATCTTTGCACCTACATTATCATATGAAAATTCAATACTTTATTCGTGTTATCCACGGATATAGATACTTGCAATCTAACAAATCTGCTCCTATGCTTGTAGGTAAATATCAAGTGTATCTTAGATATCTAACGAAAACGCAAACAGAAATATTGTCACTCCTATCTATGCTAAAACAAACGCACCGTTTGGTCTCCAAGGTATATTTTATATAATTACTATAATATATGAACATTGTGGTTAACCCAATTATTTTTTACTGATCTATATAGATACATTCCCTCGACTTGCTGGAAGGACGCCTATAAATGACTGTTCAAATGGTATAATGGATATATGTATACTTTTATATATATTATATATTTTTGTGTGTTTTACTATTGATGCCCGTTATTAATTTACACGTCATGTCTGCTGTAGAATCAGTTCTTCAAAAAGGCAAAAGAAGTCACCCGGATCAAACGTCCCAAGCTGATAATTATGACTCCACAACAAGTCGCCACTTGGATTATACAACACCAGGTTAACATTTTAATTTATTCTACAAAGTTACAAGTTTCAAAATTGAAGAGACATATTTAGTGAGTTAACATTTAAATTGCTTCGTTAAGATATGTTACCTATATGGAATTGTAGGTTCAAGCAATACCAGTCAAGGTTTACATCATTCTACCTCCAATTCAAATGAACCACAAACCAACATTGCGTGTACATCTAGAAAACATCCATGCAAGCGACAAAGGAAAGTAATATACGAGATTCCTAGAATAAACTTTGATATTGACGAGGAGGAAGATGTTTTGGGTTCAAATGACCAAGACAAGTTTTATGGAATCTGCCCAGGTGATAATAACTTCAACCACATTTCGTTATTAACATAACAAACTGCACATGCAAAAACCTTATTTTATTTTTTCACAACCATTTTTTTGTTTTGCAGAATATGTTGACCATGGAGATCCAACCAATATATGTGGTGCATGTAATGCTGTATTGTGGGACTTCGAGGCGAGGTTGAAAAGGCGTTTTCGTGATGGGTGGAGTTACTCTACATGTTGCCTTTATGAAAAAGTAAAGCTTCCAAAACTAAAAGAGGCACCTAAACATTTGTTGGACCTGTTTCGCAATGACGATGCGACATCCAGAAATTTTCAAAAAAATATTCGTACGTACAACATGATGTTTGCCTTCACATCAATGGGTGGAAAAGTTGATAATTCCGTCAACAGGGGTAAGGGCCCTTATTGTTTTAGGCTTTATGACCAAAACTATCATAGTCATGGTTCTCTTTTACCAAAGGATGGGTCCAACGCGAAGTTCTCGCAACTGTACATATACGACACGAAAAATCAGGTCAAGAACAGGATTGACACACTCCGGTATGAAACACTTTTAACTTCTCTTTTTTTACATATTTACAGATATATTATGTACTAAATTTTTATAACTATTCTGTCATTCAAAATTAAATTTTATAACTATTCTGTCATTCAAAATTAAGATTCCTCATGTATTATAGATCCAATTTGGAACTGTTTGATGTTGCATTTTTAGACATATATGTCTTATTTTCACTTATCGTATTAATAACTATGTTATTTTTTTTATTGCAGATCTGGATCAAAAAATGAAACGAAATCATCTGACTCACTTGATCCACAAATAATTGAAGGTTTAAGGAAGACTTTAGATGCGGAAAATGAATTGGTCAAGTCATATAGAATGGTCAGAGATCGATACAAAGCTGATGAACTAGACAATGTACGGTTGAGATTACTTGGTAACAGGAAAACTGACGGAAGGACTTACAATCTCCCTACCGCCTCAGAGGTAGCTGCTTTAATTGTGGGCGACATCCAAGATTCTCTTGATAAAAGAGATATTGTGATTGAAACACGAACCGGTGAACTTAAACATATTAGTGTTTTGCACCCTTCGTTTCTGTCACTACAATATCCTCTTTTGTTTCCATATGGTGAAGATGGATACAGAACCGATATTCTTCATAGAGACATTGTTGAACCAGACCCAAAAAAACGTGATAGGTTAACAATGAGAGAATATTTTGCTTACATCATTCAAGAAAAGGCAAGACAGATTCTCACTGCATCATAACTCTAGAAGACTTTTTCAACAATTTTTGGTTGATGCTTTTACCATGGTCGAAACAGAAAGGTTATATTTTCATCGCAGTAATAAAAAAAAACTACGTGTTGAATCATATCAAAAGCTATCGATTCATGCTGATAAGAGCAATACAGATGCATCTTCCACCGGCAAGAGTATAGTACTACCATCGTCTTTTACCGGAGGTGCACGATATATGCGTCAAGATTATTTAGATGCAATGTCACTGTGCAAAGTATATGGCCATCCAGATTTTTTCATCACTTTCACTTGCAATCCGAAATGGCCTGAGATTACAAGGTTCTTGAATGGAACTGGTCTTCGTCCAGAAGATAGGCCAGAAATTATATGCAAGACCTTCAAGATGAAGCTTGATCATTTAATCAAGAATTTAAGGGAGTCAAAGATATTTGGACGCGTCAATGCAGGTAACTGTTCATGTTCATTATTCATTATCAGTTGACATAGTATTATCTTAGTATCTCAAGTTATAATCCCCTTCTGAAACTTCATGGTTGGACCCTTTAAAAATTGTTGTCAAGTTGGAAGATTCATGACTTAATTAATAAAAAGCTGAAATTCTTATATATTTCTACCTGATTCATATTGTTCTTTTATATATTGCAGTTGTATATACAGTCGAGTTTCAGAAGAGAGGACTTCCGCATGCCCACATATGTATTTTTTTGCACCCGGATGATAAGTTGGTTAATCATGAAAAGATCGATGATTTCATTTCTGCTGAAATACCAGACAAAAATAGTGACCCGCAACTTTATCGCCTTGTAAGTGAACATATGATGCATGGCCCTTGTGGAGCTGATAATCCAAGTTTCCCCTGTACCACTAAAGGGAAATGCACAAAAAAATTTCCAAAGAAATTTTCAGCTCGCACTATGACAGACTCAGATGGTTTCCCAGTTTACAAAAAGCCTGATAATGGAAGGTTTATTAAAAAAAAGCGGGGTGGATCTACACAATGGTTTTGTTGTAGGTTATAATAAATTTTTGTTAAAAACTTACCAGGCGCACATAAATGTGGAGTGGTGCAATCAGGCTGGTTCTATCAAATATTTGTTCAAATACATAAATAAGGGACCAGATCGTGTTACTGCTACCCTTTCTGTTGACAACAATGATAATCAAGAAACCACCGCTGCAGAAGTGAAGGATGAAATCAAAGAATATTATGATTGTAGGTATCTTTCGGCGTGTGAAGCTACCTGGCGAATTCTTGGGTACGAAGTACACTACCGTTACCCCCCTGTTGAGAGGTTGCCATTTCATTTACCTGGTATACAACAAGTCGTGTATGGGGCTGATGACGATATCAACGATGTCCTAAACAAACCTTCAGTTGCCTCTTCCAAATTTTTGGCATGGATGGAATGTAATAAAACCGATGCTCTTGCCAGAACTTTGACGTATGCTGAATTCCCAACTAAGTTCGTTTGGAAGCCAGAAAATAAGATATGGCAGCGTAGGAAGCAGGGATTTGCTGTAGGAAGGATTCATTATGTTCCTCCTTCTGTTGGTGATGCATACTATTTGAGGGTTCTTTTGAATAAGGTTAAAGGACCGACATCATGGGAAGATATTCGCACGGTTAGTGATAGATTCTATGATTATCAGGGTAAAGATGAAAAAATATATGATTCATATAGGGACACATGCTTTGCACTCGGATTGTTAGACGATGACAAAGAGTACATCGAGGCTATTAAAGAAGGACATCGTATTTCCTTCGCTGATTCTGTTCGTCGTTTATTTGTGATGTTGCTTACGTCAAATAGTATTGTCAGACCCGATCATGTATGGAACGAAACATGGGAATATATGTCTGATGATATTGAACATAAGCAACGTTTAATTTTTAATAATCCAGGTAACATTGTTTTCGATCCGTTAAACTCAAACTACCTATTTTAGCACTTACATATTACATTTTGTTCAGTTATTCATTTACAAATTCCATTTCTGTCTGCAGATTTGGAGATCCATGAACGTCATCGTAAAAATCTATGTCTTAAATATATAGACAATCTTCTTCGTAAGAACGGAAGTAGCTTAAGTTCTATAAACGGAATGCCTTTACCAGATCTGGAGTTTCTGGAAAACCACACAAACTCTTTGATTTATGACGAAATTTTCTATGACACCGACTTACTCAAAGCTGAACATGACACGCTCTTTCCAAGTCTAACAGCTGAACAAAAAATAGTATATCAAAGAGTTATCTCAGCTGTTGAAAATAAAAAAGGCGGTGTTTTCTTCCTTTACGGATATGGTGGTACAGGAAAGACATATATATGGAAAACATTATCTGCTGCTATAAGCTCCAAAGGATATATTGTTTTAAATGTGGCATCGAGTGGTATTGCTTCTTTGCTTCTAACAGGTTTGTACCGATCTTATCTAATGTCATAATAAAATTTTATTGGTCTATCCACAAATATATATATTCATTCTTACTGAGTTTGTTTAATAAGGCACCGTTTAATCATTCTTACTGAGTTTCTTTAGTATAGGTAACTGTTTATTTGCACTTATCAGTTCACACAGTATTATCTTAGTATCTGCAAGAATAATCACCTTCTCAAACTTCATGGTTGGAGCATTTAAAAATTCAGCTATTATTTTTTGCCTGATTCTCTTTAGAGTTGTATAGGGCTGCAACTTAAGCTTGGCTTTAGAGTTTTATATGGCTGCAAATTGAATTGCAGCAACTTAAGATTAAGTTGCAGCCATATACAAGTAGCGTTTGCTTATTTTTTGTCCTGAACAAGTAGCGTTTGCTATTTTTTTGTGGTTCTTTAACTTCTTTGCTTTGCTTTTGTGGAGTTGTATATGGCTGCAAATTCAATTGCAGCGACTTAAGATTAAGTTGCAGCCATAACTTCTTTGTGGTGCTTTAACGTTTGACTCTTTCGACTTATTTTTAGGCTTAGTTAATTCATACATGTTTTATATTTGTCGAAAGTTTAGAAGTACTAATATTTGCTCCAAATTGCTTCTTGATGAGGTAATAGTTCGGTCTGATTAGTAAATGTGTTTTTTAAAGTTGTTGAAGGTGTATGTAGTAATGAAACTGATGTATTATTGGTTTAATGTTTTAGATATAGTTAGTGTTCCATTCAGTTTTGCCATTTTTAGTTAATCAAGACTTCAGGAGACTTATCTGGATTGAGTTTTAAGATTGTTTCCAATTTAATACTGATGTTGTGCTTAATGTTTGTTTAGTAACGCACCGTTTAATCATTCTTACTAAGTTTGTTTAGTAAGGCACTGTTTAATCATAACACGGAAATCATAACTACAGGTTTCTACCGATCTGTCTAACATACTTTCAATATTGCATCTTTGCTTCTGACAGGTGGTCGTACAGCCCATTCTCGCTTTGGTATACCTATTAATCTCAATGAGGAATCCTTTTGTTCAATAACTGCTGGTACAGATCTTGCTGCTTTATTGATGAAGACAAGTTTGATAATATGGGAGGAGGCTCCAATGATGCACAAACATTGTTTCGAAGCTTTAGATCGATCTCTGAGAGATGTTATTGGGACCACTAACCCAAATGCAAAAGATATGCCGTTTGGTGGTAAGGTTATCGTCTTTGGAGGAGATTTTAGGCAAATTTTGCCAGTTATACCAGGTGGAACAAGGCAGGACATTGTACACGCATCTCTTAATTCGTCTTATATATGGGATGATTGTACGGTACTTAAGTTAACGACAAACATGAGATTGAGACAAGGTTCTGATAAGTGTAATATTCAAGAAATCAAGGATTTTGGAGATTGGATATTAAAGATGGGAGATGGTCGTTTAGGTGGAGTGATGCGCGTGATGTGTCGTTGCGGTTTAGCAGTTTTAATGCCTACTCAAGTTTTAAATTTATATTTAGCCGACTTATCAATAACACACACACTTAACGAGCAGTGTACCCGGTCAGTATGAAGATAATGGTAAGTAGAGTGTCGATCACTAAGAGTGGAACGTATAATCTCGTTAATCTAATCAGTATTTTAATATCCTAACGCAAGGGGGTTTCAGCCTGAGAGACTGGCACAGTTTGTTTGCAATTAAATAATAAAATAAACATATAGGCACGAATCAGCAAGTAGCACACACGTACACAGATAGATACTTGAGACAATAAGAGGGCTGTCCTTATGATTAAGTAGATTGTCACTTGTTTTATTGATAGCTTTATATGAAGTGTATGTAATTAACTCTTTCTCGTTGGTCCTATTCTCATCGGCGAGTAAACCCTTAATGACGACTTATGTCTAAAAGTTATTCCTAAGTGATCAATTTAGAAACAACCGTGGGAGCCACACCTTGTCCCGCAGTCGGGTGCCCGCAAGCCACTAATAAACACAGAGGTGGTCAATGCACTAATAAGTAGTAACCAAAGACATCAACATATAAACTTTAATTGATGGGAAAGCAAGTATTAAAGGGAGTGCAATCTTTCCGTTGTCACATTACACAAGCCACCAATCCTGATGAATTAAAGTTTGCTAAAACAATAAAACAAAACTACTTAATGAATTAAATACATGCAGCACCTTCTTACAGCTCTTGTATCTTCGATTTGGGTGTGTCTTGTGCTGCCTCTTGACTGAATTCGTCCTTCTCTTCTGTTGTCCGAACTTCGGTTAGGGTTTTCGAACTCTGTGGAACTCTCAATGTGTCTGGTCTACGGGGTATTTATAGTTTGTGTCTGAGGGAAGATGCGGCGCATCTACTTAAGTAGATGCGGCGCATGTACTTAACTTCGCGTGGGGTCCAAGATTATAATATTCAGGAATATTCGTACACCGCCAGAAGATGCGGCGTAACTCCATGATTAGATGCGGCGCATGTCCTCTTGTATCTTGGATCGTATCTGGTGATATCTTGATAGAGATGCGGCGCATGTTGATAGTGAGATGCGGCGCATCTGGAGCAGAATTGACTTGATCTTGTCCATGTCAGTAGACTTCCACTTTATGTACGTTTTGCTCCATTATTAGTCCAAAATCGCCAAGTTTCACCAAATGCTTGTTTTTACCTGAGAATTACAAAAGTAAACAATTAAGTATCAATCCTCATACATAATATAGTAAAACAAGTCAAATTAATAGGATAAATGATAGTAATAAAATGTACTTATTTGAGTTCATCAAATATCCCCCCACTTGAACTTTACTTGTCCCCAAGTAAACCTTAGATTAAATCTCATGAAAATGTATCCTAAAAGATGTTAGGATTTATTTTTATATTTAAGCATGTATTCGTTTATTTCATAATCACACAACTAAACACTTAACGAATTAGAAGTAAAATAAAATAAGTCGATAAAAGCAAATCTAATCGTTTAACTGTCCAGTCGCGACGAATATTCTATCATAGGCTTGGCAAGTATACACATCTCCACCACTAAAGCTAAGGAATAACAAGTCTAAAGCGGTAAAAAGGGTTTTTAGGCTTAAGGGTTAATTATTCTTATTTACACTATCGATCTCAAATTCCAGAAAAGGCGACAAAATCACAAATACATGATCGAATCCACGAACACGATACTTGCAATTGCTCAAATCCTTAACTCGAATAGGCTAAAGATAGGTCCAAACTTCACCAATAATAATATATCAAAAAGGGCGACAAAATCATAAATACATAGCCGAATCCACGACTACGATACTTAAGATTGCTCAAATCCCTAATCTCAATAAATCAAAGGTTTGGTTGGATAAAGAACAATACAGGGTATGGATAACATTTGGGATATAAATTGGTGTAAAAATAAAAATAAACAAAACAAATAAATTAAAATCCTAAGTGTGGTTAATCACTATCCCAACCATCCCATGAATAAGACTCATATCATTGAATAACTCACGCTTTAACACTTGAAACACACGCTTTAGGTAGACACGAATTATACTCAACAAAATCTTAATCAAAGAATAATCCTTAATTGGCGTTCCCATAACTGCCAATTCCCATTCAATCCATAAATATAGTACAACAAATAGTGGTGATATCGACCACTTACATAACTCTACATCGTTGGCTTAAAATAAACATCCAACTCTTTTTTCTTTCTTTTTCTTTTCTCATTTTTTCGATTTTTTTTTTTTTTTTTTTTTTTTTTTTTTTTTTTTTTTTTTTTTTATTTGAAACATAAACATAGATGTGTAAAATTTCACCACATCACTATAACTTTCTTTCCGGATAATTTTTCCATACTTTTCATAACTTTCAGAAATAATGGTAATAGTGAAAGTAGTAAACACACGAAAAATAAACTTAAAAATATACAATATTTACTTTCACTCCAATTGCATTGTGCAATTTCCCGACCTAACCATATATAATGAATTACGCACGCGAACACAGGTAATGTAAGGAAACACACTTTGCCTATAGCAATTAACCAACCACGGATTCTAATCTACAGGGTAGGCTAAGGTGTAAGGTGTAACGAAACATTTTAAACATAGGTGTAAGAAACGAAAGGAATGGCTCTGAGTGTTTTTCTAGGGGTATCTTACTCTAAAAATGAGAGTAACAAAAGGGTTTATACGGGGGTTAACTAACCAGTGTAGTCAGTTAATAACACATAACATATAATAGGCTATTTGGGTGTAATCCTAGAATTTTACCAAGTTAGACAAGTCATTCCAATTAAATAAATAATACTCATTATGGTGGTCTCGAATAGTATACAAGCCAAGTTCTAAAGTTTACAAGTCACCGGCACACTCATAGATTTGTGAATTTTGGAAAAATCACAATTTTTGAAAATAACGTCATGTGTGCAGTTATGTAACATAGATCTTAAACAAAAACATGCTAAAACAAATTTTTAAGTTTGATATATTAAGCACAGTTTAAGCATAATTTTTGAAAAAGTTTAGGACAAGTAATTGTTAAGTGTTCTAATTCTCCTATCCCCCCACTTAAGTTAAACAACGTCCTCGTTGTTTGTATAAAAGGTTAAAAACTGGAAATAAAAGAATTAGAACGGAAAAACTCCCCTGAGATTTGCTCGGTATGATCCTCCATTTGTATATGAGCAAAAATCATCTTTCTTGTGGATTAGAACGTTAAAGCTTCATACTTGATGTATCCACAGAAAATTCAGGAAACTATAATACCACCAACACTTTAAAACACACCTAAGATAAGAAAGGTTCAACTTGCATAATACATTAGTAGTTAGATAAAAATAAAACTTAAAAATGAAAACTGAAAATCATCAGGTCAGTCGATGCGCCGTATCCTATTGAAGAAGATACGCCGTATCGAGCCTGGAATAAATACGGATCAGAATAAAGATGCGCCGCATCCTTAACCAGGGATGCGCCGCATTAAAATAACTGATAAAAAGTTTTAAAGTCGAAAATAAAAATGCAGAAAAATAAAATAAGATATGACCATTGCAGGAGATGCGTCGCATCTCAGGACTGAGATGCGCCGTATCTTCGTGCGGCCTGGACTGACTCGACACAGAAAACAGAATAATAAATGATAAATCCGGGTTGTCTCCCGGTAAGCACTTGTCTTTATTCCAGAGTCTTCAAGTTAGACTCACGTTCAGCTCTTTAGTTTCGATCATTGATTCCTACATGGCCACGTAGGATCCATTTAGCAACCGAATCGTCTCGTATATATTCAGGTCCCAAATTCAAAACTCCTTTGTAGAATCCTTCCTTCAATTGATATGGGTACTCAATCCCTCTCTTATTGTCATCATCACTGACAAAAAGGAATGGAGAAAATTTGTAGCAAATCCTACTAGTAGCATATTTAAATCCAGGGTGAGTACGGGGCATCATATAAGTGATAATGTCGCTTCCACATTGGAAGGTGATCTTTCCTTCAAATCGTTTTGCATTAATAGTGATCTCTCTACAAAATGGTTTTCCAACAATTACTTCACCCATATTGCTGTCACAATAGGCATTCATGTCCTCAACAACTACGAATTCAGTAACAATAGTGAAGCGTCCAACGAAGATCGGGACATTAATGAAGGCTCCAACTACATTCTTTCCTTTATACTCCATTTTATTTCTCATAATAGAATTGTAAAAGCTTCTTGACATGACATTGATTGATAAAATAGGAAAGAAATTGGCGTCAACACACTTGAACCCAATCATGCATGGGAATTGTAGATTGTAAGCACAATTGGTGTTGATCCTTTCACCGTAATCCCAAGAACCATCATATCCCTCAAATTCATCGTAGTTTCTAGTAGTAATAACGTTGACTCTTGGATTATCCACAATTTCTCCTTCTTCTAACTCAGATTCTGCATCATCCATGAATAGGTCATTAGATTCTAATGGTCTATTAAGGTCATCAAGTTCAATGTAGTCCCCATTGTAAGGTTCTGGTGATTTTCCATGTACTAATACATCGTTCATAAAATTGTCTTCGAACTCGATTAGTTCTCCGAATCCCTCCATTATCCTTCTGAAATAATTACAAAAGCATCAGTAGGATCTGTCCGCTAGAAGAGAAATTAATGAATATAGAAACGGATATAAGAATAAAAATAGCTGATATCTGCAGACGATGCGCCGTATCCAAAGAGTTGGATACGCCGTATCTTAATACGTTAAAATTTAATCAGATTTTTATTCAGAAAATAGATACGCCGCTTTGGATTTATGAATGCGCCGTATCGAATTAATTAATCAAAAATCAGTTTATCTAATTAAAATTAAATGCGTCGTATTAACGAAAGTTAATGCGCCGTATTTTCGTTACGTTTAAAAATAAAAGATTTTTGATTCAGTAAGATGCGCCGTATCGACAGAGATCGATACGCCGTATTTGTTTAATAATTCGCAAACTGTTTTTAATTAAAATAATAGATACGCCGTATCTGCGAAAGCAGATGCGTCGTATGGCGTTAACGTTTAGAAAAATTTTTATCAAAACAGATACGCCGTATCTTCAAAAGAAGATGCGTCGTATTATTTTATCGCTTAGAAAAATTTTCTTATTAAAAACAGATACGCCGTATCTTGGGGAAAAGATGCGTCGTATCGAATTAATTAAACGCGTTGTATTAAAAAAATTAAACGCAATACGCCGTATCTGAGAGATCAGATGCGCCGTATCGTTTGATTTAGCACAGTACAACGATAGCAGAATAGAAAAATACGAAAAATAAAAATAAAAATTAAACACACAAAACAAAAATAAACACACAAAAATAAAAACAAAAGCAAACAAATTAACACACAATACAACAAATATGCAAAATAGTACAATGATGCAATTAATCTAATAAAAAGAAAAACCTAATTAAAATACTAATCAAATTAACAGAAAATAACAATTCACTCCCCGGCAACGGCGCCAAAAACTTGATGCGCGTGATGTGTCGTTGCGGTTTAGCAGTTTTAATGCCTACTCAAGTTTTAAATTTATATTTAGCCGACTTATCAATAACACACACACTTAACGAGCAGTGTACCCGGTCAGTATGAAGATAATGGTAAGTAGAGTGTCGATCACTAAGAGTGGAACGTATAATCTCGTTAATCTAATCAGTATTTTAATATCCTAACGCAAGGGGGTTTCAGCCTGAGAGACTGGCACAGTTTGTTTGCAATTAAATAATAAAATAAACATATAGGCACGAATCAGCAAGTAGCACACACGTACACAGATAGATACTTGAGACAATAAGAGGGCTGTCCTTATGATTAAGTAGATTGTCACTTGTTTTATTGATAGCTTTATATGAAGTGTATGTAATTAACTCTTTCTCGTTGGTCCTATTCTCATCGGCGAGTAAACCCTTAATGACGACTTATGTCTAAAAGTTATTCCTAAGTGATCAATTTAGAAACAACCGTGGGAGCCACACCTTGTCCCGCAGTCGGGTGCCCGCAAGCCACTAATAAACACAGAGGTGGTCAATGCACTAATAAGTAGTAACCAAAGACATCAACATATAAACTTTAATTGATGGGAAAGCAAGTATTAAAGGGAGTGCAATCTTTCCGTTGTCACATTACACAAGCCACCAATCCTGATGAATTAAAGTTTGCTAAAACAATAAAACAAAACTACTTAATGAATTAAATACATGCAGCACCTTCTTACAGCTCTTGTATCTTCGATTTGGGTGTGTCTTGTGCTGCCTCTTGACTGAATTCGTCCTTCTCTTCTGTTGTCCGAACTTCGGTTAGGGTTTTCGAACTCTGTGGAACTCTCAATGTGTCTGGTCTACGGGGTATTTATAGTTTGTGTCTGAGGGAAGATGCGGCGCATCTACTTAAGTAGATGCGGCGCATGTACTTAACTTCGCGTGGGGTCCAAGATTATAATATTCAGGAATATTCGTACACCGCCAGAAGATGCGGCGTAACTCCATGATTAGATGCGGCGCATGTCCTCTTGTATCTTGGATCGTATCTGGTGATATCTTGATAGAGATGCGGCGCATGTTGATAGTGAGATGCGGCGCATCTGGAGCAGAATTGACTTGATCTTGTCCATGTCAGTAGACTTCCACTTTATGTACGTTTTGCTCCATTATTAGTCCAAAATCGCCAAGTTTCACCAAATGCTTGTTTTTACCTGAGAATTACAAAAGTAAACAATTAAGTATCAATCCTCATACATAATATAGTAAAACAAGTCAAATTAATAGGATAAATGATAGTAATAAAATGTACTTATTTGAGTTCATCATGGAGCTAACGATGGTGAGGCAACAGTTGATATTCCGGATGATTTACTCATAACTGATAATGTTAATCCTATTCCCTCACGGGTCGAATTTGTTTATCCATCGTTTCTCAACAACTTACAGGATTCTTCTTTTTTTCAAGAGAGGGCAATTCTTGCTCCCACCCACGAAGTTGTTGAAGTTATAAACGAGCATTTGCTATCTTAAATTCCAGGTGACGAGGTTGTTTACTATAGTTCAGATAGTATATGCGAATCCGAAGGTCTAGACAATGAATACATCGAATCATTGTACTCTCCTGAAGTGTTGAATGGTCTCAAGTTGTCTGGTGATTTAACAATTTATACTTCCAAAAGGAAACACAAAGGAAATATGTGTTAACCCGAGTCGTAGTCCCGATGAAGATTGAATGGAATTTCGTGATTCGGGATTTGTGATTCGTGTAGTGAATGTGAATAAGAGTGATTGATTTTTTTTGATTACACTACTAATATTTAAATAACACTATTTAAGAGCTATAAAAATTAAAATCAACTCAAATCAGATTCAAAATAAGCAGAATGGGCCAGATAAGCACTTTGAAAAAGCACTTTAATAAGCAATTGTACACAAATAAGCACCAAAAGCTCAGAAATGATACTAACAACTTAATCAAGCTCAGATAAACTTAAATCAACCAATACAACTCACAGATTAAGCCCAATAAGCAGATTGCACTAACACTTATAAACAGTCCACACAAGCACTAAAAATGGGTCAAATAAGCAGTGCAAATAAGCTCCTATGCTCAAACAACTTGTGAATCCTAAGAGTTAGCTGGTAAAGATTTAATTTGCCCCTTAATACAAGCACTAAACTTAAATGAGCAGCTAGGAAAGTGCTTGTGAAGTTGGCTGCAAACAGTGGTGCAGGGGAACTTATGAGCAGCTAGCCTACTTTGATATTAATTTCAAATGAGCAAATGATAAGAAAACTGAGATATTCTTGTTGTTATAGATACTCAAGCAACTAGAGAACACAGAGAAACAAACCAAATCTACTTCCAACAACTATCAAATCCTACAAGTGCTTTAGAGTTTTGTGCAATTTCTGAAAAACAATAATTTTTTTGACTTTTTGATTATATGAAAACTTTGACTAAATTGAACTTTAAATGATCCTAAGTAACTAATTATGTTATGTTAAGCTAATGAGTGACTGAATTAAGATGAATAAGCTACTTGTGCAACTACTTGATGAGAATATAAGCCCTAAATACTAACAGATTAGGCAACTAATGAAGTAACTAAATGATTTTGACTTTTACCTATATGAGCACTGGTTTAATTGATTAATATATCCTATATGAACCCTATGTGAATTGTCTAAACTGCTTTTACCTACTGAATCAACCTTTAATGCAGTTAACCAGTCTAAACCAAACACCCCTGTAATATCCAATCTACACTATCACTACTGATGCTAAGCCTCAAATCACCACAGTAAGTATCAATCTCAGTCACTTAACACTAACTAATATCAAACCAACTCAGAACAACTACTATAATCCACTTAATATCAAAATCACATATCCACAAATTAGATGCAGTCACACTTTCAAAATCAACTCAGATCACTACAATAAGAATCAGACAACTCAAATATCATTCAAATAACACTAAACAATATTAAACACAAGCAATGAAACAGTAAACTATTATACTAACAGATTATACTATTAAAAGGCTAAGAAATTTAAATGAACCTTACTTAAAACCAAGCCCTACTAGGTAGGGGTATACACCAAGTAGCCTATCTTTGGATAGGCTTATGAACACCTTCTGAACCACAAACCACCACTGATTCACATGAACCAACTCTGAATCACATGAACCAATCCAGTTGACTTTCGTTGACTTTGGAGTTTTTGAGATATAATGAACTAAATAAGCCTACAACAAGCTAAAGAGCTTGTATAAGCTTATATGAATGATAAAATGGCTGATTGCAACCGGATTTGAATGGTTTAATTTATTTTTTTTTTTTTTATTTTTTTTTTTTTTTTGAAAGTTGATCAAAGTGTAGTAAAACTCAAGAAGCTAAATGTATTTTGCATAATCAAAAATCAAAGTAATGAACTGAAACAACCATCAGAAGAACATCAGGATCAAATTAAAATAAAATTTTCATTAATAAAAATTAAAAGTTACAAATGACTTGAGACTCAGAAAATACTTAAACCTATTACAAACTAGAGGATTGAAACTAAAAACAATAACATAAACAGAGAAAAATACAATATGAAAAACTAACTCAAAGCATAAGAAATTACAACAATAAAAATTTTGACAGCATAACACTAAAAAAAAACTACATACGAAATGAGGAGTTATCCCTCCTATTTATAGAGCTCAGCCGATCCTTCTGGGTCTTCCAGGCTGGCAATCCTCGTGCGTCCACAGCTCCTATCAACCCTTAGATCTTTCCTTGCTCACCAATCCTTCAATCTTCACCGTACGATCAAACTTGATGATGTGTTCGGTCCAATCACTCGCTGCCATGTGTCATTCTTCTCGTCAGGGTCTTCTAGAAGGGCCAATGATTGACATCTATACCCTTAATTGCTGTTAAATTCGGATTGACTCGTGTGAATAGTAACTAGGGTTCATCCTTTCTTGGGTTAAAGGGGTAAAAGGGGGCGGGGTAAGTGTGTTTTTATTTTCATTTTGTTTGACTGAGTTTGTTAATAGGATTTGACCGGATTTAGTTTGTGGGAGTGGGTCGGGTATAATAAGAATGAAATGGGCTCGGGTTTAGGGGTTGTAAGATTGGGCTAGGATAGTGGATTGGGTGGACTGGTAAAGTTGGGTTGAGTTAGTTTAATAGAACCGGGTAGTAAAGGGTTTAGGATTTTAAGGTTGTAAAGTTTAAGGGACCATAAGTGTAAATTCTGAAAGTTAAGGGTCTATGCTGCCATTCTTCAAAGTATGATCTAAGGGTGGATCCTTGACTTTTTGACCAAGTATGTCTTTCCCGGTTCGGCTCTGAGTTTATTCCGTATCTTGTGCTCGTGTTCTTGATTTTCTTGTATTTTTGCCGGTTTTTCGAAATATCCTTCCCTGCACAATTAAAAACACAAAAACACAATATCTTTTGGCATTATGGATGGGTTTTTGGTCATTTTGGTCCGGTTTTGGTCAAGAAAAGGTATGTGTTTAAGCACATACCATCTGGAATACCTAATCACAAATTAGCTCTCAAAGTTGGTGCACCAGTCATGCTTCTTCGAAACATTGATCAAACTGCGGGATTATGCAATGGGACAAGACTAAGGATTCTAAAACTTGGTGAACACGTTATTGAGGCACAAATCTTAACCGGAACAAATGTTGGCCACACTACTATCATCCTACGGTTGAAACTGAGTCCTTCAGACAAGAGGCTTCCGTTGAAGATTAATCGATGCCAATTTCCATTAGCTGTATGTTTCGCCATGACCATCAACAAAAGTCAAGGTCAGTCTTTATCAAAAGTTGGAATTTTTTTGCCTAAGCCAGTCTTCACACATGGTCAGCTTTACGTTGCTGTGTCTAGAGTAAAAAGTAGGAAAGGATTGAAGGTTTTGATATACGACAAGGATGGTAAAGTTTCAAACAGTACTTTGAATGTTGTTTATCATGAAGTGCTACAAAAGATTTCATCCGCCAGTAGTTAAAATGCTTTATTCTTCTTTGTTATTTTTACCTATCTTATATGTACTTAACTTTAACATTATCCAGTTTTGGACATTATTCGTTTATTCTTCTTTGTTATTTTTTAACAAATTCAATGTTCTATTTACTTTTACTTTTTATTAATGAAATGAACAATTTTGTTTGACCAGTTAATATTACTTAGTTTTTTTTTCCTTTTTACCTTTTACGATTATATTTTCTAATTGTTATAAGCTGCCCGTGATTTATCACGGGTTTATAGGCTAGCAACTAAATTATATTTATTAAAGCATCTCCAATGTACATACTAAATATTTACACTAGAATAGTGCGAATTAAAAATCTTTATGCCATATTCTTTAACTAATTTTTTTACTTCAATTTATGCACTAAACATTTGCGCTAAATCATCTTATTTCATTAGAAGAGTTATAATTGTGCTATAAATTTAAATTATATATTGTATAATATATATCGATATTAAACTTGTTTTGAAGTTATCAATGAAAAGGTTATAATAATAAACTTTATACCAACTTATTTTAGGTTTCTAATATGCATATAGAAGATATGGTGAAAAAGTATTACGGAATACGGAGTAGTAGTGTTTTGGTGTGATGAATAGTATAACACTAAATATAATGTTATTCTTTCATTTACTTTTCAATACACTAAAACAGTTCAATGGTAAGTGTTATTATTGAAACTTAAATTTGGCACTTTTGCATTATTTTAGTGCATAAAAGTATGTTTACATCGGAGTCCGGAGATGCGATGCTCTAAAGGTGAGGTCAATGCCTGATTAGTTGCAACATTCGCATGCATACATATATCAGACATACTTATAAATTAAGTTTTCAGAATTTCTTTGATTGTTGATGCAGATTAGTACGAAAGATTACCGACAAATTCTTGGGCGGTACAAAGAGGCATCATTCAAGACAAAATTTGTATTGTCAGTGTTGCTCATGATGAATCGAACAGAATTGAAACCGTATGAAATCATTGCGGTCATCGCTAGTATGGAGAAATCATTAAATGAATGATTCCGAAAAAAGTTGTTTTTGCATATCTTTTAGATCATTGGTCTACGGTCGTTATGAGTATTTAATGTGGTTGGTCAATGGTCTATGGTCGTTATATATGGACGCTTCACACTTCATATTATTTTTGTAGGTTGTAAGATTTATTTCACTATCTGTTGAACGGGAAGTTCCAAGACAAAGCTAAATAAAACGAAATAAAGAACCCAAAGAATAAATCGACGTTAACACAACACACATAAGGATTTCCTCATTTGTTTAGCTTTAATGCTACTTAATCACCAAGTTACAACTTCTGAGCCTACAAAGAAGAATCTCCAAAACTAAAGCCTAATGAGTATTTACAGAGTTAATAAACCCGAACCCGACTGTATGGATCGAGTTTGAATCGTTGTCTCTTACGGATTCCATATACAATATTACCAAGTTTCCTTAACTTCCTAGTAAATATAAATTTGTTGAACAATGAATATTGATACCCTATATAAATGGATGGACCTTAGTTGAGATCGAGTAGGGCCACAACACTCTCAAAACTTTACAGTTTTACTTATATTTGCTTAAAAAAAATACAACTTTCACCATACCAAATTAAATGATATAATACTTGACTCTCCTAAGAAATTCACTCAAATTGCATCTATGGCCATATGTTTAACTTTGTTATTGACAACTACTTATATTATTGTTAGCATAACTTTTACTCTAACAAAACGATTAACCGCGCTTGTGTCAACCAATCTTTAACATAAGCTTTATCTCCTTAATTAACATAATATAAACATAACTAAGTTTTATTCAACTGTTAATCTCTAGGGTTCTTTAAGGGTAATGATATTTACACATACACTTTTGATTCATACACATAAATTTACACATAACTTTAGTGGGACCACTAATATCATATAAGTAAAATCTATGTGCATGAAGTAAAAGTTCATGTGTAAATATCACTACCCTTCTTTAAACGGAGATGGGTGAAGCGTGTTTTGAGAAATAAACATTCGAATGAATAGGATCGGAAGAAACGAGAAAAAGACGGATTCACGTGTGCGTGCAGTTGTGGTTGCAGTGGGTTGAGATCACGTGATGTCCCTACTCGACGGCAGGTGTACATGTTCTTGGGGTCCCAACTTCCTCATTCATTTTGTTTTCTTCTTCCATCGTTTATTGTGTTCCTTTTCAATGTGATAACTTGCTATACAAAGTTGCGTCCCTTTCAATGTCAAAACCACACAACTATTATTTTACTCTTTGTTCATTAGCTTTTTAGGACAGTTTTGTGTTTAAATACTTCTATGCTACATGGATGATCAAAGTGTGTATTAGACTCATGCTAATGGCAACTACATTTCCAATAAAATAACCCCACCACCTCAGCGCCATATCAGCTTTCTCCCTCCACAACTTCACCCCAACAATAACTATCTAGTGCTGACCACAAAAGCAACCCCCAACTATAAAAAAAAGGACGTCCACGGTGCAATTGTTTCAGTTAGTGAGGCAACCACTTTTTTACAATTGTTGCAAAGCAACGCGTCGCTTAAGGCATTGCTAGGGGGGAGGCGCGTTGCTTTTCTTGGTTATGGTCACCATCCAATGCCCATTATCATTAGTCTTAGAGTGGTACTAATTACTAGTACTTCATATTGAAGTTTTGATAGTGTCAATTGTAATGGACTAATGGTCTCACTTTTTAAACACATTTAACCCGTTAGGTGTTTGTGAATATTGCAATTTGGTCGCCTAAGTGTGTTCAACTCTCGGTTTAACATATTGACATGATTAGTCATCTTATGTTAAAACCATGCTATATATTAAGTGTTCAAGTTAACATACAATTGCCAACCTAAACGACCAGGTTTGCTACGATCACATGTAGATGTGGGTGTACGTGGCCAACATATGTGCAATTCAATTCGTTATCACTTGAAATAGATACTTGTACTCTCACAAAACCAATTTGTGAGATCTTTTCTCTAACAACTCCTACAAAAGTTAAGGTATGACTAAGCCAGTATTTTAGTGCGCTATTAGTCAAACAAGATAATATTTATCAAAGAATAAAAATGCATAGAAAATATGCAAAGACAATACGCAGTACATTGGTTCGCTATATGATAATTCATAAAGAGAGAATATTAAATTAGAGTATATGATAATCCCTATTAAATTTGTTTTGAAATTGCATAGTATTGTTATTGAAAAATGTTAACTAGATTATATCTAAGGCTTAACAAGCATTTGGCGTACTATGAAAAATATATGCCAATTCTTTTAATTTTTGTATCATTTCCGCAATCTTTAGAACAATTAGTCGATAGAATTAATACATAATGTCATATGTATGTTGTTAAACTAGTTCGATACATTAATCACTGACTTTGAAATCAAGTACGAATGGATATTAGGTTTTCGTGTTTAACTAGGCACTCTTTATACCATCAAGTTGGAGATTGAATCGATTGGATTTCTATTTTAATAGCGGTTATGGTTTTCCTTTCTTTTCTTTTCTTTGTATTGGGTGTTTGTTTCTATTATATTAGAAAGAGTGTTGATATATATGACTAACAAGGAGGAATAAAGTTAAAAATAGTCCGTTCACTTAAGTTATATCATGATAAGTGTAATAGAGTTAGAGTTATTCTTCTTCATCATTTTTCACTAACCACTTTTAGGTATATATATGAGAACATCGAGGCTATTGATACCTCCATTAAAAATTCGTTTTCTTTAAAGGTTGTAAGTGGGTCTAGCACGATGTTTTGGAGGGACCCGTGGTGTAGTGATGGCCAACGTCTCATTGATATCTTCCCTCGTCAATTTGCCCTTGAGTTGAGAAAAGATTGTAAAGTAAATGAGTGTTAGAGGCGGAATAATGGTGTGTGGGGCGGGACTTGATCTTGGCGCTTTCCGCCTCGTGGAAGAGGCCTTGACAACCTTTCTGCCCTTATTGCCCGCATTGGTGATCCCCATTTGGCCACAAATGGAGATGATAAATGGGTATGGTCTGGTGACGCATCTGGTGGTTTTAAGACTCGAAATCTTGTAAAGGGTATTGAAGGCCATGTACTTAGTGATTATGTAATTGGCAGACATCACCTCTGGAACTCGTGGATACCTTGAAAAATAAATATTTGCACTTGGAGGGCCTCTCTCAATAGGCTGCCCACTCGTTCTATCCTCACTCTTTGTGGTATCCCTCTCCCCTCGACAACCTGCCCGTTTTGTGAAACGGCCAACGAAGACTTGGATCATTGTATTATCTACTGCTCTCGTGTGCTTGGTATTTGGAGGAAAGTGTGGAGTTGTTGATATAAATAATGCCTAAAAACATTATTAATACCTCTTGATATCTCTATGTTTTGATGATCACAAAATGTAAACTCATCAAACATAAACTTATTAAGTAAACAAGTATTTAGTTGTAAATATTCACTTCTACAACTTAAATCACTTAAGGTATGAATGAACTAATGCTTAATGCATTATATGATCAAAGGAACATTTTCTTAATCACTAGATTTTTTATAAAATGTCAAAAACATTTTATATCTTTTAGAAAAACATTTTTGGTAATAAATAAAAATGTTTAATTCATTATAAATTTATGAATTCAAATTTTCAACCAAAATCAGTAAAAATGTTTCAGAAAAACCTTTCTCACAAAAAGACAAAACTGGGCAACGGTTGGCTTGGGCGGCCCCCTTAATTTTGCTAGGCGGCCCCCTTTAAATTAAGGGGACCGCCCCTTATTTAAGGGGGCCGGCACGCTCCAGTAGCCTTCCAGCTGTCCAGTTTTCTGCCTATAAATACCAGGCTTCCCCTGGATTTTTTCTCACCTTTTGCACACTCAGACTTTCTGTTCTAAATCTTCTCTAATCTTTGTAAATACTTTCAAAAATCCTTTGATCATATCTTCTTAAGCATTGGTTTCCAAGTGATCCAAGCTTCCTCCATTCAAGTGCAAAAGAAGAATACTCCTTCAACAACTAGAGAAGAAGTATTGCAACTTAGTTACCTAAGTTGTTTGTGTCATCATTCATTTGTGTATAAAGTTGTGTATATTTGTTAGATAGTTGTGTGAATAATTGTTTGGGATAGATTAGTGTGTAAGTAGTGAAGTTGTGTAGTTAAGGTGTGTAAGTAGTGAAGGTGTGAAGAAGTAGAAGTGTACATAGGTTGTGCTAGGTTGTGAAGAAGGTGTGAAGCCGTAGTATATAAGTTGTGAAGAAGTTGTGAATAAGTCGTGAAGTAGTCGTGAAGAAGAAGTTGTGAAGAAGGTGTGATTAAGTCGTGTATAAGTTGTGAGATTGGTTCTAGCTACAATTAGAACCCGACATCTAGCTTTGTGTCGTTAAGCCGGTGTAAGCTAAAGTTGTGTAAGGTTTTCTCCGCCATAAGGGAGCTTGTTGACATAGTGAAGAAAACTCTCGAGTAGGTGACTCGGGGAGTGGAGTAGGGCAAGGAAGGTGTCCTTGTAGCCGAACCACTATAAATCCTTTGTATCTTGGTTAGATCTTTCCATCTCTATCTTTCATTTCATTTCATTACTTTACTTGCATTGTTAATTTAGATTTACTTATATTTGCTCATATTGTTGAAGAGTTGAGTTCATATAAATTCGAATCTAAGGTTTTAAAAAATAAACAAAGTTTTTATAATAAAATTTAAAAAGACGTAAAACTATTCAACCCCCCCCCCCCCCTTCTAGTTTTCCACAATTGGTATCAAGAGCCACGTCAAACAAGATTTTTAAAATAAACTGTATTTTAAAACTTGAAACGATCTATGGAATCTAAAAAATATTTAGAAAGGCAATCTATGCAAAGACCACCACTATTTGAAAGTGATGGATTTTTATATTGGAAAAATAGATTCGAAACTTATGTGAAATCAAAAGATCTTGATCTTTGGCATATTATTACCTATGGTGATTTTCCTCCTATTCAAAATAACCCTTTAACTAAAATTGATGAAATTGTACCTTTTGAAAAACAAAATGATGATTTGAAAAAGAAACTAGCAAAAAATAATGAGGCTAAAATGGTAATTTATAATGTGTTACCACGTAAAGAATATGAACCGATTTTTATGTGTCAAACCGCAAAAGAAATTTGGGAATCTTTATTAATCACTCACCAAGGTAATAGTCAAGTCAAAGATAATAAAATAGATCTTCTTGTTCAACAATATGAACAATTTACGATCCCGGAAGAGGAATCAATAGATAATGCTTTTGCTAGGTTTAACACTATCATCACAAGTTTAAAAGCACTTGATGAGAATTTTTCTAGTAAGAAATCTTTTAGGAAATTTCTTAGGGCTCTTCATCCAAAATGGCGAGCTAAAGTTACGGCGATTGAAGAATCGAAGAACTTGTCAACTCTTCATCTTGATGAGTTGATCGGCAACTTGAAAGTCTACGAAGAAATAATAAAGAAAGACTCCGAGATGGTCAAAGGAAAAAGAGAACAAAGCAAGTCTATTGCATTGAAGGCTAGGAAGGAATCTAGTGACGAGGATAGCTCAACCTCCAAAAATGATGACAAAGAATTTGACATGGCCGTAAGAAATTTCAAGAAGTTCTTCAAAAGACGAGGAAGATTCGTTAGACAACCACATGACGAAAGAAAGACATTCCAAAGAAACAAAGACGACAAAGGTAGCAAGAGCGAGAGGAAGTGTTTCAAATGCGGTGATCCAAATCATCTCATCGGAAGATGTCCTATGATGTCAAAGAAGCAAAACCAAAAGGCGTTCGTTGGAGGAGCATGAAGTGATAGTGACGAAGACGAGAAAGAAACCACAAATGAGGAGAAGTGTCTTATGGCTAAGACATCAAGTGAGGTACATTCCGAAACCGAATACTTTAGTGATGAATATTTATCATTAGATGAAAAAGACTTAGATAGTGAATATAATAGACTATGCAAACTAGGTCAAAAAGTAATGAGTAAAAATAAATCACTAAAACATATAAATAACCAATTAGAAAAAGTAATACTAGAATTAAAAATTAAACTACATAACCTAGAAAAAGGGAAAGAAGTTTTTGAATGTAAAACATGTCAAGAAACTAAAAATGAAAACGAAA
This sequence comes from Artemisia tridentata subsp. tridentata, assembly GCA_021014915.2. NCBI lineage: Eukaryota > Viridiplantae > Streptophyta > Magnoliopsida > Asterales > Asteraceae > Artemisia > Artemisia tridentata. The sequence continues at coordinate 301,373,913 of CP139501.1, read as the reverse complement.
TACTTAAGGAATAAATTTGTAAACTTAACAAATTCGAAAATAGTAGTAATTCACTTAGGGAAATAATTAGTATTCAAAGAGTATCAGAAGATAAAACCGGATTAGGATTTAATTCAACCAAGGATTCAAATAGTGAAACTAAAAATGTAAAGTTTGAATGTGAAACTAGTGAGCAAAAATCTTTAGAGTCAAAACATAAGTATACACTTATGAAAGATAGAAAAATACCCATAGCTAGTAATAAGGAAGTAAAAACCTTTTATATACCATCTTTAAAAAATGAGTTAGAATACTCTAAACCAAAGTTAAGGCCTAAAACTTCTCAACCTAGAAGACCAATTAGTCCTCACCCTCGACCTAAAACACCTCAACCTAGAAGAAACCAAAATAGAAAAAACCTCCATAATAATAGTCACCCAATATGGAATTATTCAAGTTCACCAAGTTTCAATCCTTGGGGAATACTTCCACCATATATGCATCCTAGTCAATTGCAAACCATGTTCGGTCCAAACAACTATGGACCAATTGGACAATGGGGACCAAGTGGCTAAAGTGTCCACTCATCGGGAATTTCGGTGTCTCATCTACGATTGGCTTCTATAAGTCAATATACACGCTTTGAAGCGTTTGAAGAAAATCCACTGAAGACTAAAAGGTACGCTTTCCTTTTATGTTTATTGTTATAATATATGCTTAGATTAATGACTAGTTATTTCATGCCTATTTAGCTCATAATGCCTAGTTATATATATATATATATATATATATATATATATATATATATATATATATATATATATATATATATATATATATATATATATATATATATAATAGCTTATATAAATCTACTTAGAACCTAGGATCACTTGTTCTTTTCCATTTGGCCCTCTTAAGCTATAACGTTTATCAAGGAAATCTTCTATGTCCACTATTAGAAAACTCATGGTGATGAAGTGAAATGAGTTAAGTGGTTTAATCATTAACATAGAAGTAAGATTAGATTTCTCGCGATAGAAAACTATGGATGAAACAAGCTCTCCTAGACTATGGCATCAAGTTAGATAAGTGTGCGACAACAAAGGAGCTATAGATGTTAGGTTATACCCCATTCAACACTCTCGCATCAAACATATAGAATTTCGTCATCGCTTCCTTATGACCATAGGATACGTAGAAAAGGGTAGCATGTGACAATAGCCTTAACCAATTCCCTTGAGCATGAGATCTTTAACAACAATTTTTTTTTAAATCTAGGATTAATGGTATTTGTTGTCAAAAATCCAGTATCTTTAAAAGTATATATAAATTTCACATTTTGAAAATTGATGTTTTTGATGACTATCTCACTCTTCTATTAACACATTTTGAAATAAAACCCAATCTATTTTACTCAAATAACTTTAACATCACACAAAAACCCACTTTCAAACATTGTTGAATAATGCTAAAAACATTGTTTTTAAAATCATGCATGGTGATCTCATATTTGTCATCTATATTTATATACATGACATTTATAAGTGAACTAAGTCAAATCAAGCGGACCATGGTTTGTCTATTAAGATTTTGTTTGTAACAAATCTAGAAGTCCATGCTATCTTAAGTTCTCATTTATTGCACATAGGCACACATTAGGATCCCTCAAATAGTTCATTAATTGGTGTAGTTTATTGTTTCATTAGGATCCCTCACATAGGCACATATAATTAAGAAAATACTTGGTGTAGTTTATTGTTTCCTAGTTCATATATTTTACTTGCTTGATGAGTATGTTTACATGCTAGATGATATTACTTGCTTGATGATATTACATGCTAGATGATATTACTTGCTTGATGAGTATGTTTACATGCTAGATGAAATTACTTGTTTGCTTAATCTCTTTAATTAACATGTTTTGCATAAATATCTATTACATGCTTAATTGCCTCAAAGAGTTGGACTTGCTTGAAACTAAACCCAAAAACACAACCCTTTCTAAAATTTTCTGTCAAAAACCCATTTCCAGTAATCTGGAAACCACCAGATGGGCGGCCCCCTTAAATCATAAGGCGGCCCCCTTAATGTTTAAGGGGACCGGCCATCTGATGTCGAAGGTGCTGTTTCCTTTCTTTAATTTTCAGCCCATTTCATCCTACACTTCCCAAAATTCACAAACATATCTTATTCCAATCCATCCAACAAATTATCCATTCCTTAATCCCATCAATCCTACACTATAAACACTCCCATCATCTCATTACACCATCTCCCATCAAACCAAAGCCAAAAACCTCAAGGTTAGCAAGGATGACCGAAAAACCCGTTTGAAAAAGAAAACATAACCCCCGAAACAAATCCATCTCAACAAATGATGTGGCTAAACAAACAACACCTCCACCCACATCTGTTCCCAACTATACTCCCAATCCTCAAGCTTATTCCAATGAACCCTTTCACAAACCTCATCATAATAACCAACCATCCATCTTTACTCCCAAAAATACACCTTCATCTCTTCCATATGATTCATATGAAGAGCATGATCAATCCCTAAACAATTATTCCAAATCTCATTCACAACACCTCACATCTTATTCAACCTACCAATGCACCATCCAAAACACTCACCACTCTTAGAATATCCCCTTCTTCCATATCTCCATCCTCATCCACTCATAATTACCCAAGCTCACAAATGTCTCCACCACCAAGAGTATCACCACCACCTCCTGCCAACTCACATGTTACTCCTATGTTACATGTTCAAACATCCATCCCAGATAACAACCATACTCCACCATCATCACCTCTCTAAACCACCCTCCAAAATTTACCTTCCTAAACCACACCATTCTTACACTATAAATACCCTTCTCCATCATTAGTGCTCATTCATCCATCATAACAACCACACTCCACCATCATCACCTTCTTCCAAACACTTGAAGTTCATTGAAGAACTTAAAGAAGCCCATGAGCTTTGTGCTCTTCTTGCCTTACACCTTGCTCAATTGGATCAACTCCCTTCTAGCCCTCCTTCATCACAAAATAACCTCAACCTCCACATTCATTCCAAAATTACACTTCTAAACCTCAAACCAACTTCCATGAAACCTTCGAAAATCCTCATCATTTTGGTCAACCATCAAACTTTCCCTCAAACCACACACCCCAATTTCATCCACTTCCACCAAATGACCAAATCCACACTCCCACGGAAAAGGAAAAGTTCCGTGAAGAGATAAACCAAATCCATGACCGTAGTGATCTCCTTGCTATGCACCTTGCAACAAGGGCCAACCTCCATCCTCCATCCTCACTCTACTCAAATTACTTACCTCACCTTGAGTGAAGATATTTATTGGATCGAATATCTACTCACTCGTCCTCATCCTATTCCTTCTCTAAACCGATATAACATCGTTAGATCCACTCCATCCGCTCCATTTCCCTCACCATCAAATAACTAAATACTATTCACATGCTTTCCGCTCCAAATTCTCCACAAACAAACTCTCCACTTCCAAAAATATACCTCTATTAATCAAACATCCTTACCCTCACTCAACAAATTCCATCCCAAACACTCTACCATCAATCATCCAAGCATAACTATATGCTTATTTTCCAAGCTTTCGTGTCGCAAGCAAGTCCGAAAGCTCTCTTTGGCAATTTAGGACCTTTTTCTTGTTATATGTTTCAAGCATACTAATTAATGTCTTGCTATATGTTCTTAATATTTGTTTGCCATGATTGTTGTCTGCCATGATTGTCGTTTTTATATTCCATATTTTGCTATATATGCTTGTGCTTCTAATATTTTTTTGAAAGTATTCCATATATCGATTCCATGGTGCCCTCAAACGAGGGGGAGCACACATCAAGGGGGAGTTTTCGTCACGACACATTTCGCATCTGAAATTTGTCGGCTTAACCTTTTTGATTCTACAAAAAAGGGGAGAAGTGAATGTAAACTCACTAAATACTTGTCCAAAAATAAATTTTTAGATTTAATGAGTTTAAGTTTTGTAATCATCAAAAAGGGGGAGATTGTTGATATAAATAATGCCTAAAAACATTATTAATACCTCTTGATATCTCTATGTTTTGATGATCACAAAATGTAAACTCATCAAATATAAACTTATTAAGTAAACAAGTATTTAGTTGTAAATATTCACTTCTACAACTTAAATCACTTAAGGTATGAATGAATTAATGCTTAATGCATTATATGATCAAAGGAACAATTTCTTAATCACTAGATTTTTTATAAAATGTCAAAAATATTTTATATATTTTAGAAAAACATTTTTGGTAATAAATAAAAATGTTTAATTCATTATAAATTTACGAATTCAAATTTTCAACCAAAATCAGTAAAAATGTTTCAGAAAAACCTTCCTCACAAAAAGACAAAACTGGGCAACGGTTGGCTTGGGCGGCCCCCTTAATTTTGCTAGGCGGCCCCCTTAAAATTAAGGGGACCGCCCCCCTATTTAAGGGGGCCGGCACGCTCCAGTAGCCTTCCAGCTGTCCAGTTTTCTGCCTATAAATACCAGCCTTTCCCTGGATTTTTTCTCACCTTTTGCACACTTAAACTTTTTGTTCTAAATCTTCTCTAATCTTTGTAAATACTTTCAAAAATCCTTTGATCATATCTTCTTAAGCATTGATTTTCAAGTGATCCAAGCTTCCTCCATTCAAGTGCAAAAGAAGAATACTCCTTCAACAACTAGAGAAGAAGTATTGCAACTTAGTTACCTAAGTTGTTTGTGTCATCATTCATTTGTGTATAAAGTTGTGTATATTTGTTAGATAGTTGTGTGAATAATTGTTTGGGATAGATTAGTGTGTAAGTAGTGAAGTTGTGTAGTTAAGGTGTGTAAGTAGTGAAGGTGTGAAGAAGTAGAAGTGTACATAGGTTGTGCTAGGTTGTGAAGAAGGTGTGAAGCCGTAGTATATAAGTTGTGAAGAAGTTGTGAATAAGTCGTGAAGTAGTCGTGAAGAAGAAGTTGTGAAGAAGGGTGATTAAGTCGTGTATAAGTTGTGAGATTGGTTCTAGCTACAATTAGAACCCGACATCTAGCTTTGTGTCGTTAAGCCGGTGTAAGCTAAAGTTGTGTAAGGTTTTCTCCGCCATAAGGGAGCTTGTTGACATAGTGAAGAAAACTCTCGAGTAGGTGACTCGGGGAGTGGAGTAGGGCAAGGAAGGTGTCCTTGTAGCCGAACCACTATAAATCCTTTGTTTCTTGGTTAGATCTTTTCATCTCTATCTTTCATTTCATTTCATTACTTTACTTGCATTGTTAATTTAGATTTACTTATATTTGCTCATATTGTTGAAGAGTTGAGTTCATATAAATTCGAATCTTAGGTTTTAAAAAATAAACAAAGTTTTCATAATAAAATTTAAAAAGACGTAAAACTATTCAACCCCCCTTCTAGTTTTCCACAATTGGAAGATTTCCATATTCAATTTGCGAGGGCAAAATGATTTTGATAGTGAATACTTCATTTAATACTTAGGGGGCTAACTAAAAGGTTTCTAATTTATTAAATTGTAAAATGAATATAACTAAAGATGTAGAAGCAAGTCAACCTATCAAACTAAGCATATCCTAAGGCAATGATTAGTATGACTATATGTCGGGACGAAAACTCCCCCTTCTAGTTTTCCACAGTGTGGAGTTGGTGGAACTTGGATTCGCTTTTGGTTTTCCCCTCGTTTTCCATCTCTGATATCGTCTTAGGTAATGTTCGCACGCGTGGCGATAATCGTATTAATAAAGTTCTGAATGGTGTTTTACATTGCATGTTGATCCCAGTTGAGCTTTACGATCTTATTAACTACCTTAGATAAATCTAAAGTAATCGGTATAGAAACTGATCTTAGGTTGTATATCAAATATTATGCGGAAACTAATATTTGATCTTAAGAAGAAAAACACAAACAAGTTATCAACCAACACTTCAATATATTAATACGATTGCTCTGAATAGCAATAGGGTTACAAGAAACCTTGAAGTGAAAACAATAATACGTATGCTAAGATGAATAATCAATCGACCTCTAACCCTAGAACCTCCTTTTATAGCGTAAGGAGTCCTAGTCGGTTTACAAGACTTCCTATACAAGTAAAATATTCATACGTATCTTTTCTATACTTATCTTAACATACTTTACATAAATAACAAGCAATAGAGTAATCCTTCTAGCAGCAGAGTCCTCGTGAGCTAGCAGCAGAGTTACAATATGCCTATTATACCAAAACAGCAGAGTTATCAAATCAGCAGAGTTCTTGTGCTAATCGGCAGAGTTACATAACTATTCGGCAGAGTTGTAATTCTCCAATCAGCAGCATTTCAGACCCAACAATCCTCCCCTAAACTTGATATTTTTCTCCAAAAATCATCAAGTTTCCTTAATCCCAGATAACCACCAGGAGGATGCTTCCAAACACCTTACTGTTTTGAAACCTGTGATACCAGCAACTGTTTGTATTTCTCAATCAATTCTCTTGCTTGATGATCTGAATCAAATGGTCTTTGAAGTGCCAACTTTCCAGGTTGCAGCATTTGATACAGAATAGATGTACTGTTGTTGATGACATAGTCCTTTTCCACAAGCATATATACAGTAACACCTATGCAAGACAAAACATGAACTCCACAACTTTGATATAAGTACCACTTCTGAACTGTAGAGCTCAGCAACTTCCTCCATTCAATGCTTTTCTCATCAGGTTCAAACATGTTCTTCAAGTAGTAATAATTCAGCCTCTCATACACTATCTCTGGTCTAATATCTCCATACCTCATCTTGTACAAATTCCAGAGTTGAGTAATATCATCTCTATCCATATAGTGCATCATTTGAGAAAAACTAGTATATCCCACTCTTGAACCATTTGATCTTTCAATCACCCAGCATACACTACTATCAGCTAAAATATCATGTGAATAAGAAATTATTGGATATTTTACTGATAAAGGTAATTCATCAAGTAACTCAGGCTCTTCTTGAGGTTCATGAACTGTGAGATCCATAACCCCTTTCATCTCATCTGCAGTCACTTCTTCATTCCTTGAATTACTATCTTCTTTTTCCTCTTCCTCAGAATCACTCATCACTACCTTTCTTTTCTTCCTACTCATCTGCTTTACTCTCCTTCTGTATCTCTTTGTACCAGCAGATGATTCAGTCACAACTTCAGGTTCTTCTTCAGCTTCAACTACAATTTCTTCCTCTTTCTCAACATCAGTTACTACAGGCCTTGAAACACTTCCACTCCCATATGCTTCTTTATTGTCAGATCCCTTAACTTCTGGATTTCTCTTCTTTTCAGAAACTTTTCTTGGATTAAGCTGAGCATAAGTTTCATAAAATTCCTTTTCAATTAAGTGATCTGGCTTTCCTTTGAAGTCTCTCATCTGATAGTTTCTAGCATTTTTCAAATAGTATTTCATATCAGTAACCAATGCTTTTCTTGAGGTTGACTTTCCCTTATAACCATGCTTCTGAGCTTCTGTTATCCTCTTAACCAACTCTTCCCACTTAGTCAATCCATTCTTTTTGAGTATAAAAGCAACAAGCTCATTTGTCTTTTCAGCTCCATCCAACTGCTCATCATTTGATATCAGTCTAGCTTCACCTCTGACAATCATATCAGACTCAATAAAATACTGCAACTGTGCATCCAATTCTTCTTGACTAACTTCCTTAAATACAGCACTTTCCATAAGTTCAGACTGATCTCTTTCTTCACTAGCTGCAAAACTTCTTGCAAGTTCTTCATCATGAGCAATTTGAGCCTCTTCAGCCAATTTCTGCATTCTTTCAAAATCTTCAGCAACAGGTTGATCTTGTGATATTTGTGATGTTGTAGGTGTTTTAGTTGCTTTGTTCATATTCAGAAGCACTTCAGCTAAAGTCATTTGATCATCATCTGATTCAGCATCAGCAGAGTTCTCAACTCCAGCACTCTTCTCTTTGTCTTCAGCAGAAACATTTAACCCATCAGCAGAGTGTTCTGCACCAGCAACTTCATCAGCAGAGTGTTCTGCACCAGCAGAGTCACCCTTTTCACCAACATTTTCAACAACAACAGAGTCTTTTTCAATTACAACCTCCACTGAATCTTTTTCAACATCCTTTTCTACCTCCCCTGAACCTATCACATCCTCTTGTTCAGCATCATTCATCACAGCCTCCTGATCATTTACAACAGCCTCTTGATCATTCCTCCCCTGTTTGGAAGCATCCTCTTCCAAACTTGGTTTGGACCTCTTCTTGAGCCGCCCCTCAAGGTGTGTAACCCTTAGTTTAAGCCTCCTAATTTCAGCACCTTGAGTAGCTCTGACTGTCTTTAACTCTTTTCTCAGATCAAGCACCTCCTTTGACAAATTTGTACACTTTTCCGTCAATTCTTTCAATTGTTTCATGATATCCTCACAACTTCGGTCTGTGTAACCTGACCCGAGAGGTTGATCATTGGAATTGTCATTTTGTACAGGTATGTTAGCCGTCAAATCATCAGTTTCAAGTTCAATTCTAGCATCAACACTTCGACCTGTGTGACCTGGTCCGAGAGGTGTATCATTTGCAATGTCCATATGTACATAAGTGTCCATCAATTCAATATGTTCATCTCTGTCCTCATCACTTCGAGATGTGTTACCTTCTCTGAGAGGTGAATCTTTGGACATAAACTCAGTCTCATCCCTAGGATGAACATCTGAGCCCCCCATAAAATCCATTTGGCTGGGGTTACCACCAGTTGTGTCAGGTTCCTGAGAACCTTCTACAAATGATGTTGCCATGGTTGAGGTCTTAATTATGTTGACACTGTCCTGTTCAACTACTAAGTTGGAAACAGTAGTGCCAGCCTCTTCCATCATGGTACCACCACCACCTGTACCAGCCTCATCTGCTACCATACTAACATTGGCCTGAGGGTGCACAATGTTCTCATTTTGTGAATTCCTAGGTGATTGGATAGGTTGTGGTTCAGTAGAAGATGATTCACTTAAACTTGTTGATGAGGATGTGTGATGGGAAGCTGTTGGTGTTCCAGCCTCTTCATCCTCATGTACTTCATCCACTACACTCAAAATATGCTCAGTTAGGGGAGTAATAACACCAGAAAATCCTTTCCCATCCTTCTTCAAAAATGCAAACATCTTGATTCCTCAGCCCAAACCAAGTCCAGTTAAGAAGAAACCCGCTGAGCCAAGGAAGAACAACCAACAGAAGAAAGCAGCACCATCCACCAGTCAGCAACAAACTCCACCTCCTCGTCCAGTAGTCATTGCACTCCCCTGCCCTAAGGTTTTTGATGCCATGGGCACAAGGGGACCCCGAAGCAAAGTCATGCCTGATTTTGCGAAGATGTAGGTCTTGTCACTTTGAATTGTGATGTCTTTTGAATAGTCTTTTGAATAGCTTGATTGTATTGAAACTTTATGTACTGAAGCCTTTATGATCAATGAATTCCCTCTGTTAATGTTTTACTTGATTGTGTATGTTTATTTATCTGCAAAAGGTTAGTAGCAAACAACAAACACAAAACAAATATATTCCATAATAGCAGCAGAGTAGCATAGAAACAAACTAACTAAACAGCAGACTTTAACTAAACACCAGATAATGACAAATCAACAGCACAAATCCTTACAGAACTTTACAAAAAAAACATACAAAGATAAGATGTTTAATGGTTTAAAGATTGATCATGCCAATACTAGCAACTAGAAACTGAAATCTACTAATGTCAAAACATTTTGTAAGTAAATCAGCAACATTGTTGTCAGTATGAATTTTAACCACTTGAATTAACTTTTTCTCATAACAATCTCTAATAAAATGATGTCTTATCTCTATGTGTTTTGTTTTAGAATGAAAAACAGGATTTTTGATAATACACATTGTGCTGTTGTTGTCAATAAAAATCTTTGTGTTCATAAAATTGTACCCATAATCCAGCAATTGGTTCTGAATCCAGAGCACTTGTCCAAAGCAGCTAGAAGCAGCAACATATTCTGCTTCAGTTGTCGAATTGGCTACCACTGTTTGTTTCTTACATTGCCAAGAGATAAGCCTATGACCAAGATACTGACAGCCTCCAGTAGTAGATTTTCTGTCCATAGTAGCTCCAGCATAATCACTATCTGAGTATGCTATCAAGTCAAATGGTGAATTATTAGGATACCAAAGACCCAATTTTGGTTGACCCTTTAGGTACCTAAAAATTCTTTTGACTACTTCCAAGTGTGAAACTTTTGGAGACACTTGAAATCTAGCACAGGCACACACAGAAAACATAATATCTGGCCTTGAAGCAGTCAGATACATCAATGAGCCAATCATTGACCTGTACAGATGCACATCAACCTCTACCCCATCTTCATCCTTGAGCAAAGGTTTATTCTTATCCATAGGTGTCTTGGCTGCCTTCACATCCTGAAATCCAAATTTCTTCAATATATCAGCCACATACTTGTCTTGGCTAATAAAAATTCCATCTTTCATCTGCTTGACTTGAAGTCCCAAAAAGAAAGTCAACTCTCCCATAGAACTCATCTCGAACCTACTGTGCATTAGCTTCTCAAATCCTTCACATAACACCTTATTTGTAGAACCAAAAATGATATCATCTACATAAACTTGAACAAGTAGGATATCCTTTTTGTCTTTCTTAATAAACAATGTTTTATCAATGGTTCCTCTGCTAAAACCATTATTCAACAAATACTGAGATAAGGTGTCATACCAAGCTCTAGGAGCTTGATGTAGGCCATACAGTGCCTTCTTCACCTTGTAGACCCTATCAGGATACTTAGGATCTTCAAACCCAGGTGGTTGCATCACATAAACCTCTTCAGGTATCTTTCCATATAGAAAAGCACTTTTCACATCCATTTGATACACAGGAAAATTCTTGTATGAGGCATATGCCAAGAAAAGTCTGATGGCCTCCAATCTTGCAACTGGAGCAAAGACCTCATCATAGTCTATACCTTCTTCCTGAGTGTATCCCTGAGCCACCAATCTAGCCTTGTTTCTGACAACAATCCCTCTTTCATCTCTCTTGCATCTGAACACCCATTTTGTACCAATTGCCCTTTTTCCATTTGGTAAAGCAACCAATGTCCAGACCTCCTGAAGCTTGAACTGCAGTAACTCCTCTTGCATAGCTTCAACCCAACTTTCATCCTTCATAGCCTTGTGAATGGTCTTGGGTTCTTCCTGAGATAAGAAACAGGCAAACATGCAATTTTGTAGATCCTTGTGGCTATTTCTCTTCTTAAGTGTCTGAGCAAATAATCCCTGATCAAGCAAATCACTCAACCCCTTTGATTTACTTCTTGTCTGTACAGCAGAGTGAACATCACCAATTATTTGCTCCTTTGGGTGAATCTTGTGGATTCTTGTTGTTGGTGTGGGACTAACAGGTATATCAGTCTCCAAGTTGGATAAATCAGCTTCAGCACCAAAAACATCAACAACTTCATCATCAGTATCCACATATACTTCTTCCAATTCGGGCATATCATCAGAAGAATCATCATCAGAATCACCATCTTTATTAGTAGAGTCATTGAGTTCAGCAGCAGAGTTACCAAGCTGAACAGCAGAGTGTTTTGCCTTAACAGCAGAGTGCTTTGGCTTAACAGCAGAGTGTTTAGACTTGGCAGCAGAGTTAAGAGAACTGCTGCTCGGTTTATTCCCTTGAATTCCATCAACTTGTGACTCTACATTTCTTTCCTTATCATCATAAGCAGGTTCAACATCACCTTCTGCATCAACCTTTGGTATTTCCTTATGTACAACATCACCATCTGAACTCTTTCCTTCTTTAACTGTTGGTGAGAAATACTGATCATACTTCCACTTTTCAATCAACACAAACTCTTCTGCAGATCCATCCTTCTTTGCTTGTGTACCTGCATTAGGGTTAGTTTGTGTACCTACAGACATGTTAGTAGTACCTGCAACAACTGGTTGATAATTCATACTTTTGGTTAAAGAATCAATATCAAACATCCAGTCAGGTCCTTTTCCATCAACATTAGGTGTGGTTTCTCTAATAGTCACATGTAAATTTTCAACTACATGCCCAGTTCTTTGATTAAAAACTCTAAAAGCCTTACTTTCAGTAGAGTAACCAACAAAGAAACCTATGTCTGCTTTCTCACTAAACTTTCCTAAGTGATCAATGGTGTTCAATATAGTAACAGGACACCCAAATGGTCTTAAGAAACCTATCATAGGTTTTCTACCATGCAATAACTCATAGGGGGTCTTGTTATGAGGTTTAACTATCTTAGTCCTATTCTGCACATAGCAAGCAGTGTTGACTGCTTCAGCCCAAAAGATAGTGGGTAACTTAGACTCTGACAACATAGTTCTAGCAGCTTCAATTAATGTCCTATTCCTTCTCTCAGCCACACCATTTTGCTGAGGAGTTCTAGCTACACTAAATTGTCTAGTTATACCCTTTTCCTCACAGAACTGATTCATCACCTTGTTCTTAAATTCAGTTCCATTATCACATCTGATGACTTTGACCTTATAATTAAATAGGTTTTCTATCCTGGTAATAAAAGCCTTAAGAATGCCTGCAGTCTCATCCTTAGTAGCTAAAAAGAATACCCAAGTGAACCTACTAAAGTCATCAGTGACCACTAATCCATACATCTTTTTATTCAAACTATTCACATATGTAGGTCCAAATAAGTCCATGTGCAACATAAACAAAGGTTCAGTTATAGAATTCACCAATTTGGACTTACAGGAAGCTCTATGTTGCTTTCCCATTTGGCAAGCAACACAAACTTCAGGATTCTCAAAGACCTTTGAAGGCAATCCTCTGACCAAGTTCCCTTTCACCAACTTGTTCATAGCTTTGTAGTTCAAGTGTCCAAGCCTTCTGTGCCATAGTTTGGATTCATCAACAGTGGCTTTGGCAAACAGACAAGTTAAGTCTCTTTTGGGAATAATATTCTTTATATCCACACTGTATATATTGTCATGTCTAGGGACTTTAAGAAGCACCAATTTATCATCAGGAATCTTATAGTCAGGAGACAAAACAAGACACTCAGTGTCGGTAAAAAGAACAAAATTCTTCCTGTCACACATTTGTGAGACACTAAAAAGATTAAACTTGAGACCATTCACCAAATACACTTTCTCAAAATCCAACTTTCCAGTTCTGATGATGCCTTGACCAACTATTTTACCTCCTTTAGGATCATTCCCAAAGGCCACATAACCACCATCCAAAGCTTCAAAATTCTCCAAGTTGCTTTGGTCTCCAGTCATATGTGAAGAGCATCCACTATCAAAAATACATTTGTCCTTTAGCTCCTTTTGTAGATTGCCCTGCACAAAAAGTAAGAGAATTAGTTTCTCTTGGGGACCCAAGCCATTACTGACTTGGATCTACCTTGTGCATCAAAGTAGTCAAATTTCTTCAACTGCATTGGTGCACTGCTGTGTCTGAGAACATGATCTAAAACTTTAACTTTTGGTTTCCAGACCCAGCAAGCTGAGGCTTTAACAGCATAAAAATGGTTGCCCACAACAGTATCAGTCACAACTTTAGGCAAAACAGCAGAGTCTGCCTGAACAGCAGAGTTTGCTGGAACAGCAGGGTTTGACTGAACAGCAGAGTCATCTATATTCTTCTTTATGGGCACATTTGGGGCAATAGGAGAGATAACTCTAGAAGTACCATCTCTCATCAGAACTTCCCTAGGAACCATGTTTCTTTTGGGATGTGGGTGAGTCTTTCTACCAAAGTTTCTATGGTTCACCCTTGTATATTGGTTCCATACTGGTTTTTGATAGTAATAACACTCATCTTGCAAATGTTCAAAACTACCACAACTATAACATGCCTTTTTGAATAATTGAAAATCAGTCCCTAATTTATGTGAAACTATGTTGTTCCAATTTCTCTGGTTACCCCTAGGCAAGTTATTAGTTCTCTTAGGATATACTCTAGGTGTATTATCAAACTCAGCCATCTTCCTAGAGATACCTTTACCTAGCTTAGGCTTAACAAACTCAACCTTTTTAGTTCTAGGTACTTGTGATTCACACAACAGCAGAATTTCTTCCTTATTGTTCTTAGAGGTTGAATCAGATTCTACAATCCCATCATCACTATCAGACTCCCAATCTTCAATCAGGGGTGGTTGCTCATATTTCTTTAATTCAACCTTAGGTGACTCTATGTTAGTTTCACTAGTTTCTTCTACAGATTTACTAGTTTCACCTACAGGTTTAGCCCCAGACTCAGATATGAAAGTCAGTGTCCTAGTAGGAGGGGCATGAGCACTAAGTTTCTTAGGGTGAGCAACAGCATTGTACCCTAGTCCACTACCTGATTCAGCAAAGTGCCTACCTATTGGTTTACTAAGAATGTCAGTAGCAAATTGTTGTTTTTCTATCCTTACAACATGTTTTTCAGTCTCATTCTTAGCTAAATCTCTAGCCTGTTCAGCCTCCTCTACTTTTCCCATAAGTACCTTAATCTCATCTTCTTTCTTAATAAGCTCATTTTTAAGAATAGTGATTTGATCAAGATATTCAATTTCAGCCTTTTTATAGAATTCCAATTTCTCTTCTAAATTCTTTAAACCATATTCATAACTGAGATTGTCTAACTTAAGTATTTCATTTTCCTTTTTAAGATTTCCATTGCTAGACTTAAGTTCATCAATTTTATCAGAACATGATTTAAAAGAACATGATGATTCATTGGATACCTCAGAGTCTGATCCAGAAGAAGAAGAAGAATAGGCCATAAGTGCAAAGTGTTGAACTTGAGATTCCTCTTCAGCTGCCAAAGCATAGTTAGGACCATCTTCAGCATGCTCACTCCAATCAAACTCTCCAAACCCATCACATGACACCATAGCAGCAGCAGCAGCATCAGGACTTGACTCTTCAACAGTAATCTTCTTGGTATCTGCAATGTTTCTTTTGGGTGCTTTGCATTCCCTTGCAAAGTGTCCCTTCTTTCGACAATTGAAACATTCAGCCTTTGACTTGTCAAATCCCACATTCCTGTTTCTTCTGAACTTCATCTCTTTACCAGTTCTCTTAAGAAACCTCCTTGCCCTCATAGTTAGCATTGCATACTGCCAATGCATATCCATTTCTTCAACATCATCAGGATCAAGTTCATCCAGATCTTGAGGCATGACTGTAGTACTAGTAGTAAGTTCAGCCAAATAAGCACAAATAGCAGCATCACTGATGGTGTTGGGGTTAGCAGAGTCAGCAGCAGAGACATGTAAACCAACAGCAGGAGCAAAAGTACCACCAGCAGAGTGCTCTTGATGACTACCAGGAGTCTTGTTGCTTGAGGAGACAAAGGCAAGATTATTTGTGGTAGAGGATGAGCTTGAAAATCCTTTAACTTCTGATTCATAAACCTTTAAGTTGTTGTATAGATCATCCAATGTCATAGTATCAAAATCTTCCTTGTGCCTCCAAACCACTGTATGAGTGTTCCATTCAGAAGATAGACTTCTCAAAAACTTTAGATTGACATCTTCTTGAGATGGTTCAATCTTTAACAGTGCCATCTGACTGGTTAACTTATGAAGTCGATCATAAGTTCCCTCAATGTTCTCAGAACTCATAGCAGAAAAAGTCTCAAACTGATGCTTAAGGAGATTCTTTCTAGATTTCTTGGTAGCTTCATTCCCACCAAATCGAAGTTCAATAGCTTCCCACAACTCCTTAGCAGACTCAATATGATTAAAACTCAATTGATAATCATTAGGTATTCCCATCATGAGAATACTGTGAGCCTTAACCTCCAATCTTCTCTGAGCTTTCTCCTCACTAGTCTTGAGTGTCAAGACTGATCCAGTAGCAGTCTTGGTTTGCACCTTATCACCATCAAGAACAACTTCCCAGAGAGAGTAATCAACCATACGCATGTATTGTTGCATCCTCATCTTCCAGATCTCATACTCTCCAGTCTTGAGCATGGGAACTCTTGAAGCAGTAACCATGTGTGTTGAATCGGAATCCATTGCTTGCTTTGATGATTAAACAGTTCTTGTTTTCAGTAGTTCTTCTTGGTACCAGTTTCTAGATCTCAAGCTCTGATACCACTTGTTGATCCCAGTTGAGCTTTACGATCTTATTAACTACCTTAGATAAATCTAAAGTAATCGGTATAGAAACTGATCTTAGGTTGTATATCAAATATTATGCGGAAACTAATATTTGATCTTAAGAAGAAAAACACAAACAAGTTATCAACCAAACACTTCAATATATTAATACGATTGCTCTGAATAGCAATAGGGTTACAAGAAACCTTGAAGTGAAAACAATAATACGTATGCTAAGATGAATAATCAATCGACCTCTAACCCTAGAACCTCCTTTTATAGCGTAAGGAGTCCTAGTCGGTTTACAAGACTTCCTATACAAGTAAAATATTCATACGTATCTTTTCTATACTTATCTTAACATACTTTACATAAATAACAAGCAATAGAGTAATCCTTCTAGCAGCAGAGTCCTCGTGAGCTAGCAGCAGAGTTACAATATGCCTATTATACCAAAACAGCAGAGTTATCAAATCAGCAGAGTTCTTGTGCTAATCGGCAGAGTTACATAACTATTCGGCAGAGTTGTAATTCTCCAATCAGCAGCATTTCAGACCCAACATTGCACAATATGGAGCATTTGGAAGTGGAGAAACAAGATAATTAATGCTGAGGGTGACTTGGTATCTATAGTTAAAAATGAAGACATTTTCCCCTCCATTCAAAGGATTTCAAAGACATGGTTGTTAGCTCGCCTCAAGTCGAATACTGCAAATTGGAACACATGGATATCGAAGCCTTTTGACATTTTCTCAAGCTAAAGTTTTGGTATGCTAGTCTTGGTTGTCTGTATCTTTGTTTCTCCTTTCTAGGCCTCCATCTTGGAGCCTAGGTTTTTATATATTAGCCTTTAAAAAAAAAAGGTATATATGAAATTATCTCTTGTATGTTGTTTATGTTTGTTATCGTGAACTCATGATGTAAGTGAGCTGAATTCGTACTATCTCAATATAGTGCCTTTAATTGACAAACTTCAAAAAATAAACACGTCCGTTACTTCTCTAAACTTATTGAGTACACTGCATGGTTGCGTTTAATAGAGGTGGAATGGGTCGAATTCCAACTAAAATTAAATGCATTATAGATCGTCACAAGTCAAATGAAACAGAAGCTGGTTGTAGCTTTAGCCACCTCTCTATGACTCTAGAAATCATTCTTAGGTTCTATGTCATTATTTTGACCTTAAATGTTTTTCTACCCACCAAACCTCCATTTTTTTGACAATTTATTACTAATCATAGTCAAAATAGGCACACATTTAGTACCTTATCTCCAATTTCCAACATTTTGAAATGTCGTCAAAATATAATACATAATACTCCAAAGATTAGATTTGAAATTTCTCAATTGTTAACCTCCACATATTCTCACATATCATTCAATTCATTGTTGTTGACCATTATTCATTTGGCTTTATATAGTTCTGAATTATTTTCAGATTACTTTATCAAGTTTTTAGTGTATACATCCCCCTAGCTATAAAACAACAAAATTAGACAATAAACAAACAAAAAATAATACTCCGTATTTGTTTAACGGATTTTTCTAACATGTGCCCTAAGGGCACATGATAAGTACACAAAAGGACAAAAAAAAATACAAAAAGTACAAAAAGTACATGTGGGCCTAAGTACTTTTTTATATTTTTTGTACCTTTTTTTTGTCCTTTTGTGTACTTAACATGTGCCCAAGGGCACATGTTAGAAAGACCCTTGTTTAACAGCATATCAAAAAATCATACTTGGCACTTTGGCAGAACAAGAACAAGAGTGATTACATAATCGAATCAAAAATATTTCCTCATTTCTTTCCTTATAAAATATTCATAAAATCCTATTCCAAAATGTGCAAAGATTCGATATAAGTAACAACCACGTTACACAAACTGCCTTTTAGCTCATCCATATAAATTACAGTAAATTCCAAGCAATAAAACTAAAAGCCAACATTATTTCATATAATCGCGTTCCCATTTGATAAATAATCCATTGAAAATCTAAAACATATACATTGTCATGTTATTTATCCATGTACCACCAATAAATTAATGTTTGTAATAAAAATAAAACGTTAAACTTAAGTAATTTCCCTTGTACGTTGCATCATAGCTAACTGATCGATCAGTATTGTCGGTTATCAACATTTTCTGCTAGATAATCAGCCTCTATGCAACGGAGACCGTTTCGATTGCCGAAATGCCTTCAAGGGACTAGGAAAATACCATTTCTTATGCTTAACCGGACTAAACCCATGATCAGCTGCACCACGGCTACTGCTCACAGCTACTGATTTAGATCTCATCATCCGTGAATTAGAATAATCCTCCGTTAACCCCGAAACACCGCTTTTATTGGACTCATGATCATCCTCTCCATGCAAGTCACGTTTATTCGATCTAAAAATCGACCAAAACCTAATCTTACTCCTGCATACTTGCGCCACACGTTTCTCCCTTTCATGATCAGTTTCACGATCACTTGTGACGTACCGAGACCGTGATCTCAAAAACGGTATAGCTAACGATCTCGACTTACGAAAAGCGGGTTCGTTTTGGATCAAATTCGATACACGACCAATTTCACCTTGTCCGTCACGTAAACTACCAGCGCGTGAGAAATGAAAGACATGAAACGAGGAAGAGTTTGATGAAGACGATGACGTGGAGTCTGTTAGATGTGGATCACAAGCGCATGGACGTTTATTAGCACATTCTGGACATAACTCGATTAAACGGTCACGTAGACATGTAGGACATATACCACTGCGACGTCTTTTCGATGGATGTTTTGAACATTTCCATATATCTCCTTCATCTACGTAAAAAGCCATCTAGTCTAGAATGATAGTGTGTGTGTTTTTTAATGAAATTCGGTTACTAAGAATTAGCCACTTTGTTAGTGTTTAAAAGGGGATGGGATTGGGTTAACTGTAGTTAGATTAAGGGAACTAGGGTTAGGAAATATGGGCTTCTGTGGGTCCAAGGTAGAGATGGTTGTGGTTTTAGGCTTTTAACAAGTGGCACATATGGTCCTTTTGGTTACTACTTACTCTACTAGCTAGTCTTTTACTTCACGTTACCTAATAGGCCAAAAATGTAAATTGTTAAGTTTTTTCTCGTGGATGTTATTCTCCTGAATGAAACCCATAAAAGTAGTCATATCTCTTACTCATCAAAGACGATAGGTTTGTAAACCCATAGCCATGACCATACCCATATTGATTCCTTTTACAAATATGTAACTACTCGTAATATTTTAGACTTGTTTAACAATGCCAACCACTCGTATCGAAAAAATATGCAAGTTATCAGTGTGTACAAATGAATAGTACTTTGCAATGTTATTAAAACTTCACAAATATAAGTAAGTAGTGTATAAGCATTGTATGAGGATCTACAATTATAGCTCATCACATTTTCCTTATTTTATCATATGATACAATTAGTTCAAGTATCATGGATATTAATAATTGATCACAATCAAGCATATATTGTCAACTCAAGGGTTAGGGTGAGGCATCACTCGTCTTATAAACTTGTTCATAGAATGACTAATATATCCATGTCACATTAGTTATCTAATAAGAGTGTTTCTAAATGTAGCATTGTTAGCCTTTATTAGGCAACTAGCGCCAAGTGGATACAAGGAAGAAAATAAAGGTTGAAGGATCATAGGAGGACCATTTTTTAGTCCACTTATGTTTCTAACGAGTCAAAGTATGGAGTGAATAAAAAATGGTAGTAGCTAGGGATTATTAAAGACAAAAGGGTTGTGCTTCTATAGTGATGATTAAACAATTATGTGTTTAAATGATTGTTCGAGTTATTTTAGAAACCAAACATTCCTCACATACCAAGGGACTCATCCCCACCATCCATCTAAAAAGAAATCAATGGTTGAGATTAAAAGCATTTAATATTTCACCCATTTTTTATAATTTAAATATCTCTTAAACCGTTAATCGTTAAGCGAAAATAATTACACCATCGCGACAAGCATTTAATTATCTTTCTATAGACGGGCATTTTGATATACTTTCGACAAAAAAAAAAAAATTCATTTTTTTCACGTTTTTTTTCGTAGCCGAAAAAATCATATATGATATATCATATATGATATTACATATCATATATGATATATATGATATATCATATATGATATATCATATATGATATTATATGTAATATCATATATGATATATCATATATGATATTACATATCATATCATATATGATATTACATATAATATCATATATGATATATCATATATGATATATCATATATGATATTACATATCATATATGATATTATATGTAATATCATATATGATATATCATATATGATATGTAATATCATATATGATATATCATATATGATTTTTTCGGCCACGAAAAAAAACGTAAAAAAATAAATAAAAAAAAATTGTCGAAAATATATCAAATTGCCTATCTATAGAAAGATAATTAAATGCTCGTCGTAACGGCATATTTTTTTTCGCTTAACGATTAACGGTTTGAAAGATATTAATATTTGAAAAAAAAGGATGAAAGTGGGTTTTTTAAATTGTTGGGATTAATCTCATCCATTAGATCAAATAAAGATGGAGGGTGGAGATTAGTCCCTTGGTATGTAAAAAAAGTTTGGTCCTCAAATGATCTTAAATCTTAAATGATTGTTCGAAAAAACATGTAAATAATCCTAAAAACTAGGATGAAATAAACTGCATTATAGAATAGGGAGAAATGATTGTTTATGTAAACCCGATTCCTTTTCCTATTCTTTAGGTTCTTTTATGAAAATTTATTTTTCGATCAAAATATCTTATTCATTTTCGATGCTATATCGCATGAGACAATCACGTTTATAGTGAGGGACGCTAGAAACGCACATTTCCATCACCAAGATATCAAAGAACAATACAAAGAAGAAATGAACCACAATATCGAATTGTAAATAGGGAATGTGTTGAACCTACTTGATGACGTATAGTCCGTATTCGGGTCACGAACCCGACCCATACTTAAGTCCATCACGAATAGACTCTAGCCCACCACGATATGGGCTATTGCGATAACGGTTTGGCCTTACGATAGCCCAAACCCAATGTTATTTATGGCTGCGATAATATATCTTCTATTTATGGGATATATATCGATTAACCGCCCTACGCGGGATAGACCGAAGATTGGGGAACACGAAACCAATAAGGATTTCGTGTCCATATATAGAGGGCACCTTAACCCTCACAAAGGTACGATGGACAAACCCTAACTCTTTTACAAACCCTAAAACCGATTACTTACTCTCACGCCGGAGGATAATCGTGGGAGACAATCCCACGATAAGCCTAACGGTGTTTTTCTGTTTTCTTAGTGCGCAGGTCTCAAGCATTAAGATCGAATTGGTACGGAATCAAGGAACGCCCAACTTTTGTATCAACAAGTGACGCCATCCGTGGGACCCTACACTAAGAGCTTTGCTAAGAACTAGAATGACGAAGCACGGAAAGGAGCGAACTCCGTATGTGAAGAAAACGCATGACGATTTACTAGGGAAGAAACAGCAAACTGATGCGGCCTCTAAGCAGGCCTCTGGGACAACCAGCACGCCTAGAAGCTTAGGAGCGTACTCAGATCTGCTCTTTACTCCAACAGAACCGCTCACTATGACTACCAATGCTACTACAACAAGTACTAGTGCGGTAGACCCACAGCGCACTCCTCTAGCCATGCCAGAAGTAAACTTCACTGAGCCACCAAATGCGCCTATCCGAAACAAGGATCTTGTTTTGGAAACAGACTCCATCGCGCTAGAAGGATTCACGCCTGAACTAGCGCCAAGTGACTTCGTATCTCAAAACTACGAAGCCTTGGCTGCGCTCATGCAAGAGGAGGCAAAGAAGAGGTCAAGCCAAAGTCTGCACGCCAGGCTCAACTTCGACCCAGAGTATGAAGCATCCCCACCGCGCTACCGAAAGGAAAGACGCGAGAAGGATAGCCGCAAACAACCAGTGTTTACCAGGATTGGAAGGAAGGTTGTGGATGATGAAGCAGCCGACTTTCAGCATCTGGAGGAGCATGAAGATGGAGAACGGCGCGCCAATGTTCACGCTAGGCTTGGCAGTCGCAGGATTCAGGATAGGCTTGGGCGACGGTGCTCCCCAAGTGAAAGCCCTTCAAGCTCTGATTCCGAGGATAGTCGGCGCAAGCACCGCAGAGGAGCAAGCTCAGATTCTGATGATAGTCGACGCAAGCGTCGCAAAAGAGTACGCTCATCCTCAAGTGATTCCTCGGACAACGAGGACAAAGAAACTGGACACTGGAAATCAAGAGGAAAATACCGCGACCAGGAAGACGAAGACATGTCTCTTCCCTGGCGTCGCCAAAAAGTTGATGCGTTTACTAGGCGCATCAGCGATTTTTCGGAGAATAAGAAAAGGCGCATGCCTGCTAACGTAAAAACATATGATGGGACAGGTGATCCTGATGATCACCTAAAAATTTTCGAATCAGCAGCCACTATCGAAAATTGGCCACAACCTGTGTGGTGCCATATGTTTAACTCTACATTAGTAGGGAATGCGCGCAACTGGTTTAGTAAGCTTCCACGCAGAAGCATCGGTGGGTTTGAAGTGTTGCGCAAGGCGTTTCGTCTAAACTTTACTCAAAGGAAGAAGTGCGCCAAAAACCCTGTCGAACTCGCTAGGGTTAAACAGCGACAAGGGGAATCCACAAGCGCTTTCATGGAACGCTTTAAGGACGAATGCATGCAAGTCAAGGCGTGCCCAGAGATACTAAAAATATCAGGTTTTATGAATGCAATCAATAACCCAGATTTGATAAAAAAAAGTTAAATGATAAGGTTCCCCTAACCTTTGATGAACTCATGAAACGCACGAGGTCCTTCGTCCAAGGAGAAGCAGCCGCTGCGGATAGCAAGAAAGGCTACTCGAACCATAGGTCACAAGAAGAGTCAAGGAGACAATCCAATGACCAGAGTGGCAATCATAGCAAAAGTTATCGCAACCAAGGAGGCGGAAGGGGAAACGACAAGTACACCCCATTAACAAAAACTCCAAAGGAGATATTCGCGACGGAAGGTGCGAACTTTCCAAGACCCCCACCTATGCGCACCCCTGAGGATCGGCGCGTAGGGAACGGATACTGCGAGTATCACGCACAGAAGGGCCATACCACTAATGAGTGTGTCCAGTTACGCCAACTAATCAAGAAACTAGTGAAAGAAGGCAGGTTGGACCACCTCGTTAAAAACATTAAGGAGGGGAAAGACAAGCAGAGAACTGGAGGCAAGAAGGAAGCGCCTAAGGAAAAAGCTGATACCATCTACATGATACAATCATGGCAGCGAAAGATTAGGCAAAAGGTGAGCCAGAAGTTCTCTCATGGAAGCGAAATCTCCTTCCCCACCTTGACTGCGGACAACGCAGTGGCAGAACCACTTACCATTGAAATAAATGCGGGGGGTCACGACATCCACCGCATGTATGTCGATGGGGGCGCATCAGCGGATATAATGTATGAACATTGCTTCAAGAGATTGCGTCCTGAGATACAAGGACAGTTAATTCCAGCCACGACTGCGCTTACTGGCTTTACAGGAGAGAAGATATGGCCTATGGGGCAACTGCGCCTACTAGTTGCTGTCGGTAATAAGGAACACTCCACGATAGCCTGGATGAACTTTATGGTGATTAAATCCCCTTCGCCATACAACGGCATCATTGGAAGGTCAGGAATCTCGGCGTTGCGCGCGGTACCATCCACAGCACACGGGATGCTCAAATTTCCAGTAGAAGGTGGCATTGTCACAATTTACAACAACGCTGCGCCACCAGAAGAATGTAACACGATTACATGTGAGACGACGCACGTCCCATAACATAGCGCAGCTAAAGTTCCATATTTGAAGGTAGCAATTCACCCTGATTACCCAGAACAAGAAGTATCAATCGGAGGATCGCTGTCTGACAAAGGCAGAGCAGCCGTGTGCGCACTCTTACAGAGGAATCTGGATATCTTTGCCTGGGAACCAAAGCACATGACTGATGTGCCACGCTCGATCGCAGAACACAATCTAAAAATCCGACAAGGATACTCCCCAGTGCGGCAGAAAAAGCGCGGCCAGGCTCCAGAGTGCGCAAAAGCCATACTTGATGAAGTACACAAACTTATGGACGCTGGCATCATGCGGGAAGTCTATTACCACGATTGGCTCTCCAACCCAGTGATGGTCAAAAAGAGCGATGGCAGTTGGCGAATGTGTGTGGACTTCACTGACCTTAATAAAGCATGTCCACAGGACTGCTACCCACTACCAGAAATAGACTGGAAAGTGGAATCGTTGTATGGATATCCCTTTAAGTGTTTCTTGGACGCATACAAAGGGTACCACCAAATCCAAATGGCCAAGGAAGACGAAGAAAAAACAGCTTTTCACACAAGCCAGGGGGTCTACTGTTACACAAAGATGCCTTTTGGCCTGAAGAATGCGGGCGCGCACCTACCAGCTGTAACACCCGGTAATTTTTCAAAACCTTTCTAGCCAATTATTTTAAAACTTTGCATTACCTGAGAACTTAAACTTTTTATTGGACTTGTTTGGGCTTGAGAAACGAGAATTATTGCGAGAAACGAGAATATTGTCCCTATTAGTGAACCAGCACAACCTACAAAGCACGAAACGTATCGTATTTGTCAAAAATATTGATTTTTGAAAATAGTGCAAATTTATACTCGTTTTTATTGGAAAAATCATTTCGTGAACGATGGCGCAAGTTTCGTAATTTTTCGAGTCCGTTTGCTATGTCGTTTGAGCCCCGAAGCGTTTTGACGGAAAGTATTGCTAGTTTGACGACTTTGGTCCCTCCTCTTTTTTTGTTACACTTCCCACCCTCACTTTTTAATTTACATTTCACCCCCTCTTCATCAAGTATATAAACCCAATATTTAATAAAATAATTCATTTATTAACTCACTCTCTCTCACTAACCCTCTCTCTCTCCTCCCCTTTCCCTCGCCGGCGATCCTCACTCCGGCGACACCAGCAGAATCCGGCGACCCTCGCCGGAATATTTTTCCGGCCACCCTTTTTCTTGTACGATCTTGTAGATCGGGATACCCTCATCACCACCGTACCACTCACGCACCCCCAAACACCCCCGTTCGCTCTCACGCGCCACCACCGACGACGCCGCCACCACCACAAGCTACCACCACCTTCCTATTCATTTCTCTTGACGGTAAACCCACCCACGCGCTATATTTATTTATTTTCTTTATTTATTTTCAAACCCTAATTCTTATTTTTTTTTTATCCGATAATAATAATGTTTTTATAAATAAAATGGATATAAAATTTGTAAAACCCTCGTGTGGAAACCCTCCCCTCCCCCTTCTCGTTGACTCAGTCGATTCAGCCACTCGGTCAACTCACCGAGTCAACTCGGTTGACTCGGTGAGGGTTTGATATATTTTGATGTTTTATCCATTTCTTGTTCTACTTCTTTGATTTGTGATGATATTGTTTGAGTTTGTTATTGGTTTGGTCCGTTTGGGTTGTTTGCTTCTCGGCAGCCAAGCCGTGACTCAAAGCGAGTCACGGCGAGGCAAGGTGAGTATGGTTTAGGGTAGGATTATGTTGTTGTTATTGAAGTCTTGAGGTTGTTTGTGGTCAGTTTGTTGTGGCAGCTTTCGGCAGTCAAGATATAGTCTAGCCGTGACTCACGGCGAGTCACGGCAAGTCGGGTTGTAAAGGTTTAGGGTTAGTGAGGTGATGTTTAGTTTGAAGTTTGCGTTGGAATGTTGTCGACTGTTTCAGTTTGGCTTGTGTCGAGTGGAGTATTGTTGTGTTGTTGGATTATTTGTGTGTGATGTTGTGTTTAGTGTTGAGTTTGGCTCGGGTTAGTGTTGAGCCGTGACTCAAGTGAGTCCCGGCGATGTTTATACATTATTTGTTTACTTGTTATTGTTTTAATACGGTTTCGGCAATATTTTGACATGGGTTATCACGACGAACAATAATAAACTTGACTAATAAAACTATGAAACCTAAAATACAATTGATATAGTTAAGTGGATTTGAATATCGGACTTGGATCCGTATTATTATTATTTGTGATGGACAAGATTTGGACATATTGGATTTACGGTGTTAGTTATTTGGACTTATGGACCCTTTGGTACGAAAACTACGAAATGGTCGATAAACTAAACAACTAATATATACGGGAATAATGTGTCCAAATATATATTGAATTGTGACGTTTAGTGATAAAATTTGGTAATTTGATGTTAATAAATACTTAATCAAAGAGTCGTTGACTCGGGAAAATGTTCTATAAACGGACAGGTCATGCCGAAATTTTGTAAAATCTTTTGTAACACTTAAACGTTTAAGATTTATAAACTATTTAAAAATCTTTTCATTTATATTACTTTCAACGTTATATTTTGGGAAAATGGGAAAAGCCGAGACTTGTTATTAATGTGTTATAGTTTATTTGCGTGTGTCTTTCATTTCTTTTCGACGACTTTCTTTGAGGAGCTCTTTCGTCAACTCTTGTCTTTCTTGAGTTTCTTTCGTTTCGACGACGTATTCGTTTTCTAACTTTCTTGTCTTCCACACGAGACTTAACGTATTTTCTTTCAAACGCCATTGAAACTAAAAACCTTTTATACGAGTATTATTTATTAAATCATTTTGGATATTATATCTGAGTTATTTCATTAATTGATTAGGTTGTGCTGAGGTTCATTTGCTGTGCCGTACCATCTGATTGTTATCTCATTCTCTCTGTGACTAAGGTGTGATTCATAGCCCCACTTGCGCGCTATTAAATATTTATAAATCCCGTGGGGGAGATACATGCTACTTACTGTTTTTTTTCTGAGCACAATTGTTTATTGTATGCTATTCCTGATTGACGCTATGAATGCTAAGTACCTTCCTTGCCAAAAGCAAGTCCCTCGATCATGAACCATTAATCACCTGCGGGTGAGCGCGATTATAGTTTATAGGCCTATAGGATTTGACCATCCCACCCCTGTTGACCAGGTAGGCAACATGGGTGTTCTATAATTGAGTTAACTAGGTATTTGGCAAGATACCTGGCTTTGGGGGCAACTATTATGATTATGAAATTCCGCGGTTATTGTCGACTTACGCCAGAGTTTCTGGTGCTGGTTAACGCTTTGTGTGTCATGAGCTTAGCAAATCCAGAGAAATTATGTGACGCTTACTCGATATTTGCATTTGTTGCTTATATCTTCCAGACTAAAATCTTGTGCTCAACTAATTTTTATTAAAACCTATGGATTACACTCAACCTTTGTGTTGACTTTTTAAGCATGTTTATCTCAGGTAATTGATTTCTGAAGTGTGCACGAGGAAGGGCTGAAGGTTCCGGATGGCTATCTGTGGGTTGTGTTTTGTTATTTCTATCTAAATTTTCCGCTGCAAACTACTTTATTTTTCCGCTGCAAACTATTTTATTATCCGCTGCTAATGTGTTAAGAGTCTTTTGAACTCTAATGGTTGAACTTTGTATTTTAATTGTGGTATTTTATTAAAACGTCTCGTTATGAGATCGTTTATCTATGATTTTGACTCACTACCCCTCGAGTAGCACCCCAAGCTCAGTCCCGCTTCCATATTTCGAGTTGGGGGTGTTACAGAATGGTATCAAGAGCCAAGGTTTATAGAGAACGAGGTCATACTCGACTATAAACATTTTCCGTGTGAGTCAAAACATTTTCCGAAATCGATAGCCATCAGCCTTCCGTGCCGCTTCACTCGTAAGTACTTTATTACTGTATGTTTGGATTTTCACTACTATTTCATTTTTATATGAAACTATTTTATAAACATTTGGCTAGAAATTTTTATACTTGTCCCGATGCTCCATGGAGAGTATTACGGCTACATCAATTCCCACCGGCCAATTATCAGTTGCACCCGTCGATCACCCCCTTGCACCACCGAGTCCAGAAATGGACCCACACCCTATTAATGTACCTCACCCGGATGATGAGAAGATGGATGATAATGATGAGAAGATAGGAGACCGTCAGTAGAGATTAGTGATCATCTTATTATGGTAGTTAATTATTGTAGTAGTAGTTTACCTTGTACGTACTGAACTGACTAGTTTCGGTTAGTAGATTTGATAAGAAACTTGTAGTCGTTTCGCATATCTTGCAAGACTGATGACAAGTATCGAATCTACGATGTATTTTGGTGATGTACTATTTTGATGTTGAATGGACACTATAGTATGATGTATCATTGTATTGTTTACTTTTGTGCCCATATGGTGCCGGATAATGAGAAGCTGCTTGAAAAGTTTATTGGTGGTCTACCAGCTAGTATTGAAGGGCTTGTAACGTCATACAACTCGCAGACCTTGGATGATGCAATCCGTGTAGCTGAACGACTAATGGATCAGGCCATCAAGAATGGAACAGCTCAGAAGGGTAACAACTTTGATCATAAGAGGAAGTGGGATGACTACAGAAGGAACAACAACAACAACAACAACAACAACAACAACAACAACAACAACTACAACAACCGCAACAACAACAATAACCAGTACCGCAATAACAATCACCACAATCAGCAGAACCGACGCCAAGAGGCTGTCAGAGCATATGTAGCTGCACCAGCACAGACTGGGGGATATGCTGGAAAGTACCCGTACTGTGAAAAATGTAACCATCACCACCCTGGACCGTGCACTGCGAGATGTCAGAACTGCAACAAGGTTGGGCATGTTGCTAAGAACTGTAAGGGAAAAGCTGTGGCTACAGGGAGTAATGCACAGCCAGTTGTAACATGTTTTGGATGTGGGGAGCGTGGACATTACAAGAGCCAGTGCCCGAAAAATACTGGACAAAAGACCGAAGGTGCTCGTGGCAGAGCATACGTGCTGGGAAATGGAGAGCAGTATCAGGACCCAAATGTCGTTACCGGTACGTTTCTACTCAACAACCTTCGTGTTAAAGTCTTATTTGATTCTGGTGCCGATATGAGCTTTGTATCTTCTAAGATTTCACCGCTACTAAATCTCACCCCTACCATACTAGACACCAGTTATAGTATTGAACTAGCTAATGGGAATCTGGTTAATACTTGCACTGTAATCCGAGACTGTACCTTAAACCTTCTAGATCACCCGTTTAGCATCGACCTTATGCCCATTGAACTCGGAAGCTTTGACGTAGTTGTGGGAATGGATTGGTTGTCCAAACATCGAGCCATCATTATTTGCGGTGAACGGGTTGTTAATATCCCTCTTGATGACGAGACTTTGGTTGTCCGCGGAGACCGTAGTGGAACCCGTTTGAGTATTATCTCCTGCATTAAGACCTTGAAGTACATCGAGAAAGGTTGTCATGCGTTCTTAGCACAAGTGTCCAAGAAAGAGTCTGGAGAGAGGCGACTCGAGGACGTCCCGATTGTGCGTGATTTCCCTGAGGTATTTCCTGAAGATCTACCTGGACTTCCACCAGCTCGACAAGTGGAGTTCTTAATCGACCTAGTTCCGGGAGCTGCACCCGTGGCTCGTGCACCGTATCGACTCGCTCCTACCGAAATGCAAGAACTGTCTAAGCAGTTGCAAGAGTTGTTGGATAAAGGGTTCATCCGACCTAGTTCATCACCGTGGGGAGCACCGGTGTTGTTCGTAAAGAAGAAAGATGGTTCGTTTAGGATGTGCATTGACTATCGCGAATTGAACAAGCTGACAGTGAAGAATCGCTACCCGTTACCGAGAATTGATGATTTGTTTGACCAGCTGCAAGGATCAGATTACTACTCGAAGATAGATCTGAGGTCAGGTTACCACCAACTTAGAGTCCGGGAAGAGGATATTCCCAAAACGGCGTTCAGGACTCGCTATGGTCACTATGAATTCAAGGTAATGCCATTTGGTTTGACAAACGCACCGGCTGTATTCATGGACCTCATGAACCGAGTGTGTAAACCATACTTGGACAAGTTTGTCATAGTCTTTATCGATGATATTTTGATTTACTCCAAGACTGAAGAAGAGCACAAGCAACATCTGACGACAATTCTCAAATTACTCAAGGAAGAACAACTGTATGCCAAATTCTCTAAGTGTGAATTTTGGATTCGCAGAGTACAATTTCTTGGTCATGTGATTGACAACAAAGGGTTGCATGTAGATCCCGCGAAGATTGAAGCTATTGAGAATTGGCCAACACCTTCTAATGCTACAGAGATCCGACAATTTTTGGGATTAGCCGGGTATTACCGGAGATTCATCGAGGGATTCTCCAAGGTTGCTAAACCATTAACTGCATTGACTCAGAAGAATAAGAAGTATGAATGGGGAAATGATGAAGAAGAAGCATTCCAAATCCTGAAGCGAAAACTGTGTAGTGCACCGATTTTGGCGTTGCCAGACGGAGTGGAGGATTTTGTGGTATACTGCGATGCATCCTATCATGGTTTAGGAGCAGTTCTGATGCAGAGAGGGAAAGTCATGGCATATGCTTCCCGACAACTTAAGACCCACGAGGAGAAGTATACTACGCATGATTTAGAGTTGGGCGCAGTGGTTTTTGCACTCAAGATATGGAGACACTATCTATACGGGACGAAGTGTGTCGTATACACCGATCACAAGAGTCTTCAGCATATCTTAGATCAGAAGGAGCTGAATATGAGACAACGACGATGGTTAGAAACTCTAAGTGATTACGACTGTGAAATCAGATATCACCCAGGAAAGGCAAACGTTGTTGCTGATGCCTTGAGCCGTAAGGAACGACTGAAACCCCTACGAGTTCGAGCTCTAGTTATGACCATCAATTCGAACCTTCCCGCTCAAATTCTCCGTGCTCAAGAAGAAGCAGTAGAACAAGAAGGTCTCCAGGATAAGAGCCTTCAAGGAATGATACAAAAGAAGTTTGAGAGACGTTCGGATGGAACGTTGTGTTATAAAGGAAGAAGTTGGGTGCCACGTCATGGAGGACTGCGAGACTTGATTATGCACGAGTCTCATAAGTCAAAATACTCTATTCACCCAGGATCCGACAAAATGTATCATGACCTCAAGGAACTGTACTGGTGGCCGAATATGAAAGCTGAAGTTGCTGACTATGTTCGAAGATGTTTGACGTGCGCAAAAGTTAAGGCCGAACATCAGAAACCGTCTGGTCTTCTACAACAGCCCGAGATTCCCGAATGGAAGTGGGAACGGATCACAATGGATTTCGTCACTAAACTCCCAAGGACTGCAACTGGTTTTGATGCTATATGGGTCATAGTCGATCGATTGACTAAATCAGCACATTTTATACCGATCAAGGAAAAATACGGCATGGAGAAGTTAACAAGGCTCTATGTGAAGGAGATAGTATCGAGACATGGAGCTCCCATATCTATCATCTCCGACAGAGACGGCAGGTTTACTTCAAACTTTTGGTGGTCGCTTCAAGATTCCTTCGGTACAAAACTCGACATGAGCACTGCATATCACCCGCAAACAGATGGCCAGAGTGAAAGGACGATTCAAACATTGGAGGATATGCTCCGGGCCTGTGTAATTGATTTTGGAAATGGGTGGGATACACATTTGCCTTTGATCGAATTTTCATACAACAACAGCTATCATGCAAGTATCAAGGCTGCACCGTTCGAGGCATTGTATGGTCGAAAGTGTCGATCACCCATTTGTTGGGCTGAGGTAGGAGAAGCTCAGCTCATTGGGCCGGATCTTGTTCGTGAGACCACAGAAAAGATTGTGCAGATTAAAGACCGATTGAAGATCGCGCGAGATCGACAGAAAAGTTACGCAGACGTAAGACGCAAACCCCTTGAGTTTCAGGTTGGGGATAGAGTCATGTTGAAGGTTTCACCATGGAAGGGAGTGATTCGTTTCGGCAAGCGGGGAAAGCTGAACCCCAGGTACATAGGACCGTTCAAGATTCTGAACCGAGTTGGTCCTGTAGCTTATAAGCTAGAATTACCACCAGAGCTCAGTAGGGTACATCCTGTATTCCACGTGTCTAATTTGAAGAAATGCTTGTCCGATGAGACAGCCGTGATTCCACTCGATGAGATTCAAGTTGATGAGCAACTGAACTTTATTGAAGAACCTGTAGAGATTATGGAGCGTGAGGTCAAACGATTAAAGAGGAGCAAAATTTCCCTTGTGAAAGTCCGCTGGAATTCCAAGAGAGGACCCGAATTCACCTGGGAACGCGAGGACCAGTTCAAACGCAAATACCCTCACCTCTTCGAAACCAGAACCGATAAGTTAAACTGAAATCCGGGACGGATTTCCCAATATGATGTATGTGCTGTAACACCCGGTAATTTTTCAAAACCTTTCTAGCCAATTATTTTAAAACTTTGCATTACCTGAGAACTTAAACTTTTTATTGGACTTGTTTGGGCTTGAGAAACGAGAATTATTGCGAGAAACGAGAATATTGTCCCTATTAGTGAACCAGCACAACCTACAAAGCACGAAACGTATCGTATTTGTCAAAAATATTGATTTTTGAAAATAGTGCAAATTTATACTCGTTTTTATTGGAAAAATCATTTCGTGAACGATGGCGCAAGTTTCGTAATTTTTCGAGTCCGTTTGCTATGTCGAATGAGCCCCGAACCGTTTTGACGGAAAGTATTGCTAGTTTGACGACTTTGGTCCCTCCTCCTTTTTTGTTACACTTCCCACCCTCACTTTTTAATTTACATTTCACCCCCTCTTCATCAAGTATATAAACCCAATATTTAATAAAATAATTCATTTATTAACTCACTCTCTCTCACTAACCCTCTCTCTCTCCTCCCCTTTCCCTCGCCGGCGATCCTCACTCCGGCGACACCAGCAGAATCCGGCGACCTCGCCGGAATATTTTTCCGGCCACCCTTTTTCTTGTACGATCTTGTAGATCGGGATACCCTCATCACACCGTACCACCCACGCACCCCCAAACACCCCCGTTCGCTCTCACGCGCCACCACCGACGAACGCCGCCACCACCACAAGCTACCACCACCTTCCTATTCATTTCTCTTGACGGTAAACCCACCCACGCGCTATATTTATTTATTTTCTTTATTTATTTTCAAACCCTAATTCTTATTTTTTTTTTTATCCGATAATAATAATGTTTTTATAAATAAAATGGATATAAAATTTGTAAAACCCTCGTGTGGAAACCCTCCCCTCCCCCTTCTCGTTGACTCAGTCGATTCAGCCACTCGGTCAACTCACCGAGTCAACTCGGTTGACTCGGTGCGGGTTTGATATATTTTGATGTTTTATCCATTTCTTGTTCTACTTCTTTGATTTGTGATGATATTGTTTGAGTTTGTTATTGGTTTGGTCCGTTTGGGTTGTTTGCTTCTCGGCAGCCAAGCCGTGACTCAAAGCGAGTCACGGCGAGGCAAGGTGAGTATGGTTTAGGGTAGGATTATGTTGTTGTTATTGAAGTCTTGAGGTTGTTTGTGGTCAGTTTGTTGTGGCAGCTTTCGGCAGTCAAGATATAGTCTAGCCGTGACTCACGGCGAGTCACGGCAAGTCGGGTTGTAAAGGTTTAGGGTTAGTGAGGTGATGTTTAGTTTGAAGTTTGCGTTGGAATGTTGTCGACTGTTTCAGTTTGGCTTGTGTCGAGTGGAGTATTGTTGTGTTGTTGGATTATTTGTGTGTGATGTTGTGTTTAGTGTTGAGTTTGGCTCGGGTTAGTGTTGAGCCGTGACTCAAGTGAGTCCCGGCGATGTTTATACATTATTTGTTTACTTGTTATTGTTTTAATACGGTTTCGGCAATATTTTGACATGGGTTATCACGACGAACAATAATAAACTTGACTAATAAAACTATGAAACCTAAAATACAATTGATATAGTTAAGTGGATTTGAATATCGGACTTGGATCCGTATTATTATTATTTGTGATGGACAAGATTTGGACATATTGGATTTACGGTGTTAGTTATTTGGACTTATGGACCCTTTGGTACGAAAACTACGAAATGGTCGATAAACTAAACAACTAATATATACGGGAATAATGTGTCCAAATATATATTGAATTGTGACGTTTAGTGATAAAATTTGGTAATTTGATGTTAATAAATACTTAATCAAAGAGTCGTTGACTCGGGAAAATGTTCTATAAACGGACAGGTCATGCCGAAATTTTGTAAAATCTTTTGTAACACTTAAACGTTTAAGATTTATAAACTATTTAAAAATCTTTTCATTTATATTACTTTCAACGTTATATTTTGGGAAAAATGGGAAAAGCCGAGACTTGTTATTAATGTGTTATAGTTTATTTGCGTGTGTCTTTCATTTCTTTTCGACGACTTTCTTTGAGGAGCTCTTTCGTCAACTCTTGTCTTTCTTGAGTTTCTTTCGTTTCGACGACGTATTCGTTTTCTAACTTTCTTGTCTTCCACACGAGACTTAACGTATTTTCTTTCAAACGCCATTGAAACTAAAAACCTTTTATACGAGTATTATTTATTAAATCATTTTGGATATTATATCTGAGTTATTTCATTAATTGATTAGGTTGTGCTGAGGTTCATTTGCTGTGCCGTACCATCTGATTGTTATCTCATTCTCTCTGTGACTAAGGTGTGATTCATAGCCCCACTTGCGCGCTATTAAATATTTATAAATCCCGTGGGGGAGATACATGCTACTTACTGTTTTTTTTCTGAGCACAATTGTTTATTGTATGCTATTCCTGATTGACGCTATGAATGCTAAGTACCTTCCTTGCCAAAAGCAAGTCCCTCGATCATGAACCATTAATCACCTGCGGGTGAGCGCGATTATAGTTTATAGGCCTATAGGATTTGACCATCCCACCCCTGTTGACCAGGTAGGCAACATGGGTGTTCTATAATTGAGTTAACTAGGTATTTGGCAAGATACCTGGCTTTGGGGGCAACTATTATGATTATGAAATTCCGCGGTTATTGTCGACTTACGCCAGAGTTTCTGGTGCTGGTTAACGCTTTGTGTGTCATGAGCTTAGCAAATCCAGAGAATTATGTGACGCTTACTCGATATTTGCATTTGTTGCTTATATCTTCCAGACTAAAATCTTGTGCTCAACTAATTTTTATTAAAACCTATGGATTACACTCAACCTTTGTGTTGACTTTTTAAGCATGTTTATCTCAGGTAATTGATTTCTGAAGTGTGCACGAGGAAGGGCTGAAGGTTCCGGATGGCTATCTGTGGGTTGTGTTTTGTTATTTCTATCTAAATTTTCCGCTGCAAACTACTTTATTTTTCCGCTGCAAACTATTTTATTATCCGCTGCTAAATGTGTTAAGAGTCTTTTGAACTCTAATGGTTGAACTTTGTATTTTATTGTGGTATTTTATTAAAACGTCTCGTTATGAGATCGTTTATCTATGATTTTGACTCACTACCCCTCGAGTAGCACCCCAAGCTCAGTCCCGCTGCCATATTTCGAGTTGGGGGTGTTACACCAGCGATTGGTAGATAATGCATTCGAAAAGCAAGTGGGCCGCAACTTAGAAGTTTATGTGGATGATTTTGTCATAAAAAGCCATACTGAGGACGAAGTGGTGCGCGATATAGAAGAAACATTTAGAACGCTACGGGCGATCAACATGAAGTTAAATCCAAAAAAGTGCACTTTCGGTGCTACAGAAGGCATGTTCTTGGGATATCTGATAGAACCAGATGGCATTAAGCCATGCCCAGAAAAGACAGACGCTGTCATCCAACTTCCTTCACGGCGCACGTTGAAAGAAGTTCAATCTCTAAATGGAAAGCTAGCCGGTTTGAACAGATTCCTGTCCAAATCAGCGGATAAGTCACTTCCTTTATTCAAAACACTCAAGAAGTGTACTAAAAAGGGAGACTTCCATTGGACTGCGGAAGCGGAAGAAGCTTTCACCAAGCTTAAGCAACATATAGCAGCGCTTCCTAAACTAGTCGCACCCCGACCAAGGGAGGAGTTAATCATCTACTTATCCGCCACCCAGGGAGCGATCAGCGCAGTGCTACTGACGGATAGGAATTCTGTGCAAACACCAGTGTATTTTGTAAGTAAAGCACTCAAAAAGACAGAGATCAACTACAGCTCAATGGAGAAATTGGTTTTGGCGTCAGTATTTGCTGCCAAAAGACTGCGCAGATACTTTCAAGCGCACCCAATAGCAGTGATTACCGACCAACCTATCAAACAAGTTATCTCTAAACCTGACGCATCGGGCCGATTACAAAAATGGAGTGTGCTATTAGGAGAGTATAACATCTCTTACAGACCGCGCACTGCGGTTAAAGGGCAAATACTAGCAGACTTTATCATCGAAAAACCAGATACCGATGACGCACCCCCACCGAGCAAGGTAGAATTACAAGAACCATGGGTCTTGTTCACAGATGGATCTTCATGCGTGGATGGATCGGGCGCTGGCCTTATCCTCACTAATCCAAAGGAATGGAATTCACTTACGCACTGCGTTTTGAATTCACAGCCACGAACAACGAGGCAGAATATGAAGCCCTAATCGCTGGATTACGCAATGCAAACCGAATGGGTGTACGTAACCTAGAAGCAAACGTGGACTCCCGATTGGTAGCCAACCAAGTGTTGGGCGAGTATGTGGCTAAAGAGGATAACATGGTCCAATACCTCGACAAAACCAAATCGCTAATACAAAGCTTCGACAGGTTTACAATTAAGCAAATTCCTAGAGGCGAGAATAAGAAAGCGGATGCGCTAAGTAAGATCGCATCCACCAGCTTTGCGCACCTGTCAAAACAAGTTTTAGTGGAGATCCTAAAGAATAAATCCATCTCGGAGATGGAGATATCCACGGTAATAGAGGAAGAGAATCCTACATGGATGACTCCTATTATCGACTTCATAAGCAAAGGCAACTTGCCCGCTGAGCAGAAGGACGCTCGACGGATACGGCGCGCAGCGCAGAGGTTCGAACTTAGAGATGGTATCCTATATCGACGCTCATTCCTACAACCATGGCTTCGATGCGTTGGACCTCTTCAGGCAGATTACGTACTCCGAGAGATCCACGCTGGTTCATGCAGTATGCATTCAGGACCACGGTCCGTCGTAGCACGCGCATTGCGCTCAGGATACTACTGGCCTACTATGCACCAGGATGCGCGCGATGTGATAAGGAAATGCAATGACTGCCAAGTTCATAGACCCATCCCGCGCAGACCACAACAAGAGCTAACGCCTATTACTTCTCCATGGCCATTCTATAAATGGGGAATTGACATTGCGGGTCCCTTCCCTGTCGCAGCAGGAGGACTGAAATACCTCATTGTGGCAATAGATTACTTTACTAAATGGATTGAGGCAAAAGCAGTTGCGACAATCACAGGAAACCAAGTAAAACGATTTGTTTGGGAAAATATTGTATGCCGCTTTGGATTACCTGGGGAAATCGTTTCGGACAACGGAAAACAATTCCGTGATAACCCGTTCAAAGACTGGTGCGCGGAGTTAAATATCACACAACACTTCGCATCAGTTAAACACCCACAAACCAATGGTTTAGTTGAGCGCGCAAATCGCAGTTTAGGCGAAGGAATTAAAGCGCGCCTGGACAAACACAAAGGAAGATGGGTGGACGAATTATCGCATGTCTTATGGGCGCATCGCACGACGATCAAAGTTAGCAATGGAGACACTCCTTTTTCCCTTGTCTACGGAACAGAAGCTGTTATACCAGCTAAAATTGGGATGCCAACCATCCGCACCGCGGAAGTTAATGTCGCGACCAATGACGACGAACGACGGATAGATTTGGACCTGCTGGAGGAAAGGCGCGAGCGCGCAGCCATACGAGAGGCAACAACCAAGTCAAAGATGAAGGGATACTACGATGCTAAAGTTCGAAGCACCTCATTCAGACCTGGCGACTTTGTGTACCGCGCTAATGATGCAAGCCACGCAGAAGACACAGGTAAACTTGGACCAAAGTGGGAAGGACCCTATGAGGTCATTGAAGCACTAGGACAAGGCGCGTACAAGCTGCGCGACATGGAAGGCCGTGAGCTACAACGCACATGGAATATCTGCAATCTCAAGAGATGCTATCTTTAGGAAAGGTTACGACCCAATGCATGGACACACACGCACTTTAGTAAGTGCCAAATAAATATCCGTGTATTTACATTCTTTGTTTCATTTAGACAAATGTTTTTTATCTTTTTACAAAAACTTGCAAGTATTAATAAAACGTTGCGGTTTCTAGCTAACTCCGTGACACACTTTAATTTATTGCTTACATATAATTTATGTCTCAATATTGTGTATTATATTATCTTTTGCCTACATGGCGTGCATGCACTAATTAAAAACCCACGATGGTAAAAGGATGAGTAAACCTAACAAATGACTCGTTGAGTAAGAGGGTTGCAAACCCATCAACACCGGATCACGCATCCTTGTTAAACACCTTATTCTCAAGACGTTGGAGTAAGTTCCATGCGTACCCCACGACGGATACACATCAATGCACACTGTGCGCGTTTAACAAATTAGGAGTTAAGACAACTAACCCCTTAGTATGGTCTTAGTAGCACGCTGCAATCCATACACTTGTGCACCCCACGATGGGTACACAGCAACTTGTAAATTTCATACACAATTATGTTTTAGACATCTTTTATGCAAAAATAAAATAACTAAGTACAAACGTTATAACCATAGCCAAATTTGATATAATATGCATACAATGGTATTATTCAAAATCAACGCTTCATTATAACAAGTTCATCAAAAGTACACATCCAACAAGCATATGTACAAGGAAAAAGTGGACATATAACAAAATACCACTACACCAAAACTACCAAGACATGCTACGAGTACGCCTTAGCCCTGAGCTACCTGCCTGGTGCGCCACACGACCAGCATCTGTAAGCATCTGCAACAACTCAGCATCCCTGGGCGCTACTGTTGGTACGCTAACAGGCACCCCATCAGATCTAGGAATGTGGGCTGCACCAAGACCACACAGGATAGCCTTCCCCTTCTGACCCCTCTTCTTGGCAAGTCTCATCTCATGAGCTTCCAAAGATGTCTTCAATGGAATTTCTTTCTCAAGAGCAAAAGGTTTTAGGATATCACGAGGGCGAGCGAAAATGGGCACCTGTAGCTGCGACACATCCGGCTTCAAAAAATAATCAAGCTGCTCCTCAGCATCCTCGGATGAATGCCTAGCCAAGGTCAAGCCCTCCATAATCACACTAATAGGGAAGTCCTGGTCACGCTCCAGCTGCGCTATATGAGGAAGCTCAAAAAGTT
Organism: Artemisia tridentata subsp. tridentata; assembly: GCA_021014915.2. Classification (NCBI taxonomy): domain Eukaryota; kingdom Viridiplantae; phylum Streptophyta; class Magnoliopsida; order Asterales; family Asteraceae; genus Artemisia; species Artemisia tridentata. Next base: position 301,334,444 of record CP139501.1, on the reverse strand, counting down.
TTAACCTCTCCATAGCAGAAACAAGCTCGCCATAAGCATTCTCATTATAACCAGGCACTTCTGAGGGAGACATCGCCAAAACCTTGGCCGCGCACAGTTCCTCTACCGCTTCCGCCTTACCACGCGCTAGGGCACATTGAACCACATTCCCGAAAGACTCCTTAACCTCTCGAGACTCCAGCGTGGTCATGGCGGCCAGACGCAAACCATGGCTGATAAGCCACCTGCGCTCAGCTATAGTCGACACCAAATGAGGATACAACTCCTCATCATACTCAATGCTGAGTTTGCGCAGTTTGCTCTCCTGATTCTCCAGCAAGCTTTCCACAGCCTTGCGGAATTCATCCAAATCAGACATGAGCTTCCCCTTGTTCAGCTCCATATACCTCATGGCCCAAAGGCAGGAGGCCTTGTACTCTTTTGATCCAGTGCGCTCTTTAGCCAGATCAGCCATGAGCAACATCTTCTCATCAGCAACTTTCTGGTCATACATAGCGGATGTTCTCAACTCAGCCTGCGCCTCAGCCAACTGCGCCCTTAGAAGCTCAATTTCCTTATCCCTCTAGGCAACCAGGCTGCTCTCACCAGCATACTCAGCCTGTAACCTCGCAACCAATGAAGCCTGGTGCGCAGCAGACAACGCCAACTCCTCAAGAAGGCTACTTCTTGGCGCATCTCTAGCAGATTTTTCCTCATCCAATGGACTCTCAGGCCCAAAATCACCAACATCAGTCTTGGGGGGCGAACTCTCCACATGCGCATCATCATCAACAGCAGTCTCAGCCCTACACGCAATTAACAAAGTTACTCTATAATACTAATAGCGAAATAAAGGACTATCTAAAGACACAAATGCTTACGTAGGGGGAGGAGTTTTATGCGATGACGCATCCTCTTCGGCTGGTTGCTCAACAGAAAGAGCAGGGCGCTTACTTGATGTTCCTGCGCCATCATCACCAAACGACCTCTTGCGTTTCCGCAACAAACCTTCCTCTCCAGACTCATCCATAGCACTCTCCGACGAGTCCACATGCAACAACTCAACAGGGATCTGTGACTCAGCAGAGGGAAAACTACGCAGAGGGGTTGCCATAGTGACACCGGCGGGAACCTCCCCCATTTCCTCTGTCTCCTCTGTCTCCTCCTGCGCCATCACCATTGTGCGCCCTACAGTAGCCTGAAGCAATGGCTGCTCCCCATCTCTCAATGGGCGCACCCCTACGATCACCTTTGTGGGCTTCGCCATGTGAACAACATCAAACAAGTCCATCTCTGCGCAACAAAGCAACAAACAAATAGCAAATGCGTTAGTAAAACTACAAAGGGAAGAATGCTTACAACTACCAAGTGAAGAGGAAGGAAGAGACAAGCACCCACCCCGGCTGTGTTCATCCAAGAATGTTGGCACCTCTTCCGGACTACCAAAGTAGTTGTGACTGATGCCCATGTGCACCAGAAAATCTTCTGGATACGGTTCAATAGGTATGCGATTGGTGTTTATCGTCTCCGCATCCGCCACATTATACAATCCGGGGTCTGGGCGCTCATCTCTCGGCAACGATTCTTGAGTATAGAACTCAAATACCCAGGGAAAAAATGCACTATCAATCCAGAAAAAAATTTCCCTCCATACCCTTAGTGCGTCTAATTTCTTTGCATAACACTGCAGAGACCCTGCGCGCTTAGCAAAAGTGACCAACCCGTTCAACCACGAAGTGTGGTAAAACGCGCGGAATAGATGCACTGTGGGTTCAATCGCCAACAGGGGACAATTTACCTCAAAATTGGTAACTTTCGCCGCACCTATACAGTGCAGTTTCGAGATGTGCAAGCGATAATGGTTTAAGATATCGCACAAAAACAGGGAAATAGGAACACACTGGTTCACAAATTCGAAGAAGCGCGTATAAACCCCCACCTTCCCTTGCGGGAAATTCGCTATTGACGCATTTGCGGCCGGAACTACCGGATGCAATGCGAGAGGGATATAATAGTCTGAGGTGAACTGACGAAGTTCATCCTCAGATATATCGGAACTAATCTCAGATAATTGAAGAACCATGATACCTATTATCGGCGCACGCGCTATTATCTTCGCTTTTGTTGATTTGTTTCTTGAAGGTTTAACAATGGCGAAAAATGATGATTTCTTTTTACTGTGGTAACCACAGTCAAATGACGGCTACAGTTTATATAGGGTACACATATTCATGGATGCACGACATGTGTACCCACTTGCTCCAATCGGATGGTTGGGAACCCAAAAGGTAAAGCACTTTTTCACCCACCCTCACGATTTTCGAAGAAGATACTTGGACTAGATTAACTTGCTAATTTTGGGCGGGAAATACTTGAAACTTCCCCGCTACGCATCAAGGATTATTTTTTAGTTAGTCTAGCATCCGCAATTTCGCATTGCGCACACTAGACTGGGGGGACATGATGACGTATAGTCCGTATTCGGGTCACGAACCCGACCCATACTTAAGTCCATCACGAATGGACTCTAGCCCACCACGATATGGGCTATTGCGATAACGGTTTGGGCTTACGATAGCCCAAACCCAATGTTATTTATGGCTGCGATAATATATCTTCTATTTATGGGATATATATCGACTAACCGCCCTACGCGGGATAGACCGAAGATTGGGGAACACGAAACCAATAAGGATTTCGTGTCCATATATAGAGGGCACCTTAACCCTCACAAAGGTACGATGGACAAACCCTAACTCTTCTACAAACCCTAAAACCGATTACTTACTCTCACGCCAGAGGATAATCGTGGGAGACAATCCCACGATAAGCCTAACGGTGTTTTTCTGTTTTCTTAGTGCGCAGGTCTCAAGCATTAAGATCGAATTGGTACGAAATCAAGGAACGCCCAACTTTTGTATCAACACTACTTTACGACACTAATTAAATGTACTCGGCATTAAAGATCACTAAACCATGTTCACACAATTGCTTTAATAACTTGGTACACATAACGATTATATACACGTACATTAGCTCTATGAATAGAGATACATAATCTGATACACCGAAAAACGCGCAAATGTGAGTACATATACACATTGGTGACGCACAAACATCGTGACTATATCAGCAAACACAGTTTCCATTTACGAACGGTATGATCATACGAACATACATTTTGTGCATCCGTGAATTGAACGTAATTTCTGACAATGTTATTATGCCTCATTTTCTTCATGTGCTTCCTTGTCTCGTACTATTTTGCTAGGACGATCCCACATGTCGATGGTGACGGTGCACTTATCGTTATCATATCCTTGTATGAACTCGTTCAAAGTATTTAGAAAAAATTACACGGATGGTCCTTGTGGTTTACGCGAATTTCAAGTTTGGGAGTTATTTCATTTTAATTACGCCAAAGATACCTATTTTGGGAAACGTTGCACGCGTTTGCCGTTTGGTCCCTAAGTTGGATGGACGTTATCTTTGACAGTTAAGTGTATAAATATTATTTGCCCGTTAGTCCCTCCGTTAGTTTTGTTTGCATCGTTAGTCCTATTTTTTTGCATCGTTAGTCCTATATGTTGGTCAAGGGTCAACTCAACGGGTCGGGTGCCACGTGTCACCACCTGAGTGGTGCCACGTGGCATCGGGTCATAAACGGGTTGGATCCGGGTCAGATCGGGTCGGGTCGGATCTGGGTACGGGTCGTGTGCCACGTTGTTGGGTCCATCAGTACCTAAGAATACTTAAAACAAGATTTGGACACAAATTAACTAAAGTGTAAATTAAACCGAGAACAATTCAAGTCACTGAGTGAGCAGTCTCTCAGTGAGTCATCTTCAGGATGCTTAAAACGAATTCAAGAAGAAGGATTCACTACTCAGGAAGGCGGTACTCCCTGAGTAGGACTTAAGCCAAAGAAGAAGATGATGGTTCAGTGAGTGTTGGACAAGAACTCACTGAACCCCAGTCTCCTCAACAACATTAAGTGATTGAAGACTGAAGAACTCAACGCCTGAAAGAAAGGCGGAAGATCTGGGAAAAGTTTAAGATAAGATCAAATCTTATCTTGTCAGGAAGAAATTTTCCCTAAGACGGCTAAAAGTCATGGAGTGTCAGACCAACCACTCCTAAAGACTTTATAGTCCATTCCCATTGGTTCTTGGAAATGACAATTACTGTTGTAATTGTCAGACACGCTTGCTTCAACAAGTTGTAGTTTTTTAATCACTTTTACTCTTTTATACTTGTGTATAAATAGGTTCAAAAGGAGAGAAGTTGTGTGTGTTTTGTACATTGAAAGCTTAGAGTTTTACAAAGCAACTTCTCTCCTACAAAGAGTAACCAGTCCCTGAGATAGCTCAGTGAGGCATATTGTTACCACTCAAAGCAAAGCTTGAGTTTAGATAGGAGACACCACCATACCTTGTCTGTTCAATCATAAGTGTTTGTTCCGCAAAACACTTGGGTAATAGATTATTTGATTCATTTCTAATAAGAATTTAAACGTTGAAAAATACTTATGTATTTTTACTTTTACGTTTTTATTAATCTGTTAGAATTAATCATAACATTGTATTAGTCATAAACACGAATAGATTAACTTTCTAGTTAACTCTAAGTGTGTTAAGGGAACAACAAGTGGTATCAGAGCCTCTGATTTATAAAATCTTTCAAAACTAACCAAGAGTGCTCAAGGTTTTTAAAACCAATATCCTACTATGGCTGATATTAATGTACCACAGTTGGTCGATAAAAAGGGTGGCAGCTATTCTGCTGTTGCACCCAGACTAGAAGCTGGAAAATTTAGCAAATGGAAAAAACGTACGATTTGCTATTTAACTGGTATGGAACCTTACTACATCACCTGTATCAGGGATAGCCCATTTGTCCCTAAGACTGCTGAAGGGCTAAACAAGCCTGAGGCACAATGGACCATTGATGAGAGGAGGGTGGTCAATCAAGACCAACGCCTTAAAAGCATCCTTATATCTTGTCTTCCTGACGATATAATGGAATCAGTCATCAACTGTTTAACAGCCAAGCAAACTTGAGATGACTTGCTTAATAGCTTTGAGGGCCCCTCAGATACCAAGGAAAACAGGGTCATGGACCTGAAACTTAAGTATAATACTTTCAGGGCAAAAGACTCTGAAAGTCTCTCTCAGACTTATACCAGATACAAGACTTTGATAAACGAACTATCAAATGATGGTGTAGTATTATCTAAGCATGAGACAAATGTTGGCTTTGTCAACAGTCTCCCTGAGAAGTGGCTAAACTTCTCACAAGGCCTGAGGAATGCTAATCACATTCAGACCCTTGAGCTCCCTGAAATCTATGGGAAATTTGTCTATGAGGACAACTTGATCTCAAGGAGATATCCTGACTCAAAAGCTCTTGAGTCCAAAAAGGCCTTAACCTCCACACCCATTTCAACTGCTTTCTATACTAATGGTGTTGTGCAGGATTTCCAAGAAGATTCTGAGGATGAAATTGATGAAAGGACTAGTGATGAGTACCTAAAAGATTTAAACTTGGAATTCCAAGAGAGGGCACTCCTTGCTAGTTCAAAACGTTTCATCAAAAGAAACCAGTCCAACTTTTCTAAAACTACCTCAGAACCCTCTTACAAATTTTCAGGAAATAGTTCCTCAGGAACTAGCAAGTTTCAACCTAGAATGTTTCAGTCGACCCAACAATTTCAAAACAAGGGTCAAAAAGACTTTGAAGCAAAATATAGGAAAGCTAAGGCTAAACTTGCAATTCTTGAAACTAATCCCTCTATGTCTCAGGCTGCTCAAACATCCAAACCTGTTCAGACAAAGAACAAGGTTTTAGTAGCTGAAGCTTATGATTGGGATGAAGAAGAGGTCTCCTCAGATGAGGAAATAAGAGTGAGTGCACTGATGGCACTCTCTGAAGGTGATCAGGTGGCTGTTGGGAAAGGCCATGCTAGGAATGGAGAGTGGGTAAATATCACCATGAAGAAGGTAAATACTTTACTTTCTATGGATGATAATTCTGATTGGCAGTCTTACATGGATTATATTTGTGTAGACCTTAAATTTGTTGAGGAACAAAGGCTTAACCTGTTTTCAAAATATAACAATATAGTGTCAGAATTGAATAAATGTAGAGATGAATTTCTTGTACTGAAGCAAGCCAAACTAGAATCAATTTCTCTACATGTAACACCCCGACCCGTTAAGGTCAAAATATCACATTATGGTGTCATACAGAACATACATTACGCAAGCGGAAGTCTTTTAAATAAATATCCAAGTCTCAAACATTAAGACTGGTATCAAAAGATAATCCCAAATGCATAGTGGGTTAACCAAACAAACCAAAGTAAAACGATAATATTCAAAGTACTGAAATAAATGAAAGTCCGAAACAATGGACAACGAAATGATAAATAAACAGGTCTCTAACTCCTATGCTCTCTCATTCCCAAGCCCGTCGCCCCGCTTATTACCTGCCGCATAAGAAAAGAAAACATGCGGCTGAGCTTAAAAAGCCCAGTGAACAGATATATACATAACATAACATAACGGTAAATAAGCATAAGCAACGAAGGAATAAGAATACGAAACGAAAACATAATCATGAAAGTCATACGAAATTCAAAGATAACTAAGAGTCAAGAGTACATGAGAACTGAATAAGAAAGGAAACAAGAAATGAAATGAAAACAAGGAAAAGGTTCATATAAGGATGTGCCATAAGAACTACATATCATAATCCGTCAAATCATACTAAAGCAATACAAGTATACGAAGAGGGGAGACCTCTAAGTAAATAAAAGTATGAGAAGGAGTGTAAGGCACACACCACCTGGTCACCATAATCACATATACATAAAACCTAGGATGCATCCATACGCTCCCTAACATAAGTATGTATGTCAGTACTAGACTGATCACACATATAAGGTTGGCCAATAGTGCATGCAAAATAAATCATAACATAAGGGGGAACGCCGTAGATCTATCACACCTCTACGGGAGTGTCATGCCTAGGGTGCCATCCAAGACATGGTCATGGTACCTCCACAACTAGGTCAGCTCAGGCACAGATCTATCATAGCATACAGCAATTATAATCTAGCATGGCAAGAGAAACAAAATAGTAACTCAATAAGCATGGCAAAACATAAGCATAGCATGGCAAATACATTTAAATAAATGTCAGAATGAATAAATAGGAATGACAATCATACAATGAAAGTCATGAGTCAAATAAGGGAATCATATCAGGCATAGGATCAATGGAAATATCCCTACTGAAAAGGGAAAGAATATATGTACCTTATCGAAGCACACAAATCAAAGCAAATAGAATGAACGAAAACAGATGATCACTCCTTCTTCACCCGATCTACATAATCATAAGTTTACTTATAAGTTTCATAGTTTCTTAATCATAAAGGTTTCATTTTAGTTTTCGTTCCATTGTAGGTCACTTTCCATATTTAGTAACTTTCTAAAAATAGTAACTTTAGTTATAAACATTCAAGTTTATCATTTAATCAATTTAAGGTATTAAAGATGACTATTTTAGTAGCTTAAGGTTCATAATGCCATTTATATAAGTTTAGGGTTCATAGTGTAGTTTTCATAAGTTTTAGGGTTTATTATGCAAATATAATAAGTTTAGGGATTATAGTGTCATCATGGTAAGATTAGGGTATGAAATGTAAATATTATAAGGTTACATGGTTTCACAAGTTAAGCCCTTTAATTTAGAAAAATGGCAATTTAAACCCTTTAGTTAAATATTACACAAGTAATCCTTTTAAAACCCTTTTTATACTTTTAACAGTTTATACATATGAACTGGTCACGTTTTGACGAATTTATGAATCACATTAGAACTTCGAAATAAAATCTAAAAAAATTCACACATGTACTTCAATGTCTTAAGTATTTTACATAATTTTTCCAGATTTTATTAGCTAGTATAACTATAGTCTAAAAATCACTTAAGCCAACTCGTCCAGATTTCTGATCAGTTTTAACATACGAAAAGTTTGTATTTCAATTCCCCATCTAGAAAATTTAGAAAAATCTAAAAAAATTCCAGTAATTACTAGAAATATGAAATATTATTCCTGTAAAAGGGCATCTTCTAATTCGACATGGTTTGCAAATTAAAAATAAAAAACGCGGACTGTTTTTCCAGACATACGAATTCAGTTTTGACACATGAACTTGTAAAATCAAAAAGTATATCTTCCCGACCTCTCAAAATTACAAGGCTTATATTTTCTGAAAGCTATTTTCTTAAACTTAATTTTAGACCTAAGAAACACTCATAAACACGTTACCATCATTTAGATCCAATCGAATCAAGTTGACCAAAGTTTACTGGGCAGTAGCAAATGTTCATTAATTCATTTGATCTTTTAGGTTTTCATTCCCGAGTCTTATATATTGTTACAAATTGATTATGTATAACACAAAACACATATTAGGTCGACTCTTACATATCATAAACATATTCATAATAATTCGAATCTAATTAATGAACATAGGTCGATCATATTAGGGTTTCACAACTCATTATTTCATGTGGTAAGTTATCATTTCATGTGGCTTGTTTTATCATTATTTGTGATTAATATATCGACAAGAACAACGAATAAAACGTACAAGAATCAAGCAATCAATATTGTATTGAACAAGGATAGATACGGTTACCCTTGATGCGTGATCAAAGAACAAGAACAAGAATGGATCGATGCAAAGGATTTTCAGCCGAAAACCCTACCAAGAACTCCTTCGAATTGCTTTCCAAAATCACGAACAAGATCACCACCACAACCACGGAACAACACGCTTAGATCACAAGGTAAAGATCACCAAGAACCTCCTTTTTGCTGCTGCTACTGATCGAACAGGAGAGAAAACAAGGGAGATAGCAGCCGAATTTTTTTTTAGTGAGAGAGTTTTAGGGTTTTGGTAAAGTGGAATTTGATATTCGGTATTAAAGGGGATTAAAAGAAACCGTGTGATATAATTGGAACAACAGTTGAGGGGGAGAAAGTCACTGAAGACGAACCTCCACAACCTGAACAAGAACAACCTCCTTCTCACACTAAGGGGGAGAATCCTGAAGCCACCTCATCTTCATCCCGCCAAGACAAAGGCAAGGGCATTCTCACAACCATTGAGCCTGAGCCCACAATCTTGGTACCTGCCTCCAAGGAAAGAAGGCCAGACCCTGATGAACCAGTCAGGGTTCCTTATGAAATCAATGAGGTGATGAGACTTCTCACTGAAAAGGAAATTCAAGATCATATGGAGGAAGAGGAGGCAGTGAAGAAAGCTGCTGAAGATGAAAGGCAGAACAAGCTTGCTCTCATTCAGGTTGCAAGAGAAGAGGCTGAGAAGATTGGGATTGAGGCAAAAGACCTTACTAAAAGGGAAGGAGGTAAGAGCTTTGTGGAAGCTCAGAATGCTGAAATGACTGCCCTCAGGCAGAGAAGGAAAGAAAGAATGAAAGGGGCTGAAGAGATTAGGCAGAACAGGATTGCAAGATATCAGTGGGTCATGATAAACAGGTTAAAGCCAGAACCAATCACTGATGTCAAGATTCATAAAAACTCCAAGCCTGCAATTCTAACTGTCTACAGAAGTAATGACAAGAGAGTCTTTGAGGTTCATGACCCTTTCAGATTCGCAGACTTTGGGATCTCAGAACTGGATGAACTGGATCCACTAATTGAGAAGAAGCAAAATGTTTTTGTGCCAAACCTGATGAAATCCCTCAGTCTGAGGTATAAAAAGTTGGCTGCAACACCACAGGAACTTGGCATTCCCTCTCTTCTTCCTGCTTCAGCCGAACAGCCTGCCCCTTCTCAGTCTTCTTCAAGAAAAAGAAAGAAGGTTGAAGCAGAGCCTGAGATCAAGGTCCCTGGTATGGACTGCAACAGAGCTCTCCCTGAAGGTGTTCCATTCAGGAGGAATGTGGTCATCGAACAACCTGAAAGAGGGTTGTTCTTCACTGATGAGTTCGGAGACCCAGCCTTCCAGAGGTGGAATGATATTGATCTATCAGGGATCAAGGCAATGATGGGTTTCCTCATGATGGCCTCTCCAATCAAGAGTCCTGAGAATGTGAGGTTTTGTCAAGATCTGAAAAGAAAAATCCGAAAGCACCATGACCAACATGAGCTGCAGTCAAAGAAGCCTAAGCTTGAAGCCCTTGGTATTAAGTTGAACTGATGAATCTGCCTGAATACCACCACTACCTTTTTGTACTTAGTTTTGATAGGACTTGTAATGATATTAATAAGATGATGTTTTTATTATTTCAGTGTCCTTATTTACATTCTAGTACATTCAGTATGAGTAGAAGTCATTAGCTCACTCATAACTGATCAAAACACTTAGGAATAATTTATATCCAAATAGGGGGAGATTGTTGGGTCCATCAGTACCCAAGAATACTTAAAACAAGATTTGGACACAAATTAACTAAAGTGTAAATTAAACCGAGAACAATTCAAGTCACTGAGTGAATAGTCTCTCAGTGAGTCATCTTCAGGATGCTTAAGGCGAATTCAAGAAGAAGGATTCACTACTCAGGAAGGCGGTACTCCCTGAGTAGGACTTAAGCCAAAGAAGAAGATGATGGTTCAGTGAGTGTTGGACAAGAACTCACTGAACCCCAGTCTCCTCAACAACATTAAGTGATTGAAGACTGAAGAACTCAACGCCTGAAAGAAAGGCGGGAAGATCTGGGAAGAGTTTAAGATAAGATCAAATCTTATCTTGTCAGGATGAAACTTTCCCTAAGACGGCTTGATGCGTGGTTTTGCAACCTTACAACAGGTTTTACCTCTCGAGGGATCTCAAGAGGCTTACAACCCCACCAGGCAGTGTACCTGACCGATGTAGTATAGTGTAGTGGTAAGTACGGGGGATTGATCGTTCTCCACAGGGAATAGTGTTCGTTAGGTATGAAAGACTACTCTAATAGGTCTAAGGGTTGAGGAAGATTCTTTTTGTGTTTTTATAATTTTATGAAAGCAAGTAAAATCTCGGGTTTGAAGGAGTGGGCGGAATTAGTTGCTAGTCAACTAACCCAAATAACTACAAATGCAAATAAAATAAATAACTGGAAATAAAAAGTTGGTGAGAAACTTAAGTGTAGAGAAATGTGTTCACTTAGATTTCCTTACTCCCTAACTATCTTTTACCGGTTGATTAGTGTGTATTAGTTGCGTGGATGACGGGTGTATTCCTTAATACCAATCGTGGGGTGGCGTACGTACTTCCCCAACTCTACAAGCTCCTACTTCACTCCTATGTCGAGCCGGCTAGGAAGCTCTTAACATGGGATCACTAGAATTCGCTTGTGCATTAAATACAACCATAAAAACCTTTAGTACGCATTTGGTTCATGTTTCTTAAGACGTTCAAGCAAGTTACCGAATAGGAAGTTAGCCAGTTTTCTTAAGCCTAACATAGATAAACAATCATCCAATACAACTAATAACACACTAATAACCAATAATCAATAGCTAGGTTTCATTAGATCTAAGCAAACACAAGATAAATCTAGCCTAACATGTTAAACAAAAGACAAGAACAAGATAGAATCAAACAACACATAGACATATTGAATGATTAATTGATAACTTATCTTTCAATGTAACATGGAAGATCTCAAGGCAAAAAGCCTTGAAAAAGATGCTAAAATCGTCTTAGGGTTTTCTCCCAAAAATTCCACACTAAGCTCTACACTAATGACAAAAAATTAGAAAACTATATATAGACTTTTGGATCTGACGGCGTCACCTTATGGAGTGTGACGCCGTCACCTCGCCGCTTTTAGGGTTCCCGGATAACCTTCTTGACGCCGTCCCTCTTTAGCTCTCCAAAATCCGTTCTGGCTTATCAAGGCTTGACGCCGTCAGACCTTGAACGTGACGCCGTCCCTCTTTGAATTAAGCCGTGACGCCCTTGATCAGGTTAAAGCGTGACGCCGTCAGAATTCACATGCAATTTTCACTGGCTTATCATGAGTAAATTTCACGTCCACCTTTTCTTGCCAAGCCATGACGCCGTCCAGAGTAAAATCTGACGCCGTCAAAGGTAACTTTTAGCCGATTTTTGAGACTTTGTCGTTTTCTTCACTTTTATGCTCCAAAAACGTCCAAAATGCCTCCTTTTCCAGATTTCTCCTCAAAAGTACCTAAAATGACAAAAGGAACGATTTAGGGCAATATTTGATCAAATAAATACGATTTAGGGCTTAAATGACCCCTTAAAAGCGGTACACTTTTCGCTTCATCAAATACCCTTACACTTGAGATTTGCTTGTCCTCAAGCAAATGCGCTTTTATTCTAATCAAAATACAGGTTAGGGGTCATTTAATGCAAACATAAAAGTAATTACAACAAATAATCGTTCCACTTCAATCATAATAAGCACGGAGATTATAAACTAGCACCTCACAAGTAGTGTTTAGATACTCACATCTCTCAAGTGTCATCAAAATAAATCTCATAAATGAAAACGGATAATATCTCTCACTACCTGTCATAGCAAATAGATTACCATAGGCTTGGGAAAGGATCGAAAACCTCCTCCACTAGGCGTAAGCACCTAAGATAAACTATCAAAGAGGGCTTTTAAATGGGTTATAACGTTAGGTGTAGGGAAAAGGAAAACACGGTTTTGTTGGATAAAGGATATTTTACTGGTGGCGAGTTAAAGATCTTGATTAATTACATGTACTATACAATGTTGCTAAGCCAAGACTCGACTCGATCTTAAGCTAAAAATAAAATAACAAAAACATAAAAATAAACATAAAATGAAACGGGATGGTAGTCCGTATGTTTTTTTTTCTATTTTTCTTTTTCTCATTTTTTTTTTGTATTTTTCTTGATTTTTCTTGATTTTTTTTTTTTTTTTTTTTTTTTTTTTTTTTTTTTTTTTTGCATACACTCTTACCCTACCATCCAAAATAATACATCATAGGGGCATTGCATTCCCCTTACACTTGAACTTTTACATAACTTTACAATTAACTATTCTAATGACTCGAATTAAGATAATTGAAAAACTTGGAGGACTTTTAAAATATTTAGCACATATGGGGGTAATAAATGATGTTCTTCCCCATTACTCCATTACACTAGTACTTTACCCATGATTCCCAATCGTCCCAAAACAATATGTAAAAGGATATGACTCGACTTAGCAACCATGTAATCAACTAGATAATTAACTTGGGTTTAAACAAATGTTGTCACAATAATGCACTAAAAATGAGTGCATACAAGGTAGGCTAAGGCGATTTGGGTGTACATTTAAGTGGGGTGTAACAAATTCTTCCTTTAAGTAAAATGCTTAAAGGTCGAAACGAAAAGATAGGCTCTGAGGGGTGTACTAGGGGTATCGTGTACTAAAAATGAGTACAACGCAAAGGGTGTGGGAGAATTACTTGACCAATGTTGCCAATGTAATTATAACAAAAACACAGGTGTAAAACAATGGGTTAATCCTAATGCCTCTTATCATGTAGTAAATCTAACTACACGAATGTAGTCTCACTTGTGGCCTCGGAATGGTCCTAACGCAAGTTCTAGAATCTAAGTGCTACCGGTACACACATCATAGCATAAATGCTTTTCCTACCAATTCTAGGGGCGAACCTCACATATTTGGGGGTGGAAAATTTTTTAGTGGTACGGTTTTTTGTGCTAGTCATATAACTCCTATCCGTGAGACGCTTATTAGAACTAAAGTTTCACTCCTATATGTTGTAAAAAATTTTAAATTTGGCACTAAAATTACCTTAACAAGTATTTCTCTCAGTTTTATTACACATCTACCATCAAACAAACAAAAATCAAGCGTAATAGCATTCTCTAAAATCGTACTTTTACCCCCCCCCTTACACTTAAGATGAACATTGTCCCCAATGTTCAAATAACAAGATGTAAAAGAAAAAAGTAAAAGAATGAAATCAAATACTCCCCTGATTCGCTCGGTGGATAATGAAGTAACACGGTTAAATCTTCTTCCAAAGTAATGTTGAAGCTCCATGACTAATGCATCGCCATAAGCTTGATTCAAAACATTTCCTTGTCCAAAATAACCTGTTAAACCTGAGAAAACAAACACGAAAACCTGCATAACATCGGCGGGATAAAATCTATATATAAGGATATAATGCTTGTGGAATGATAATTTTGCAGATTCCTGGAGATTATAAGTTGGAGATTTTAATAAAAACTTTTTTTTAAAAACAAAACTTTCAAAAATTTCTGAAAATTAAATCTGACGCCGTCAGGTTATAAACCCTGACGCCGTCAGAAATGACCTGACAAAAATTTTCATTTTAAGTTTCCGGAAAATTTCTGGAAAAACCTTTACCTTACTTCCTGGAAGTCCTGCAAAACATCATTATGACTCGATACAAGCATTTGACTCAAACAAATACGAATATGTATGTTAATTTATTATTATTACGATTCATGTTCATTTGTGTTCTAATAAACCAATTTAGATTTCCCTTACACTTATCTTTGGCAAAATACCTTTATATGTAGTTAAGACGAAGTTAAAAACAAAATAAAGCATTTTCACAATTTTAGTTTTGAACATGAATCAATAATAATAAAAATTAAACACACATACGGAAACAAATAAAAATAAACAAACAAACAAATAAACACACAAAGCAAATAAAGCTTGGGTTGCCTCCCAAGAAGCGCTTTTCTTTATTAACGAGTCTTGTAGCTAGACTCAAAGTCACTCTACCTAGTATCGCTTATGCTCACGTATCCGAGTGTGAGCCATCTAATTGTTGCCTCATCTTTCTTGTATTCATCATTTAGCTCCAAACATCCATGATAATATCTCTTATTTTTCTCATGTGGATATTTGAGCCCCTTCCCCTTATCATTCTCACTTAACAAGTCGATAGGCATAATTCTATTGCAAGATTCAATTGGGTAGTTCTTAAACCTAGGATGTGCTCGGGGCATTTGATAGACAAAATCTTCATCCCCATCCGAGAATGTAATTAACCCGTCCACAAGTTTTTCGTCAAGGTTGGTCAACCTTTTGAAGGGTTCTCCAAAAATGACTTGGGTTAATTTGTTATCAATGAATTCTCCTAAGCTCTCCATAACCATAAAATCCACCAAATACACAAAACTTCCAACGAATACGTGTAGTGGCTTAGTCCTAGCAACGATGTTATCACCTTGATATTCTAGCTCATCTACCATGATTTTATTATAATTAGCGCGAGATATAATGTTCATAGGCAAAGATGAGTTAAGATAAGCATAAAAATCATGATAACCAATCTTACACGGGAATTGCATGTTAAAGAGGCTATCCTTTTTGATCTTAGTCCTAGGGTCAACATACTTAAAGGGATCAATTTCCTCTTTTCCCCATTCCTCGTTAACTACTTCTCCATTACCGGCATCCTCATCGGAGTCTGAGTAGTAAAACGAACTAACATAGTCATTCTCATGGTCAGACTCCTCCATCTCAGAATTGTTACCAAAGTGATGGTCGGGTGAAAGGTTGTTGTTTTCTATGATGGGGGCGGGAACGGGTAGTTGAAAGTTTGCACGGCGAAAAACACGAATAACAGGGATCAAATGACCAATGTTACTCATGAGGTAAGTGGAAGGTATCACAAACAAAAGTACAAAGAAACAAGATAGACTAAAGAAAACCTAGAAAAAGAAAATAAAAATCTCACTAGAAGGGAATCTAGTGAGTAGACCTATAAAGTAAAAATTCAACCTAAACAATAACTATTCCCCGGCAGCGGCGCCAAAAACTTGATGCGTGGTTTTGCAACCTTACAACAGGTTTTACCTCTCGAGGGATCTCAAGAGGCTTACAACCCCACCAGGCAGTGTACCTGACCGATGTAGTATAGTGTAGTGGTAAGTACGGGGGATTGATCGTTCTCCACAGGGAATAGTGTTCGTTAGGTATGAAAGACTACTCTAATAGGTCTAAGGGTTGAGGAAGATTCTTTTTGTGTTTTTATAATTTTATGAAAGCAAGTAAAATCTCGGGTTTGAAGGAGTGGGCGGAATTAGTTGCTAGTCAACTAACCCAAATAACTACAAATGCAAATAAAATAAATAACTGGAAATAAAAAGTTGGTGAGAAACTTAAGTGTAGAGAAATGTGTTCACTTAGATTTCCTTACTCCCTAACTATCTTTTACCGGTTGATTAGTGTGTATTAGTTGCGTGGATGACGGGTGTATTCCTTAATACCAATCGTGGGGTGGCGTACGTACTTCCCCAACTCTACAAGCTCCTACTTCACTCCTATGTCGAGCCGGCTAGGAAGCTCCTAACATGGGATCACTAGAATTCGCTTGTGCATTAAATACAACCATAAAAACCTTTAGTACGCATTTGGTTCATGTTTCTTAAGACGTTCAAGCAAGTTACCGAATAGGAAGTTAGCCAGTTTTCTTAAGCCTAACATAGATAAACAATCATCCAATACAACTAATAACACACTAATAACCAATAATCAATAGCTAGGTTTCATTAGATCTAAGCAAACACAAGATAAATCTAGCCTAACATGTTAAACAAAAGACAAGAACAAGATAGAATCAAACAACACATAGACATATTGAATGATTAATTGATAACTTATCTTTCAATGTAACATGGAAGATCTCAAGGCAAAAAGCCTTGAAAAAGATGCTAAAATCGTCTTAGGGTTTTCTCCCAAAAATTCCACACTAAGCTCTACACTAATGACAAAAAATTAGAAAACTATATATAGACTTTTGGATCTGACGGCGTCACCTTATGGAGTGTGACGCCGTCACCTCGCCGCTTTTAGGGTTCCCGGATGACCTTCTTGACGCCGTCCCTCTTTAGCTCTCCAAAATCCGTTCTGGCTTATCAAGGCTTGACGCCGTCAGACCTTGAACGTGACGCCGTCCCTCTTTGAATTAAGCCGTGACGCCCTTGATCAGGTTAAAGCGTGACGCCGTCAGAATTCACATGCAATTTTCACTGGCTTATCATGAGTAAATTTCACGTCCACCTTTTCTTGCCAAGCCATGACGCCGTCCAGAGTAAAATCTGACGCCGTCAAAGGTAACTTTTAGCCGATTTTTGAGACTTTGTCGTTTTCTTCACTTTTATGCTCCAAAAACGTCCAAAATGCCTCCTTTTCCAGATTTCTCCTCAAAAGTACCTAAAATGACAAAAGGAACGATTTAGGGCAATATTTGATCAAATAAATACGATTTAGGGCTTAAATGACCCCTTAAAAGCGGTACACTTTTCGCTTCATCACGGCTAAAAAGTCATGGAGTGTCAGACCAACCACTCCTAAAGACTTTATAGTTGATGAAGCGAAAAGTGTACCGCTTTTAGGGGGTCATTTAAGCCCTAAATCGTATTTATTTGATCAAATATTGCCCTAAATCGTTCCTTTTGTCATTTTAGGTACTTTTGAGGAGAAATCTGGAAAAGGAGGCATTTTGGACGTTTTTGGAGCATTAAAGTGAAGAAAACGGCAAAGTCTCAAAAATCGGCTAAAAGTTACTCTTGACGGCGTCAAGATTTACTCTAGACGGCGTCATGCTTTGGCAAGAAAAGTTGGACGTGAAATTTACTCATGATAAGCCAGTGAAAATAGCATGTGAATTCTGACGGCGTCACGCTTTAACTTGATCAAGGGCGTCACAGCTTAAATCATAAGGGGACGGCGTCACGTTCACGATCTGACGGCGTCAAGCCTTGATAAGCCAGAATGGATTTTGAAAGAGCTAAAGAGGGACGGCGTCAAGAAGGTCATCCGGGAACCCTAAAAGCGGCGAGGTGACGGCGTCACACTCCATAAGGTGACGCCGTCAGATCCAAAAATCTATATATAGTTTTCTAATCTTTTGTCATTAAGGAGAGCTTAGTGTGTGGAATTTTGGGATAAAACCCTAAGACGATTTTAGCTACTTTTTCAGGGCTTTTTGCCTTGAGATCTTCCATGTTTCATTGAAAGATAAGTTATCAATTAATCATTCAATATGTCTATGTGTTGTTTGATTCTATCTTATTCTTGTCTTTTGTTTAACATGTTAGGCTAAATTTATCTTGTGTTTGCTTAGATCTAATGAAACCTAGCTATTGATTATTGGTTGTTAGTGTGTTGTTAGTTGTATTGGATGATTGTTTATCTATGTTAGGCTTAAGAAAACTGGCTAACTTCCTATTCGGTAACTTGCTTGAACGTCTTAAGAAACATGAACCAAACGCGTACTAAAGGTTTTTATGGTTGTATTTAATGCACAAGCGAATTCTAGTGATCCCATGTTAGGAGCTTCCTAGCCGGCTCGACATAGGAGTGAAGTAGGAGCTTGTAGAGTTGGGGAAGTAAGTACGCCACCCCACGAATGGTATTAAGGAATACACCCGTCATCCACGCGACTAATACACACTAATTAACCGGTAAAAGATAGTTAGTGAGTAAGGAAATCTAAGTAAACACATTTCTCTACACATAAGTTTCTCACCACATTTCATTTTTGTTATTTTATTTTATTTGCATTCGTAGTAATTTGGGTTAGTTGACTAGCAACTAATTCCGCCCACTCCTTCAAAACCGAGATTTTACTTGCTTTCATAAAAACTATAAAAACATAAAAAGAATCTTCCTCAACCCTTAGACCTAATTAGAGTAGCCTTTCACACCTAACGAACACTATTCCCTGTGGAGAACGATCAATCCCCCGTACTTACCACTACACTATACTACATCGGTCAGGTACATTGCCTGGTGGGGTTGTAAGCCTCTTGAGATCCCTCGAGAGGTAAAACCTGTTGTAAGGTTACAAAACCACGCAATCAATAGTCTATTCCATTGGTTCTTGGAAATGACAATTACTGTTGTAATTGTCAGACACGCTTGCTTCAACAAGTTGTAGTTTTTTAATCACTTTTACTCTTTTATACTTGTGTATAAATAGGTTCAAAAGGAGAGAAATTGTGTGTGTTTTGTACATTGAAAGCTTATACTTTTACAAAGCAACTTCTCTCCTACAAAGAGTAACCAGTCCCTGAGATAGCTCAGTGAGGCATATTGTTACCACTCAAAGCAAAGCTTGAGTTTAGATAGGAGACACCACCATACCTTGTATGTTCAATCCCAAGTGTTTGTTCCACAAAACACTTGGGTAATAAATTCTTTGATTCATTTCTAATAAGAATTTAAACGTTGAAAAATACTTGTGTTTTTACTTTTACGTTTTCATTAATCTGTTAGAATTAATCATAACATTGTATTAGTCATAAACACGAATATATTAACTTTCTAGTTAACTCTAAGTGTGTTAAGGGAACAACACACGTGGACCACTGAGGTGGTGCCACGTGGCATGTATAATATACCTAAAGTTTGCCTCAGCTGAGATTCGAACCCAGGACCTCTCGTGTGAGAGTGAAGCACACTTCCAGCTGTGCTGGAGTGTGACTTCAATATATACATGCAATATTAATTATATAACACAACTTAGTAAATAGTCCATTTAGATATAATTTGACCTGCAATTTCAAGGAGTTTTGGACTGGTTCAAAAATATATAAAAATACCGTTGGACTCGTTTTTTCGTGCTCTTTCCAATGGTGTGTTTGGGGAATTTTTCCGAGTTCGTCTGAACCTCGTTAAACGCGAAAACGTCGTCGAAACTCATCCGAAAATCACCGTTTTTGCTTTGTTTTCAAACCCTTATACATGCAAGACAAAATAACACATAACAAACACATTTGCAATATAATTTCAATATATTGGTCAAAACAATAATTAATTAATTACTCAAAAAAAGAAAAAATGAAAACCTTTTATTATAAAAATAAGTTTTTTGATCTCTAAAAAAAAAATTAATTTCGATAAAAAATTAATTTTTCTAAAAAAATTAATTTCGAAAAAAAAAAAAATTTCTAAAACAAAAATTAAGAAATTTCGAAAAAAAAAATTAATTTCGAAAAAAAAAAAAAATTTAAAAAATTAATTTCGAAAAAAAAATTAATTTTTGTAAAAAAATTAAATTCGAAAAAAAGTAATTTTTGTAAAAAAATTAATTTCGAAAAAAAAAATTCTAAAAAAATTAATTTTGAAAAAAATTAATTTCGAAAAAAAAATTAATTTTTGTAGAAAATATACTAATTGAGGGACTAACGGTGCAAAAAATACTAACGGAGGGACTAACGGGTAAGTAATATTTAAACACTTAATGGTCAAAGATAACGTCCATCCAACTTAGGGACCAAACGCGTGCAACGTTTTCCAAAATAGGTATCTGTGATGTAATTAAAATAAAATAGCTCTCAAACCTGAAATTCATGTAAACCACAAAGACTATCCGTGTAATTTTTTCAAGTATTTATTATGTTGGTCTAGACACTCAATGACAACTAAGTTGGTCGTAATAAATGAGTCTTCAATTCATGCAAATCTTCGGAATTGTGCAAACTTTTTTCTTGTTTCCAAATTAGCAAGCAACGTTGTTTTATTTTTCTTCCCAATTTGTGTACACCATTAATAGAGATGTTCATAATATTCAGTGAGAAATTATAATCTGAGTATGAGATATGTTCGGATAATGGCATAATGCATGGATATGTAGGTTTTTTTTTTTTTTTTTTTTTTTTTTTTTTTAACATAGATGAATAAAACGTTACTCAAAAAAAGAAAATTTGGACTTCCAAGAATTGAACAAGTCCAAATTAGAAACGACTACGTAGTTGTCATTTGAGAATGTAAAAAGGTCATGATTCTGGACCATGAAGTTTTCTTTGGCAGCAACAATATGTCAAACTTTATTCCCTTTTACTATCCTACTTTACACTTACTACAATTTATAATTTTTGAAAATGACAAACACAAAAGTTTACTTGAAAATGACAAAACATAATAATACTTTTATTTGTAGTGTTGAATCGGTCTTGTATATGCTGTAGCAACTAAAAATAGACAACGCATTACTTAAAGTATCACACCATTTAAAAAAGTTTCTACAGAAAAATATGGGAATTTATATTAGTTTTTGGACTACATAAAGTATCACACCTTATAAAAATGTTTCTAAAAAAATATGAGAATTTATAGTAGCTTATTAACTTAGACAGAAGGAGATGAAGAAACATGTTTTCATCTTCTTACGGCTAAGTCAAACAACATACTACGGATCCCAAATTACAACTTTCCATATACAACAAATATATAAAGTATTAAAAGTTGTCAGGATCCCAATCCTGATCTTAGGATCTTACGATTTTACGATACTGCAAAGCTAAAACGATCCGGATCCTACATAGGATCTTTGCAAGCTCAAGATCTTATAGGATCCCGATCTTGACCATACGATATTAAGATTTAATCCGATCCGATCCGATCTTACTTTTCTCGGATTACAAACTAAAAAACTATAAATTTATGGGTTGTTTTTTTGTAGAATTCAAAAAATATCATGTTAATCTTTTTAAACATTTCATAATCATAATTTAGGACAATATTTCTATGAAACATTCATAATATTTTGTGTTTATAATGTATAATAATTTGTAGATTTGTATAATATTACAAAAACTATTAAGAAAACATTAGAGTAGGATCTTAAGATCCCGATCCGATTTTACGATCACGATCTTGCAAAGACGAAAACGATCCTGAGTAGGATCCCGATCTTGAAAACCTTGCATATACAACAAATATATAAAGTATTAAAAGTTTCTCTCAACGACCTATATGGGATTATAAATCAATACAACGATTCGCAAAAACGAGGTTATCATTTTGTTGTTTACAACTGATAACTTCTTTTGAGAAAGATACATGGAAATATGCAACCGACCCTTATTAAGCTATTTAGGGTATGTTTGGCGAAATGAGCTGGGGTTGGGGCTAGAGCTGGAGTACGAGTTGGGGTTGAAGCTTATATTATAAGCCGAAACTGAAATTTGTATTTTCATAAACTTATTTGGCAAATTAGCTTATGCTTGAGCCTATTATTGCTAATTACTAAAAAAGACATAATTAAATAAAGGGGTTTTTGCATATATATCATTCCAAAAATGCATAATTGCATATATATCCAAAGCATGCATAAAAATCATTGTACAATGTGCATCAAAAACTTGTACAAATGATATATATGCAATTATTCACTTTGGGAGGGATATATATGCAATTCTGCTTTAAATTTGTTTTTTAAACTTATAGTATATGTTTGATATTTTTGTGAGTAAATAAGTAATTAATAGTTTAAAAGCCCGGTCAAAAAATTTTAGCCCCTTTCATTGGGCTAGGGCCTATAGTTTTAAAAGCCTCGACGCCAAACAAGACTTATTATACAAGCCGGTTTATTTTAAAAGTTTAAACCCCCGTAAGCCCCAATAAGCCTCTCCCAAACACACCCTTAGTCCATAAATATCAAATTTTGTCATTTTTTCCCCTCGCTGGTAGTCTTTTTCAGTTAACAGGTGTTTAGGCCGCCTAAGACAATTAGAAAATTTTCCACACGAACGACTCGTACTTACCCCACTAGCTACATTGATCGGGTGCACTGCCCGATAGTGTTAAGTCTATATGTTAGCTCGACAAAATATAAATAGTAAAACTTGGTAATAAATATATAGACCACTAATAGCACATCAAGTTCCATTTGCCTGTAGATATTGAACATAAGGCGTATTGGGATTCTAAACAATGTAATATGAATTTCTCAAGTGCAGGTAAAAATCATTTTATGCAGCTTAACCAGTTAACGAAATTAAGGGATTGAGCTTATGAAAATACTTGGATATATAAGGAAAGAAATAAGAAATGGCACAATGCTAGGCTTCGAGAGGATAAAGGTTTTACGGTAGGAGATAAGTATTTTTATTTAATTATCGTTTGAAGATGTAAGGTGTGAAGCCATCAAAAATGGATTCCTTCTGGCCTCTGAATCTGCGAAGAGTTCTCTAGCAGTCTTGATGTAGGATGACAAACCTCCCGGGTAGCTCGAATTAAGAATAGCTACCTATAATACCAAACAAGCAAATTTCATTTATAATACAACATTCAAGTGATATCATATTTATTAGAAAAAGTAATTAATTTAATAGTTACGTTATAACTTCACATTCTAACGTGATGATTTAGTAAGGGGGTTAAAGGTAGAGATTCAGCGAAAAGAAAACTTATAATGAGAATGATGAGAAATAATTATAACCACACATTTAAGATGTTTCGGCTTAAATTAGATGCATATATATTCATTTAGATGCATCCAAATTAGTTTCGAAAGTGATTTTGAAGTAAAAACGATGCAAAGTTATGCGATTTAAATTCCTAAAGGTTTGTTAATTATAGTTTTTCTCCATGATTTGTAGTAACCGTTGGGCTTAGTGCCCCATGTCATCTTCCTTGGCGGGAAAGCCAAGGTTGAGTGGTGAACGTAGGGGGGAGACCAAGTTAAGCTTTATCTATGTTAGTAATCTTCGAATGGCACACCTCGAAGGGTGTGAGGCTTCGACTGGCGAATTCTTAATTGGTAACCATTGTTCGCAAATGGTTTGACGCTAATAGAATTTAAAGAGTTGACTTGGTCTTTGAATGTATAGTAAGATGATTAACAATAAGGTTCCAACGAAGAAAAGAACTTATACCCTTTTTTCATATACAAATTGACACAGAAAGCAAATAAATTTTTTTAACAATTCATTAATGAATATTTTAAATTGTTGCACTTTTGTGACTTCTAAAACCTTACCGACTTTTAACATTTTTAGGAGAAGTATATGTGAAATGGTTTTTGACGTTTGATGTTTGACATCACTTTTTTTTTTTTTTTTTTTTTGATAGATGTTTGACATCACTTTTTGAGTTTGTCAATTTCTGTAACCTTTTTTATTGTCAAGACCACAAATTTGAACATTTTATGTTCGACACTCGGAAGGGGAAAAAGAAATGAACATCCGCGCGTCTTCAATGTATAAATTTGAATGGATATTATACATGATATACCCTGTTCGGTTTTGGGAAAACCGTAATTAAATATTAACAAAAAGAGCTAATTTTCAAAATAGGACAAAAATTAAACTTTTTTTAAAAAAAAATACAAAAATAATACCAATTCCCTAAATGGTTATGTGCGAATGTTCGACTCTACTAATTTGTTGACACGTGTCCAGACAAGAAGTACAATCTCAATCATTTGTTGGCCCAAACAGATGTGCGAACGACGGTGTGCGAATTCCGGCTAATTTGTGAACTGTAAATATACACAAACAGAAATATTCATGCTATAAATCTATATCCTTCTGGCAAAACAAACACCACCACCATCCACCACACCATCGACACCACCACCATCCACCACACCATCCAAACACCACCACCATCCACCACACCATCGACTGATTTTAATCTTCGATCTTTTCGAATTCACCTTATCAGAGATCTTGATGCCATCATGTGTTACCTTGATGGTGTTACACCCCGTGCTCGCTTAGACCAAAACTTTGAACTTTTACGCGGAAATGCTTGACCTTTTACGGATATTCTGTTACTCTTTTGACCATTTATAAAAAACCATAAACATTCAGACTTTGAGACTATTTTTAAATGAAACTAGACTTAATTACCTTCAAAACGACGGGTGGCGCGACCCGTAACGACTTACGGTTCAAAAGATACGAATTTTCGAAGATTGCCAAAAATCTGCCAGGCGACCTCCATCCGATCGGTTGGATGTTTCTGGTCGCCCGGATCAGTTTTCAAAATCCCGACTTGGAAGTCCGACCTCCCGAACTCGATAATTAACTAAACTTTCCAGATTTACTTAGTATACTAGTAGGCTCATTTTCATACAAAAACATTTACCGTTTGACCCTCGGAAATAGTACTTTACAAGATGACGGGTTTTGCACCAAAACCCGTTTTGACCCATTTACACTACAAACCACTTATACCACTTCATTTCCCCACCAAACTTAACCAACGTCATTTCTTTAACATACTAAACATGTTCCATATACACTTGACCCGTTCACAACCCAAAATGGATTAAAACACACTTATACCAAACACTCCTTTATCTTTGACTAGAAACACTTAAAACACACTTGAACACACCGTTAGACCACCAAATCATTACGGCTCCATTAACATACATTTTGACACTTGACTTTACTTTACAACTCAATAAAAAGACCCTCGGGGGTACAACCTTGACTCGAGCTCGGTATTCTACCTAGCTCTTAACGCTTACTATCTTCCAACCCGCCTATCAAGTCTTTAAGCCATAATCCAAGCCAAGTTATCTTCCTCGCAATTAACCTACAAACATTAACAACTAAAAGGGTAAGCATACGCTTAGTAAGTAACTAGATTAACACATGATTAATACTTCTATTCACACATATGTGCATCAAGACATCTTTAACCATTCATCTCATGATCTTCCCATCTCATAACCATTATCCTTACCATATCATAACCATAACACATAAACATAATAGCATTAAACACATAAAATCATCGACATACCTTAATCCTTCCAACACTATGTCCTATCTCTTGATCCTTACTCACTAACATACTCCTCACTAACCCAACTCACTAATCCAAGGCATAACCCTATAACTCATTCATTAACACATAACATGAGAACATTAATATTAACATATAGTAATCATAGTTACTTACCTTGGACTCCCAAGCTCAACTACTATAATATCATATCACTATGAAGACCATCATCATCATCATCATCCACCTATACACTTAATACATAATCCAACAACCTTATCAATGGTTTGGACCACCATAATCCTACATTCAACATTTCTATTCACCACATAATCATGGATGATCATATGGTGATTAACCCAATAACTTATTAACTTAAACCAAGATAAATAGGCTACTTACTTGTGAAGATTATTGCTAGAACTTCAATCTTGAGGTGAAATCCTTATCTTTTCTTCTTTAATCACCCAACTTCATTTCCCTCTCTTTTTTCTTCTCCCATAACCGGACCAAACAACACCCTTATAATTATTGGATGAAATGCCTAGAACTTTCTAGGTAATAGATATTTTAGGTGGTAGGTTTGCCTAGTTGGCAAGTATGGTCCCTCTAGTCTTTATTCTTCTACTTTGGCCACACTACATATAATGGTACATTTAGTCCTTGGCAACTTTAGCCCCTTAGGTCTATTCCTTTCTATTTGCGCCTCATAATACTTTCCAATATTATACAATACATTAATTGACCATTAATGGACTTCGGGTTTTACTATAACGAAACATTCGTTGACTAACCAATTACGTTAAGTCCTTAGTCAATTTCATCTAGGGTGGGGCCTACTTGTATACGGGAAACGGGTCTAACAATTCTACCACCATTATTTAGATTTCGTCCTCGAAATCTATCGTCTATTACTAACCAAATCTTAAACACAAAATACCCTCTATCCTAGCACTTTTGATTCTTAGTTTATTTAGTTGCAACGATCTAAGTGTTCTTGCAACTCTATGCATACTATTAGACATCACATGGCCTTAATCCACATTACTTCCCACTTACTTCTATAACCATACAACTCTTACTTAGCCTATTATATAATACGAGACATACTCACTATAACTAGTTATCATTTTAATCCGTTCTATTACTGCTACATCACGATCTCTCTTGCTTCATCCTCTATTCTCATTCTTTGACTACTTGATACTTGAGAAAACTTGTGCTATTTAACTTTACATGAATACACTTAGCTAATACTTTCACATTCTATCAACACCACTTATCCATTTCTTTTACGTTTCTACAATTACCTCATTTCTTCTACTTATTTCTTCATGTCGTTTTCACTTACCTTTATAAATCTTATTGAAATATTACATGAATTGACTTTATAACATCATACTTTAACGTTTGCCGTCACATTACACATGACACTTATCATCAATTATTTCCATTACTCACATTTTATACCACGCCACAATTGCGTATTATAACATTTTTAAGCATCATTACAATTCTTTAATTCCTTCAACTTAAACTTAGCACTCAAAACATAGGTTCTCCTAAGTTTCCCTAGAAGGCGTACTCTAATTTAACCCTCCTATCTTAGTCCTTATAATTTCTACCTAATTATAGACTTTCGCTTCCTACTTCTCTAACCCTACTCGTGCCATGTCGGCAACACATAAGCCCACTCATTCATGCTTCCTCATTTACATGGAAAGGCGTCCCAATCAATGTAAATCAAGAAACATAAACTCATGGTTATATATTTCCAACACAACACAATTACTCCTATTCCTCAATTTAACTTTTATTCTCTCATTCTTTTTATTACATTACCTTTACCCTTCTTAGACTCGGATCCATAACATTATCACATTCATTATGGGGATATTTTTATGTGCTATGGATGTAGGCAACCCCTTGCCGGTGAAGGCAATACTTTTCATCCCGAAGGATCTTTAACATTCATCCCGAAGGCTTCCTTAACATTCATTTATTTGGTCATCCCGAAGGATACCACCTTTAACATTCATCCTGAAGGATCATTAACATTCATCCTGAAGGATCTTTAACAATTCACACTTTGTCACTTTAACAATGGATCCGAGTCATACGCACTTTACATTATTGCATCCATTTATTTTAGTGAGAGCAAGCACATAGAGCATATGAACCTGTTTATTATAATTACACATTTCTATGTGTTTATCATTATACATTCTAAATCTGCATTAATCATTTTCACCTTCTTACTTTACCCTTTTGTCTACCCGACTCTTTCCACTTTTAAACCTTGCATAGGTTAATTTTCATTCATTCATTAGCATCATTTATTCTTCTTGCACGTTTTAAGTCACTTTCACATTCTTATCATATCTTAGTTTTCACAATGGATCATTGCGTTCTTACTCGCACCCTTAACTCATCACATTCTCTTTCTCGTACCTTATCTCATTTCTTTAATCATTTATGTATTTAAGCATTATCATTATATCTCGCCTTTTACATATATACCTTTCATAGATCATTAACTATAACACACTCATTAGCGTCACCTTTTCTTCATACACATTCTATATCATTAACATAAGCTCGTTACTTTTACCACACAATATCTCATTACATTCTTGCTCACATACTTAACTCGTCTCATTCGATCGTTAGCGTTTAAATCATACCCTTTATCTTGTCATTACCTTACCAACGCACCTTACTTTGATCCTATAAATTTTACATCATATTAAACAATCAATGTACTCATTTAATCTTGCTTTCATCATAACCTACCATAACATCCTTGTCATTATTATACATTCATGTACATACTCAATCCTCATACATATTCATCTCATTCTCATTTACATTCTTAAGTTATCGCATTTAACTTTTAGCATTCAAACTTTTTCATTTAATTTCCATCCTTTATATACCAACACACTTTATCGCAACTTCACATTCACACTTAAACCTCTAGTATTTCACCTTACCGTTACCCCGTCTCTATACCACTTTAACATTAGTCTTTAGTCACTAAATATAATGAGACCATATGTTGGTCACATTCCATGCCATCCTTTCCTAGCCTCATTCTTTAACCTTCAAGTCATTAAGAACTTAATCATTAATTCGTTAGTTTCATCTTGTCTTTTCACGCCATACCTAAGTACACTCAATATCATTACGATCCACACTTAAAGCGTCATTACTTAATCTCATTCATTTTCTTCATGTCAACAAACCCTTAACAATTAGCGTGTTAATTCCATCGTATCACTACACATTATATTTTAGCACACTTTTCATCACCACAATCCATTGTTTAAGCGTTTATACCTTAAGTTACTTATTAACCCATCTCTAATACCATTTAGCATCTCTATTCACATCTTGCTATTGTTATGCATCTATAACTCACAATCTCGTATCATTTACCATTACGTTGATCCATTTACTTACACATCTATAATCCAATCATGAACTTATTCTTTCATTCATCAACAACTCACTACGTGTCATCACCAAATCAATCGATTCTAATTTACTAATTCTATGTTCACTAATTATTCATTATTCAGACATTTCTTAGACTAACACTTTTCCGTTTTCTTTTCTCTTTGCCTTGCACATTTTTAATTACTCAACCATCACCTTTCATTACTTTGACCCCATCTTAGTAATACTCATCTTTTTCATACTCTCGTACATTTGAATATATATACATTATATTTCATCTAAGTTGTCACATTACACTTATCGTTTTCTTGTTAACTTCACGTTATCCTCTTACTCTATTTTACACATGTTCATTCTTATAATGTTGTCTATTTCAATCCCGATTGACTCACCTTAATCTTGACATGGCTTAACCCAACATTAGACATGAATTATTTTCTAGACCATATATTGGTCTTACCTTGTAATCTAAAACTCGTTCATTTACCCAACTTCTAACACTTCATGTCACAACAAGAATTCTAGTCATGACTCATCTAATTCAGGTTCCCTTGCAGTTTACTTTTTCAACTTATTCTATGCATCACATTGTAACACGCATTCATAATCACCTTGCCTATGACACAATAACGCCTTACACATAAACGACAAACACATTAGTACATATTTAACCTCATTCCTACTTTAAGTCCACATTCGATCATTCTTTCCATAAAAGATAAACGTCACTAAACACTTATACTCCATTAATCTATTATCAAATTATGATTTAAAACATTTGAACATGTCTATGTTATACCATTTGTCTATTATCATTGAGGTACTTACTACTTTACTTTACCAATCTATGAAATAGTTATTTCATATACTATTTCATTACTCATACATTTCTTTAATATCTTCAATTACTCATTTCAACAATTCACTTTACTTAAACACCTAAATCCTCGTCACGAACACATCCTCATATAACATCTCCTTTCCATCTATAACTCCTCACTATCACGACATCCTATTTTCGCCTTTCTATAACAAGCATACCACTTATCCTTTTATAACACCCCCATTTTTGGAACGCAGCGGAATACAACATGGGGTGCTATTTATTAGTCACATAGTACAAGTCATAGGAAACATCGAAATAATTAAAGATGTTCTTAAACAAAATTCACATTTGATATAATCAGAGTTTAACGAAGTTAGGTCCCAAAAGTTTTAACCAGGACAAGAGTCCAAAAGATATGTAATTTAAACACAAAATAAGTTTTTGAGTTATTAAAAGTTCCATCAAATGTGAAATAACACGTGTCCATCCATCCATATCCGTGCACGCCCATCCAAGCATTAAACATTTACGGACCTGAGATAAAACATGCTAAAAAGTCAACACAAAGGTTGAGTGAATTCATAGAGTTTAATAATTAATAAGTTGAATACAAGATAATTCAGTTTAAAATACGATGGGCTACGTTGTTATACGCCCATAATTCAAATGACATGTAACGAATACAAGTCGTGTAATCAGATTATAGTTTTGAGCTCATGACACCGAACCTTGACCTAGATTTAATAATGCCCCACCAAAGGTAAGATTTGCCATTTACCTCAATTTCTCAATATTATGTGGCCGTTGATTGTGAGCGCTACTCACCCGGTCAGGCTCGTCAAGCCAAATATGCATATTCATAATAATAGCGTTTCTCATAGAATTAACGGTTCATGAAATTTGGGACTTATATGGCAAAAGCTACTCAAGAGACTATAATCATGTAATCGGGTCAAGCATACCAAAAACTACTTGTATTCAGTTTGTAAAACTAGCATGTATCCCCCTCGCGAGGTTTATAAAACATTAAAATGAGTAAAGGCGAGGCTATGAACTCACCGTAAGCAAAAGTGGACAATCAAGTGAAG
Organism: Artemisia tridentata subsp. tridentata; assembly: GCA_021014915.2. Taxonomy (NCBI): domain Eukaryota; kingdom Viridiplantae; phylum Streptophyta; class Magnoliopsida; order Asterales; family Asteraceae; genus Artemisia; species Artemisia tridentata. Next base: position 301,303,544 of record CP139501.1, on the reverse strand, counting down.
AATGAAGAAATAATCCGCAAGAACTCTACGAGCAACCTAGAATATATGTGTGTCTTAGCTTTTATGAATAATGATACAATCATTATTATATGCTATATAAATTATGATCTCAATTATGCTTGGTACATAAAGTTTAAATAAATATCAAGATTAACTTTAGCCCTTTTAAAATGATCTTCAAGTATGACATTTACATTTCTTACAAAGATTCAAGTGTTAAGTCTATAATTGTTTCTATGTCCAAAATAAGTTATGAAGGTTCAAGATTAGCCTAAGGTTCAAATTTAGCCCAATGGTCAACTTTTAGTCAAAAAGGTTCAAATTAAGTCTAAAGGTTCAAATTATATTAGATGGTTCAACAATATACTTAGAGATCCAATTTTTATAAAGTGTAAACATTTTTATACTTTTTAACCTAATGCTGATGGAAATTTTAATAACTTGTTCACTTTCAAAAATCCGTTATTTGCAAACCGTAAGTCGAAAAATTAACTTCTTTATATCCCCGGAAAGGTATTCATCTGTACTAACAAGTTTTGTGGGTCCCACTAAGTCAAAAATTACAACACAGTAGCAAAATCACCCGTTTACCCATATTATTCACTACAGAAGTTTCTAACATTACAACAGTCCTACGAAAATCGCGATATCTAGAGTTCTACAAGTCCAATTAATTCCTCGTTTGCGGCCACGATTAAATTAAGATGTTATCTACAACTTTTATGTTTTGAGTAACAGTGGGTTATTCACAAAAAAAATGACTTTTATACGTTTCAAATCTGTTACTCTGGATGTAACATGTTTCACGAAAGTATTTCTAGTTTAATCATCATAATGAGTTATTCAATGAAATACCCGTCAAAACGACCGCAAGACATAGATCTAAAACTAAATATTTTTAGTTTATATCTAAAGTTCACTGATAAAACCAGTTTATTATGTTTTTACCCCTGATCAGAAACAACTGTTGCATGTCTAGTCTTTTAGTGTTTTTATTGTAATTTTTAACATGTACCAAGCATATTCAAGCATCAAGAACTTATATAACATAAAAAATACATAAAATAACATGAATCTCAGTAGTGAAATGAATAGAAGAAATGAGCGTTGGTTCCTTACAAAAGATGGAGAACAAGGATAATATGGAAGCCAAGAAAACTAAGAACACCAAATCTTCCAAAGTCACCAAGAGAAACCCTTGCTTCCAAAACCACCAAGAATACTTTAAAGACTCTTTGAAAACCTTGAAATCACAGCCATGGACACATCTTGAAAACCTTTTAAAAACACCTTTGAAGAACTCTTGAAAATCAAGACTTTTGGAGATGAAAATGATGAACAATAACTAGCATTCTTGGACCTTCATCTTTGTAGCATAGTTTGTAACTTGAATTTAAGTGATGGGTATTGTTAATAATGATTTAGGGGCGGCACAAGTAGGAATGGAGCAGATTTTTATGGCTAGATTGCATGTAAAATGAGGGTTGGTGATATTATGGAAGATATGTAAGTCTTGGAAGAGTAAGACTAACACTTGTCCACACTTATGGACATGTGTGTGTGTGTGTTGGCGATATAAACAAGGAGGAGGGAAGTTAGATGCAGATTTTTATTAGTAATAAGAGTATGGAGTGTGTAACACCCCAACCCGATAAGGGTAAAGATGTCATAATAATGGTTTTATATCAGATCCATACAAAGCATACATCAACAGTAATACAAAAAAAATCTCAAAGGTTACAAATGAAATACTGAAATTTACAAGGTTACAAATGCGAATACTAATTCTAATATACAATAACTTCTAATCAACTCTAATCCAGAATAACTATCAAGTTTTCTAAGTCCAAAAGTCTCTTCACTCATACCCAACTTCCAACTAAAACCTGCCGCAGGAAAAGAATTGCGGCTGAGCTTAAAAAGCCCAGTGAACAGATATATAATAAACGGAAACGAAAGCAAATGAAACGAACATGCATAGTTTAGTGCTTTGGGATGTATAAGTCATAGGCAAAGAATATAATAAGGATAAAATGAAAAGAAAGGAATTAAAAGAAATAAAAGAATCAGTAATCCACCACGAGCCCAGAAACAAACGAAATCATATCAAATGTGACCAAATGGAGTAACTAGCTCCCAGATATGTGAAAGACGTGTATCGCACACACCATCAGTCACCAAATAAATATAACAATAAACAAATAACATATACAGATAACAGGTCAAATCTAGGATGCACCCATACGCCCCCGCAGACAAATCAATAATCATAATCATAATGGCCATAGCAGATAATAAATAAGGGACGGAACAGGTCATCACTCTCCTGCCCTAGAGTCATGTCAGAGGTGCGTCAATGACATGGACATGAAACCCTCATGCCTAGTGATTGGCTCGGATATCAAACTGTAGGTCAAAGGTCAGGCGTACTATCAAAATAATCAAATGTCATATCTTAAGGGTACATGGCAAAAGGTTCATGTCAAATAGTTCAGAAATAAAAGTCAAGGTTCAAATCAAAGCTTATCAAATTAAGTTTTATATCAAAGTTAAGTTCAGATTATAAGGACTATATCAAATGGTCCAGAAAAGGATTTCACAGGTTCATAATTAAAGTTCTTAGCAAAAGTTCATTTTAGAGATTCTTGTCAAAAGTTCATTTAAAACATTCCTTTAATAACGGATTTTCAATAAAATGATCTTTCAGAATAGTTTTCATAAAATAATCTTTCAAAACGGTTTTTCATAAAAACATTCTTTAAAACTAATTTTCACAAAAGTTAACAACTGTCTTATAAAAATAGTATCATATCACCATTCATAATTATTCTTTTAAAACAACTGATTTTACTCAAAACATTTTCAGGTCATAATTAAAAAGGTTTTCACATAACAGATTTTTATATCAGAGGTCGTAACAAAAAGGGAATCATGAAAAAGGTTCAAAGCAAAGAGAATTATAACAAGGACATCAACTCAGCAGTTAAACAGGTCAGGACATGAAAGAGACCCTAGAAGGCTCACCAAACAAAGGGATCACATGGAAGGTTCACAAACAGGAGGGAACATAGCAATGGTATAGGGAATCCTAATAAGGAAAATGGAAAACTGAAAGAAAAGGGAATGAAAAACCCTTACTGAAAAAGGGCAGAATATCTGTACCTTAGATCGCCAGTGAGACACACAACTATAAACACAAGGATCGGAAACAAACTCCTTCTTCAGCGAATCTACATGGATTATAAGTTTACTTATAAGTTTCATAGCTTTTATGATTTCATAGTTTCATTTTAGTTTTCTCTCCATCTTAGGTAACTTTCCATATTCAGTAACTTTAGCCATCAACATTCCCGTTATCAACTTATAAGTATTTAAGATGACCACTGTTAGTAGGTTAAGGTTCATAATGCCCTTTACATAAGTTCAAGGTTCATAATGTAGTTTTTGCAATTATCACATGTTTAGGGTTCATAATGTCATTAAGATAAGATTAGGGTAAATAATGTAAATATTCTAAAGTTACAGGTTGATGAAGCGAAAAGTGTACCGCTTTTAAGGGGTCATTTAAGCCCTAAATCGTATTTATTTGATCAAATATTGCCCTAAATCGTTCCTTTTGTCAATTTAGGTACTTTTGAGGAGAAATCTGGAAAAGGAGGCATTTTGGACGTTTTTGGAGCATAAAAGTGAAGAAAACGACAAAGTCTCAAAAATCGGCTGGAAGTTACCTTTGACGGCGTCAGGATCCTCTCCAGACGGCGTCATGGCTTGGCAAAAGTGGTGGATGTAAAATTTACTCATGATAAGCCAGTGAAAATTGCATGGGAATTCTGACGGCGTCACCCTTTAATTTGATCAAGGTCGTCACGTTATAATTTAAAGAGGGACGGCGTCACGTTCATAGTCTGAGGGCGTCAAGCCTTGATAGGCCAGAACGGATTTTGGAGAGCTAAAGAGGGACGGCGTCAAGAAGGTCATCCGGGAACCCTAAAAGCGGCGAGGTGACGGCGTCACACTCCATAACGTGACGCCGTCAGATCTAAAAATCTATATATAGTTTTGCAATTCTTTGTCATTAGGGGGGAACTTATTGGGGAACTTTGTGTATGAAAACCCTAGGACGAATTTGGCAGCTCTTTCAAGGCTTTTTGCCTTGAGATCTTCCATGTTACATTGAAGATAAGTTATCAATTAATCATTCAATATGTCTATGTGTTGTTTGATTCTATCTTGTTCTTGTCTTTTGTTTAACATGCTAGGCTAGATTTATCTTGTGTTTGCTTAGATCTAATGAAACCTAGCTATTGATTGTTGGTTATTAGTGTGTTGTTAGTTGTATTGGATGATTGTTCATCTATGTTAGGCTTAAGAAAACTGGCTAACTTCCTATTCGGTAACTTGCTTGAACGTCTTAAGAAACATGAACCAATGCTTACTAAAGGTTTTTATGGTTGTATTTAATGCACAAGCGAATTCTAGTGATCCCATGTTAGGAGCTTCCTAGCCGGCTCGACATAGGAGTGAAGTAGGAGCTTGTAGAGTTGGGGAAGTACGTACGCCACCCCACGAATGGTATTAAGGAATACACCCGTCATCCACGCAACTAATACACACTAATCAACCGGTAAAAGATAGTTAGGGAGTAAGGAAATCTAAGTAAACACATTTCCCTCCACATAAGTTTTCACCAACATTTTCATTTTTGTTATTTTATTTTATTTGCATTCGTAGTAATTTGGGTTAGTTGACTAGCAACTAATTCCGCCCACTCTTTCAAACCCGAGATTTTACTTGCTTTCATAAAAATATAAAAACACAAAAAGAATCTTCTCTCACCCTTAGACCTATTAGAGTAGTTTTTCATACCTAACGAACACTATTCCCTGTGGAGAACGATCAATCCCCCGTACTTACCACTACACTATACTACATCGGTCAGGTACACTGCCTGGTGGGGTTGTAAGCCTCTTGAGATCCCTCGAGAGGTAAAACCTGTTGTAAGGTCGCAAAACCACGCATCAAGTTTTTGGCGCCGCTGCCGGGGAGTAGTTATTGCTTAGGTTGAAATTTATTTTTATTTGGTCTACTCGCTAGATTCCTTTCTAGTGAGATTTTTAATTTCTTTTTCTAGGATTTTCTTTAGTCTATCTTTTTCTTTGTGTCTTTGTTCGTAAAAGAAATTTCCATTGACTCTTCCGTTCACCATTATGGAGAACGTGAATCCACTACATAATCTACCCCTTCCACTCCAAAATGACATCTTTATGTTCCGTCGACATAATGGTGAATCTTTTTCCGATACATGGACTCGTTTCAAATACTTATTAAAAAAGGTCTTTCATCATGGTCTTGACTTATTGTTTTCACTTCAAATCTTTTACACTCGTATCGACCGCCAAACCCAGCAGGAGATTGAAAATATGGAAGATAGGAAAATGTGGGATTATGGTGATGAAGAGGCATGGGAAATCTTTGAGATTCTCGCCCAAAAAAGAAGTGGAACATGTGACCCAAAAAATGCAAGCTTAGAACTATTTGGTATTTGGATAAATCAATCGGAAGGTTTGTTTAGGAATGAGGTGGGTAGAGTTGAGGTACCTAAGTGCATGTCATGGTTAGGCACTACCATAATACAGGATGAACACATAGGTGACCTTAATGTGATGGAGGATTTAGCCGAACATGATCACATTAATCAAAAAGACCTAGGTTTTATGATTGATGACGTTGAATCTCAAGAAACACATGATGAATCTTTTAGGCAATTTGTATATAGCAGTCAGAATATTGAGGATGATCCTTATCAGTGTTTTAAAAACCGGACCGGACCGGCCGGTTCGACCGGTGTCCGGCTGGTCGGCCGGTTTTTTAAACCCCGGTTTTTTGAGGTCCCGTTTACTGTTTCGAACCGGCCGGTTTTTCCGGTTTTGGCCGGTTTTTCCGGTTCGACCGGTCCGGTTCAACCGGTTTTGATGAAGAAGTTGTTCGATCGGATCTTGTAAAAAACTTTGTATCTATCAACTTGAACTTTATCTTAACAAACAAATCAATAAAAATGGATTTAGTTTACTGCTATCGGCAGCATTTAAATGAGTTTATGCAGCATCAAGGAATATAATTAAATAAACTATGAAATATCAATATTCATTACAAATAAACAGAAAACTGATAGAATATACAAATGGGTAATGTAAAAAAACAATAAAGCAAGCACCTTTAACACTCTTTGCTGCAAAACAGATCAATAAAGAAAGACTAACAAAATTAAAAGAAGTGTAGAATAAGTGCTGACAAAATAAGCTCATACATGTCAACAAAATTAAAAGACTAACAAGATAAATGTTTATCACCAGATTTAGAATAAAGCTTAAGAAGTAGATTCACCCGATTGAATTTTTTAACAAGGAGTCAAGTGGATTGTGATAAAATGAGAGGTAGGTGAAAGAAGATAAAAGGTATTTTAATTGTGTGGTAGAAACCACGGGACAGATCTTAAATCTTGAGTGTTATATATTGTGCATTAAATGTTGTACTTTTGTCTGGTTATGGAAAAAATGGATTTTTTTTAATATAGATAAGTGTTGACTAGTCGAACCGGCCGGTTGAACCGGTTCGACCGGTCGCGGTGGAAAATCCGGTTCGTCGAAAAATCCGGTTTTTAAAACATTGATCCTTATGATTCGGACATAGAAGTTGAGATGCCTAGAGAAGCACTTGAGATACTTGGGAAAATGTTAGGGTTAGATCCTACTAAAACACATGATGAGGTAAGTAACATAAGCCCACCAAGTACCCCACAAGTCCTACCATCATTTGAGGCACACACACCGCCCGTGACTTACCCGGAAGAAGTTGAGGAGACTATAGGAACCCCAGTAAAGGTAGAGCCCTTGGACCAAACACAACTAGAAGAAATAGGTTTTAATGATTTTAGTGATCACAACCTTTCTTTTAGTCCTATGGAAGTTCCTAGTTTTGATGAACCGGAGCCTCAACCAAAACCGTTACCTAATCTTCCATCCTTGGATGAAAATTTAGGAATTGAATTAGGTCCCGATCCACCCATCAAAACATATAGTCCGGGTAGTCTTAAGTTTAAGGTAGTAGACATTAAGCCTTGTAGTGAGGAAGACAATATAGGAGTGAAAAATGACCTTACATGTCTACATCACCCATTCATGATTGATCACAAGAAACATTATGGGTTTAAACCGGGTCTATTGGGTCAAGATGGATTCCCAATTAGGAGTCTCTCGAAGTTGTTAGAAAATGATCCCTTTTTAGGAGGAAACTCAAAATCACCCATTGACCAAAGTGAACTAGGCAAGGTTATGATGAAAGGAGCACACCCCTTTGAGCATATAATTCATCCACCACTCTTTCCTCAGGTGGCATACTCCTACCGAGCTGGTGTGTATCGCTACTATCACCCGCACTTAATCCTAAGTGTAGGGAAAACCTCTCCTTTATCCATTAAATAAGGGTAGAGTCAGGCTCATGACTCGAACAAAAACAAGCGCTTCTTGGGAGGCAACCCAAGCGTTATTTGTTTTATTTGCTTTGTGTGTTTATTTATTTGTTTGTTTGATTTTATTTGCTTCCGTATGTATGTTTAATTTTTATTATTATTGATTCATGTTCAAAACTAAATTGTGAAAATGCTTTATTTTGTTTTTAACTTCGTCTTAACTACATATAAAGGTATTTTGCAAAAGATAAGTGTAAGGGAAAGTCAAATCGGTTTATTAGAACAAATGAACATGAATCATAATAATATTAAATTAACATACATATTAGTATTTGTTTGAGTCAAATGCTTGTATCGAGTCATAATGATATTTTGCAGGATTTCCAGGAAATGAGGTATAGGTTTTTCCAGAAATTTTCCGGAAACTTAACATGAGAATTCTGTCAGATCATTTCTGACGGCGTCAGGCATTACAACCTGACGGCGTCAGGTTTTAATTTTCTGAAATTTTTGAAAGTTTTGTTTTCATAAAAAGTTTTTATTAAATCTCTAACTTATAAACTCCAGGAACCTGCAAAACATTCATTCCGCAAGCATTATATCTTTTATTGTTTTATTTATAAGTCTGGAATTACACCTAGTTGTGAGTTGTCTTTGTTCGGTTTGATGCTTTGGTTTTTCGTGTTTGTTTTCTCAGGTTTAACAGGTTATTTTGGACAAGAAAATGTTTGTTGGATCAAGCTTATGGCGATGCATTAGTCATGAAGCTTTTACATTATCTTTGGAAGAAGATCTAACCGTGTTACTTCATTATCCACCGAGCGAATCAGGGGAGTATTTGATTTCATTCTTTTACTTTATGCTTTTACATTTGTTATTTGAACATTGGGGACAATGTTCATCTTAAGTGTAAGGGGGTAAAAGTACGATTTTAGAGAATGCTATTACGCTTGATTTTTGTTTGTTTAATAGTAGATGTGTAATAAACTGAGAGAAATACCTGTTAGGGTAATTTTAGTGCCAAATTTAAATTTTTTTACAACATATAGGAGTGAAACTTTGATCTTAAATAGCGTCTCACGGATAGGAGTTATATGCCTAGCACAAAAACCGTACCACTAAAAAATTTTCCACCCCCAAATATGTGAGGTTCGCCCCTAGAATTGGTAGGAAAAGCATTTTGCTATGATGTGTGTACCGGTAGCACTTAGATTCTAGAACTTGCGTTAGGACCATTCCAAGGCCACAAGTGAGACTACATTCGTGTAGTTAGATTTACTACATGATAAGAGGCATTAGGATTAACCCATTGTTTTACACCTGTGTTTTTGTTATAATTACTTTGGCTACATTGGTCAAGTAATTCTCCCACACCCTTTGCGTTGTACTCATTTTTTGTACACGATACCCCTAGTACACCCCTCAGAGCCTATCTTTTCGTTTCGACCTTTAAGCATTTTACTTAAAGGAAGAATTTGTTACACCCCACTAAAATGTACACCCAAATCGCCTTAGCCTACCTTGTATGCACTCATTTTTAGTGCATTATTGTGACAACATTTGTTTAAACCCCAAGTTAATTATCTAATTGATTACATGGTTGCTAAGTCGAGTCATATCCTTGTACATATTGTTTTGGGACGATTGGGACTCATGGGTAAAGTACTAGTGTAATGAAGTAATGGGGAAGAACATCATTTATTACCCCCATATGTGCTAAATATTTTAAAAGTACTCCAAGTGTTTTGATTATCTTAATTCGAGTCATTAGAATAGTAATTGTAAAGTTATGTAAAAGTTCAAGTGTAAGGGGATGCAACGCCCCTATGATGTATTATTTTGGATGGTAGGGCAAAAGTGTATGTCAAAAAAAAAAAAAAAAAAAAAAAAAAAAAAAAATCGAAAAATCAAGAAAAATACAAAAAAAAATTGAGAAAAAGAAAAGTAGAAAAATCATACGGACTACCATCCCGTTTCATTTTATGTTTATTTTATGTTTTTGTTATTTTGTTTTTAGCCTAAGATTGAGTCGAGTCTTGGCTTAGCAACATTGTATAGTACATGTAATTGATCAAGATCTTTAACTCGCCACCAGTAAAATATCCTTTATCCAATAAACCGTGTTTTCCTATTCCCTACACCTAACGTTATAACCCATTTAAAAGCCCTCTTTGATAGTTTATCTTAGGTGCTTACGCCTAGTGGAGGAGGTTTTCGATCCTTTCCCAAGCCTATGGTAATCTATTTGCTATGACAGGTAGTGAGAGATATTATCCGTTTTCATTTATGAGATTTATTTTGATGACACTTGAGAGATGTGAGTATGTAAACACTACTTGTGAGGTGCTAGTTTGTAATCTCCGTGCTTATTATGATTAAAGTGGAACGATTATTTGTTGTAATTACTTTTATGTTAGCATTAAATGACCCCTAACTTGTGTTTTGATTAGAATAAAAGCGCATTTGCTTGAGGACAAGCAAATCTCAAGTGTAAGGGTATTTGATGAAGCGAAAAGTGTACCGCTTTTAAGGGGTCATTTAAGCCCTAAATCGTATTTATTTGATCAAATATTGCCCTAAATCGTTCCTTTTGTCAATTTAGGTACTTTTGAGGAGAAATCTGGAAAAGGAGGCATTTTGGACGTTTTTGGAGCATAAAAGTGAAGAAAACGACAAAGTCTCAAAAATCGGCTGGAAGTTACCTTTGACGGCGTCAGGATCCTCTCCAGACGGCGTCATGGCTTGGCAAAAGTGGTGGATGTGAAATTTACTCATGATAAGCCAGTGAAAATTGCATGGGAATTCTGACGGCGTCACCCTTTAATTTGATCAAGGTCGTCACGTTATAATTTAAAGAGGGACGGCGTCACGTTCATAGTCTGAGGGCGTCAAGCCTTGATAGGCCAGAACGGATTTTGGAGAGCTAAAGAGGGACGGCGTCAAGAAGGTCATCCGGGAACCCTAAAAGCGGCGAGGTGACGGCGTCACACTCCATAACGTGACGCCGTCAGATCTAAAAATCTATATATAGTTTTGCAATTCTTTGTCATTAGGGGGAACTTATTGGGGAACTTTGTGTGTGAAAACCCTAGGACGAATTTGGCAGCTCTTTCAAGGCTTTTTGCCTTGAGATCTTCCATGTTACATTGAAGATAAGTTATCAATTAATCATTCAATATGTCTATGTGTTATTTGATTCTATCTTGTTCTTGTCTTTTGTTTAACATGCTAGGCTAGATTTATCTTGTGTTTGCTTAGATCTAATGAAACCTAGCTATTGATTGTTGGTTATTAGTGTGTTGTTAGTTGTATTGGATGATTGTTCATCTATGTTAGGCTTAAGAAAACTGGCTAACTTCCTATTCGGTAACTTGCTTGAACGTCTTAAGAAACATGAACCAATGCGTACTAATGGTTTTTATGGTTGTATTTAATGCACAAGCGAATTCTAGTGATCCCATGTTAGGAGCTTCCTAGCCGGCTCGACATAGGAGTGAAGTAGGAGCTTGTAGAGTTGGGGAAGTACGTACGCCACCCCACGAATGGTATTAAGGAATACACCCGTCATCCACGCAACTAATACACACTAATCAACCGGTAAAAGATAGTTAGGGAGTAAGGAAATCTAAGTAAACACATTTCCCTCCACATAAGTTTTCACCAACATTTTCATTTTTGTTATTTTATTTTATTTGCATTCGTAGTAATTTGGGTTAGTTGACTAGCAACTAATTCCGCCCACTCTTTCAAACCCGAGATTTTACTTGCTTTCATAAAAATATAAAAACACAAAAAGAATCTTCTCTCACCCTTAGACCTATTAGAGTAGTTTTTCATACCTAACGAACACTATTCCCTGTGGAGAACGATCAATCCCCCGTACTTACCACTACACTATACTACATCGGTCAGGTACACTGCCTGGTGGGGTTGTAAGCCTCTTGAGATCCCTCGAGAGGTAAAACCTGTTGTAAGGTCGCAAAACCACGCATCACAGGTTTACACAAGTTAAGTCCTTTAGTTTTAGCAATTAGCAATTTAAACCCTTTAGTTTATAAAATAAACACAAAACACCTTTCACTTTCCTTTTTAACCTTTTTATAATTTCTAACAGTTCTATATATATACGAATTTGTTAGGTTTTCTATAAATTGTAAACCGTAAGAGAACTCAGTAATAAAATTCCAAAAAATTCCCAGAGATTCATAAATGTCTTTATTATTTTACCAAATTTTTCTAGATTTTATTAAGTAGCACAACTATGGATTAAAATTCACTTAAACCAACTTGTCCAGATTTCTGATAAATTTTACTGTACGAAAAGTTAGTAATTAGAAACCCTTTAGGGTGGAGGGAGTCATAACTCCCAACCCTCCAACCCTCCCAAAATTAACCAATTAAATTCCTCCACCTCATTTCAACCCTCCAACACTCAATCCAACCTTTTTTACTGGCGCCCGTCACTCTCAACCCTCTCAAATCTTTTTTTAAATATTCATAATTTGTCCTTCAAATTTATAAATTTGCAACATTAACCCTTCTAATACTAAACAATTATATAAAAAAACAAATATTTTATTAATAAATGGATCATCCTTTGACCTCCTGCAACAACTCACCATTCTATATAACCATGTACCAACCCACTTCACTCTCCCCCTCTTTAAAATCGCCATCTAAACAAAACCAAACTCGTTTCATTTCTAAAAAAAAGAAAAAAAAATGGCAGGAGCAGTTCCAAGAATCAAACTAGGATCACAAGGTCTAGAAGTATCAGCACAAGGCTTAGGATGTATGGGCATGTCCGCTTCTGGTGTTACCTTTCTTTGCTATTCATCATGCTATTCATTCCGTGGGGATAGAATGGTGAGTTGTTGCAGGTTAAAAACGTTCCTTTTTTTTTTTTTTTTTTTTTTTTTTCATTTGAAGCCCCTCAACGGTCATATTCAATCCATACCGCAGCGAGCTTTTAACTCGCAAACCTTACCCGCTGGCCCAGGCCGCCGAACCGGCGGCGGTGTGCCCGCTAGCCCGCAAGCCCCAGCCCGGTGCCCACTCCTTCCACCCTTAAGAAAATTTCATAAAAATCTACAAAAATTCCAGTAACTAATAGACACCCTAAATATTACCCAGTTCAAAGGACACCTTCTAATTCGACACGGTTTGCAATTTAAAATTCAAAAACCCAGACTGATTTTCCAGACTCTCAATTCCAGTTTGACACATAATCTTCTATAAATCAAAAAGTAGCCTTCCAAACCTCTAAAAATTATAAGATAAATTTTCCCAGATAGCCATTTCATTGAATTTAGTTCTAGACTCCAGAAACACCAAAATATACGTTCGCATCATTTATTTACAGCCGATTAAAGTCGAACAAAATTTCCGATCAGTAACAGTTTTTAATCCTACCATGTAATCTCTTAGGTTTTTCATTCCGATCTTTATTCCTTAACACACAACAATTATAGATGAGTTTAATACATGTTTAGGTCGACTCATAACAGGTCTCATCATAATCAAAACAATTTAATACATCATATACATATATGTTCGATTCATACACATTAGTTTTTAGGGTTTTCCTTTCATGATTTTATGTGACATATTATGTGACTTCAATTCGATTTAGGATATAAAAACATGAACAAGGATTGAACAAGGTATGTGATACAATACCCTTGAAGTTCACACGAAGAACACGGATAACACGAGATCACAAACACCACACGAACGAATTTCTTTCCTCCTTCCTTCTTTGGTTTGTACAGCAGAAACACAAGAGCAAGAACACGAATTTTTGATTAGTTTTTGATTCATAACTTCGAATGGATCATGACATGTATTACATGGTTACCTTATGATGTAAATGAGGCACTGGTATGTGCTTAAACACATACCTTTTATTTACCAAATTAAGAAAAAAATAACCAAAAACCCGACCAAAATGCCAAAAGATATTGTGTTTTTGTGTTTTTGTATGTGCAGGAACGGATATCGAAGAAAAACAATAAAAGACACGGAAAACCCAAGAAAACGAGCACGAAATGCGAAAAGACTATAAGCCGGAGCCGGGGAAGAATATATGGTCAAAAAGTCAACTGAGGTCCTCCAAGTATCAAAGCTTGTCAAATTCAGCCCTTGGATTTAGTTTTGAAAAATGGCAGCATTGGTCTCTCCAAAAATCAGAATTTACATTATTAGTCCCTTTCATTAAAACCTTATATCCTTAACCCTTAAATCTATTCTATCCGGATCCAACACAAACTAAATCAACCCACCTATTAAACCCACACTTATATAAGCCCAACCCACTACACAATCTTACCCAGCCCACTAACTCTCTTGACCCGGTCCACTCTTCACTTAACCCGATCCACCCAACTCACACTTAAACCCGGTCAATGATATAGCAGTCAAATTAATAAAAAAAAAAAAAACTCACACACACCCCCACACGCGCGCTTTTCCCATCCCCAATTTTCACTATTGTAAGAACCCTAGAATGACTGCACGCCCAATTACCTCGTACCAAATTAATTACCCAATGATTAAAGGTTCTAGAAGCAACTGACAACTGCCAGGGACACGTGGGGCTTGTTGATTGGAGAGGCCACATCACTATTTTGATCCTGTGGCTATGATTAAAGCGTAGGGAGCAAGGGTGATCTAAGGGTGAAGATAAGCTGAGGATGCACGAGGATCGCCAGCGTGGAAGTCCCAGAAGGTTCATTCGTAGCCTATAAATAGAAAAGGATTTCTCCTCAGTGAATTATATTTATCATTGTAATTTTTTTTTTTATGCTTTGAGTTTATTGTTTTATTGTAATTTTTCTGTTTTTATAAATTTCAGTCTCTTTAAATTTTATTTTGTATCAGTGTTACCTTTGTACTCTTTAAATTTTATTAATGAAATTTCATTTAAAGTTCATTTGATTCTGCTGTCTTAATTCTTGTTACAGTATTGCTTGCAATTTATTTAGTTGTTATTAATTTAGATTTCTGAATATCATTCTAAAAAAAAAAAAAAAAAAAAAAAAAAAAAAAAAAATTACTCCAGCTTATTAATAAGCTGATTTCTGTTTTGTTAAGCTTATATAAGCTTCATAGCTTACTGTAAGCTTTCATTCAGTCCATTTTGCCTTTACTTCACAAAAACCACAAAGTCAACAAAAAGTCAAACCTCAGCTTATTTAATAAGCTGAGCTTATTCAGAGGTGAAAGAAGATAAGCTAAGCAAGTTTGGGAAGTGCTCAGCCTATCTAAAGATAGGCTTCATAGGATAACTCCTCTGTTCTAGCTGAGGGGTGTCTTGTAAGTTTCACTTCATTTCTAGATTATGTTATGCTTAATACTGATCATTTACTTTTCGAGCTTATTTGTCTGAGATTTCTGATTGTTTAGATTATATAGAGTTAAGATAATAGTAGTTTAGTGTTAGTCATAGCCTAAAAATAGTAGTTGAAGTGAAAATTTGAAAGTGAGATTTTATAGGGGGTGTTTGGTTTAGACCTTTGCTGAATGGTACTGTTTATGTGCATTTTCTAAGATTTGCTTCAGCTTAATTGAGGTTGAATAATCATAGTTCAATAGGTTTTTAAAGTTTATTGGCTCATTAATAGGAATTTAGCTTATTGAGTGGATTTTGAAGTTAAACTGCCTCAAATAAGCACAGCATAAGCTGAGCTTCTTGAGGCCATTACTTTAGCATTTCTAAGTTATTCTTAGTTGTTAAAACAAGTGTGTAATAGCTGTTTTGATTTGGTCTAAGTTTGCACAATAAAAACGCCAAAAAAAATTGAGTCTGCTGTACAGACCATTTTGTGCAGAACATGGGTTTTTAGTTGCTGATCTAGGCATGATTGTGGCTCATTTATTCAAGTTTAGGACCTCATATTTGGATTGTAGATAGTTTGAATATCAAGCATTAAGCTCATTATCTGGTATCACAGAAATTAGCTTGTTGGAGAGCTTATTGAGAGTCTGCAAATCAGCTATAATACTTGATCTGATTCTGCATTTCATTTTTGTCCCATTCCCATCTGTTCTTAGCACCAATTAAGGCAGCAATTGAGATTTAATTTTGGGAAAAATTGGAAGTTAAGTAGTCTGTCAATTGAACTTGAGTGCTCTGCTTCTGGATTTCAGAGACTAGCTTTTCCTTAGCTTATAATTCATCTGCTAAATGGCTTCTTGAGCACTTCTACTTCCATATCATTGTTACTGTGCTTATGCTTATGCTTATGTGCTTATTCTATTGTGCTAATTTGAGCTATTTGAGTTGATTTGAGCTTAATTAAGTCCATTGCATGATCCTTGAGTTGCTGAGATTATTTGGTCATCATTTGCTTATTTTTAGCTTATTTCCAAGTGCTTATTTAGACTGTTCAGCTTATTTAAGGTGAACTGAGTGCTGATTTTATTTTTCTTCAATTTCTTATTAAAAATTAAAATTACTCAGAAATTTTCAGATTTTTCCAAAGTGTTTTAATATTTTTAAATCATTTAAATAGTTTTAATTAGTTTTTAATTCATAAAAAATTATTAAAAAGTCAAAAAAATATTTTTCTTTTTCCAAAAATTTTCTTTTATTATTTTTAATATAGGAAAAATTATTTTGCATTTTTAGAGTTTAAAATTTAGAAAATCACTTTTTATTTACGTTTTATAATTCGTCGCGTTCCATTTTTAAATTCAATTTTCGTTTTTAGGTTAAATGTTTAGTTTAATTGTTCTATTAGCTTAGTTTAATTGTTAATCTTGATTGTTATTTTAATATTAGTAGTGTAATCAAAAAAATCAATCAATCTTATTCACATTCACTACACGAATCACAAATCCCGAATCACTAAATTCCATTCAATCTTCATCGGGACTACGACTCGGGTTTTGCATATTTCCTTTGCAATTCTCCCTTGATCTATAATTGACAAATCATGCACGAACAAGAACAAGATCAATCTTCCTTTGGGTTTGTTTTGGATCGACAACAACAACAACAATGAAAAGGCAGCCGAAACTTTTGTAATTAGGGTTTTATTTTGTTTTTCTTTGGTGTGCCGAATAATAGAGGTGGGAGGAGAGGGATTTTAGGGTTTTGATAAGGTGGAAACTAAATTTCGGTATTAAGGAGATTGGAAGGACCGGATATTTGATTTGGTGTAAATAAGGAATGAATAACTCTTCCTAATGGGCTAAATAAATTATAATTAGTGCTTGCTTATCTTTTTTTTTTTTTTATATAAACTTGGGCCGAAAATTAGTAAGTATAGACAAATATGGATCGACTAGCATAGCTAGTGTTGTAGGATTATTTATTTTGTACATAATATTATATTGTAAAGTTTTATTTGGTAGCTTAATTCGCTACATAACATAAGTCATAATTACTTTAGGTTAAGTTCATATAATGTTTCTTATTTAATTTTCATAAGTTCTCAAAATTTTAAATTTGATGGCGTTTTTGTCATTTCGTATTATGTTAGGATTTTGGGGTTTTACAACTCTTCCCCTCTTAAAAAGAAATTTTCGTCCTCGAAAATTGAAGTCGCAAAGTTAAACGAAGTCGTAGCAAGTCGCAAAAGATCATCACAACATTCTCACGCCCGAGGAGGTTCTTCCAAAAGATCTTCAGACCAAAAGTTTCTCATGACTCAAATCAAAACGAGGTGGGTTCAAATTTCTCAGAAGGAGACAAATAAGTTGATTTTGATCAAAAGGTTCATGGATCATGAAATGAACGATAGGTGAATCTTCAGGAAACTTAATGGAGTACGAACGAGATTTCAAATCAATTTAACTGTTTTAACAGTAGAGGGCTCTACAGAGAGTTCAAGATTTATGACTGAGGTCAACGGAATGCAAAACGAGAGTCCAAAGTCATCCCGATATCTAACGAACGAAAACAGAGCATACGCATAGGTAGAATGAACCTAACGTCTCACTAATCACGGGTAATCCAGCGGATATCAAATTCTAAACTTCTTAGGTACTCCCCCAAGATATCCTATGGCTACAATGAGTGCACGTTATATGGTGTAAGTATTATCACGTTGATCAGGCGTCATAATACTAGCACCACATAACTATGCCTTCATGATGATCATACTTTATCTCAAGTCGTAATCAACCACCTATCTTAATCCACCTAGTATTTCTATAGTCATCAAAGGTTACAAGATCAAATGTCATAGTCGAGAGGGAAAACAAAACTATTCGCAAGAGTATCAAAGTCCCAGATTGCCTAGCAGAAGTGAGGTACGCCGTCACAAGCATCATATCTTTCACAACTCGCCAAAATCTCTCAAAACAAAGCCATCATCGAACAAATGAAAAATAAACACGAACCGAAATGCTTCTAGGGAATTTAAATCATAAGAGGATTTTATTACTTTATAACGAAACTTAAGAGGGTCAACGGAAATGAAATTTAGTCGTCAATAACTCGGTGTTCACAGAATCAATTCTTCCAAACATAAAGGATCTGTTTCAAAAACCCGTTCATTCAACGCATCCAATCTCTTCAAGTCCGGTTAATCTGTCTTCGTCTGTCCATCAATCGGAAAGTGAAACCAAAATCGAGAACTTGTGTCTGGTTCGTCGAGCCTCCTGCAGTTCTTCTTGCAATGTAATGGAGTAATGTGGATTTCTGGCATGATCTTTGAATCTCTCCATCATCCAGTCTGCTTCCGATCTCAATGCATCTTAGTACAACCAAGATGAATAGGAAAATTAGACTGCATGTCTTCATCAGCTCCAGGTTCGCCATCTTGACTAAATTTATTCTTCTACATCGCCAACACTTCTACCTTGTAAGGAATGTCTTCACTCTTTAGGGTAGCCACCGTTGTTGCCAACTCCAGGTCAGGTATTGAAGTAATTCTTCTGATATGATTCTAGTTGTCTTGATGCATACGAAAACTTTCTGTGCAGCAAGGGAGTATAACCGAGTCTCTTTCTGAAAATCCCAAAATTATTCCGCCCGAGGTATGGAAACTAATTTCTATTTCAGCTTTTCTAAAACTCCATTCTCCATCAAACTAAGTTGTTTCTCTTCGTTCCCGAAATTTCTCAATGGTAACCCAAGTTGTAAACATCTTCCAGAATTCTACTGCAAGGTTCAAAAAGGTTTTAGTTCTCCATTCTGTTATCGGTCTTGACCACTTGGTGATGGTTTTCAAAACTTGCGGGATTTAAAAAGATATCCTCAATTATGTCTCAACAAATATCAACCTCTCAGAATGCACAATGATCGACGAATTTCCTAACAAAGTGCAAAGATATTTTCATGCTCTTCCTCGTCTCCGAACGTACTATTAAGTCATACAATGACCATTTGCCCAAGTACTCACGAGAAAACATTAATTATCAATCTCATGAACAGTCAGAGCTTTAGCTAATACCATTAGCGTCACTAACCGTCATAGTAAACGTTTACGAATATGGGGGTCGATTCCAAGAATAGACTCAATTCATCAGAAGGAAACTTCGCGCTCTGAATTTAAACAACCACATAGTCGTTTCAGGGTGGAGGAATATTGGTTCCTAACAGTATTACGGTTCAGCTTCCTGTAGTCGATACATGTCTCCAGTCATCATTCTCCTTCATCGCGAACGGAACTAAAACACGCCCAGGAATACACTTAAGTAAACTCACTTCTTGGTCTTCGATTGCTGCTCTTCCCGGTTGCTCAATCCAACAGGTATGATTCCGGACACATCTGAAAGACACATTCGCTTGGTGACTAGACAATATCATGTCAAATCTTACTTCACACTCCGGTGGAAAGCTTGGTGGTTCAACCAGGAATCATATTCAAGAAATTCAGGGTGCCAAATAACGTTAAAGATAAGGTTCATTCATTAGTGTTTGAAATGGCTTCAAGGAAAACTTCGTAATCGTGAAAGCAACACACGAGTCTCCAGAGTAATGGTGATAGCAAAGGGTTTAACAATCGGTAATCACGGTAAGGAGTTCAAAATTGTTGCAAACGCCAAAGGTGAGACATGAAAGGGTAGTTATCAATATTTGAGTGATCAATCAACCAATCCCTTGTCAGAATAAAATCAAGGTTAACTATCCAAAGAAAGACAGGTCGTCATAGCAAAACTTATCGTTCAAGAGGGAGAGGGAAACATTCTTATGCTCGTGGTTAAACACCACAAGACTTCTCATAGGGACGGGGATGGATGAAACGAAATCAAATAGTGTTGGAAGATTTATAGACGTTTACCAAGGCAAAAGACAAATAACAAAATGCATCAAGTACGTCATCGCCACGGAGGTTCTCAGGATGC
Organism: Artemisia tridentata subsp. tridentata; assembly: GCA_021014915.2. Lineage (NCBI taxonomy): Eukaryota > Viridiplantae > Streptophyta > Magnoliopsida > Asterales > Asteraceae > Artemisia > Artemisia tridentata. The sequence continues at coordinate 301,283,779 of CP139501.1, read as the reverse complement.
CCGAAGAGGTATCAAAATGATTAACGAAAGGATCAAGGATCAGGGTCAAAATCTGAAGAGGAGGATCAAATAGTGTCAGGCAATTATTATGAAATTCTTAATGCCTTCAAGATTTAATCAGGTTCAAATCTTTGGTGGTGCAAAACATAAGCTTTCGCTTTCCAAAAGTGATATCAACAGGATCTTAAACGCAAGGCACGGATCAGAGTGATGCGGAAGCAAAGATACTTAAACGAATGCCTTATAGTCTACCCATTCCTCACTGGTCAAAGCTTACGTTCCTATAGGGAAATCTTAAAGCAATTTTCAAAGGTTGTCTTACGAGCGCCTACAGGAAAAACTTAGTGGTCCTAACTTACACAGGTCAAGGGTAAATGTATTACGAATCGTAGCCTGTCTCTTTGATACCATAATTGTAACACCCCAACCCGATAAGGGTAAAGATGTCATAATAATGGTTTCATATCAGATCAATACAAAGCATACATCAACAGTAATACAAAAAAAATCTCAAAGGTTACAAATGAAATACTGAAATTTACAAGGTTACAAATGCGAATACTAATTCTAATATACAATAACTTCTAATCAACTCTAATCCAGAATAACTATCAAGTCTTCTAAGTCCAAAAGTCTCTTCACTCATACCCAACTTCCAACTAAAACCTGCCGCAGGAAAAGAATTACGGCTGAGCTTAAAAAGCCCAGTGAACAGATATATATTAAACGGAAACGAAAGCAAATGAAACGAACATGCATAGTTTAGTGCTTTGGGATGTATAAGTCACAGGCAAAGAATATAATAAGGATAAAATGAAAAGAAAGGAATTAAAAGAAATAAAAGGATCAGTAATCCACCACGAGCCCAGAAACAAACCAAATCATATCAAATGTAACCAAATGGAGTAGTTAGCTCCCAGATATGTGAAAGACGGGTATCGCACACACCATCAGTCACCAGATAAATATAACAATAAACAAATAACATATACAGATAACAGGTCAAATCTTGGATGCACCCATACGCCCCCGCAGACAAATCAGTAATCATAATCATAAAGGCCATAGCAGATAATAAATAAGGGACGGAACTGGTCATCACTCTCCTGCCCTAGAGTCATGTCAGAGGTGCGTCAATGACATGGACATGAAACCCTCATGCCTAGTGATTGGCTCGGATATCAAACTGTAGGTCAAAGGTCAGGCGTACTATCAAAATAATCAAAAGTCATGTCTTAAGGGTACATGGCAAAAGGTTCATGTCAAATAGTTCAGAAATAAAAGTCAAGGTTCAAATCAAAGCTTATCAAATTAAGTTTTATATCAAAGTTAAGTTCAGATTATAAGGACTATATCAAATGGTCCAGAAAAGGATTTCACAGGTTCATAATTAAAGTTCTTAGCAAAAGTTCATTTTAGAGATTCTTGTCAAAAGTTCATTTAAAACATTCCTTTAATAACGGATTTTCAATAAAATGATCTTTCAGAATAGTTATCATAAAATAATCTTTCAAAACGGTTTTTCATAAAAACATTCTTTAAAACTAATTTTCACAAAAGTTAACAACTGTCATATAAAAATAGTATCATATCACCATTCATAATCATTCTTTTAAAACAACTGATTTTTCTCAAAACATTTTCAGGTCATAATTAAAAAGGTTTTCACATAACAGATTTTTATATCAGAGGTCGTAACAAAAAGGGAATCATGAAAAAGGTTCAAAGCAAAGAGAATTATAACAAGGACATCAACTCAGCAGTTAAACAGGTCAGGACATGAAAGAGACCCTAGAAGGCTCACCAAACAAAGGGATCACATGGAAGGTTCACAAACAGGAGGGAACATAGCAATGGTATAGGGAATCCTAATAAGGAAAATGGAAAACTGAAAGAAAAGGGAATGAAAAACCCTTACTGAAAAAGGGCAGAATATATGTACCTTAGATCGCCAGTGAGACACACAACTATAAACACAAGGATCGGAAACAAACTCCTTCTTCAGCGAATCTACATGGATTATAAGTTTACTTATAAGTTTCATAGCTTTTATGATTTCATAGTTTCATTTTAGTTTTCTCTCCATCTTAGGTAACTTTCCATATTCAGTAACTTTAGCCATCAACATTCCCGTTATCAACTTATAAGTATTTAAGATGACCACTGTTAGTAGGTTAAGGTTCATAATGCCCTTTACATAAGTTCAAGGTTCATAATGTAGTTTTTGCAATTATCACAAGTTTAGGGTTCATAATGTCATTAAGATAAGATTAGGGTAAATAATGTAAATATTCTAAAGTTACAGGTTTACACAAGTTAAGTCCTTTAGTTTTAGCAATTAGCAATTTAAACCCTTTAGTTTATAAAATAAACACAAAACACCTTTCACTTTCCTTTTTAACCTTTTTATAATTTCTAACAGTTCTATATATATACGAATTTGTTAGGTTTTCTATAAATTGTAAACCATAAGAGAACTCAGTAATAAAATTCCCAAAAATTCCCAGAGATTCATAAATGTCTTTATTATTTTACCTAATTTTTCTAGATTTTATTAAGTGGCACAACTATGGATTAAAATTCACTTAAACCAACTTGTCCAGATTTCTGATAAATTTTACTGTACGAAAAGTTAGTAATTAGAAACCTTTTAAGAAAATTTCATAAAAATTTACAAAAATTCCAGTAACTAATAGACATCCTAAATATTACCCAGTTCAAAGGAAACCTTCTAATTCGACACGGTTTGGAATTTAAAATTCAAAAACCCAGACTGATTTTCTAGACTCTCAATTCCAGTTTGACACATAATCTTCTATAAATCAAAAAGTAGTCTTCCAAACCTCTAAAAATTATAAGATAAATTTTCACAGATATCCATTTCATTGAATTTAGTTCTAGACTCCAGAAACACCAAAATATACATTCGCATCATTTATTTACAGCCGATTAAAGTCGAACAAAATTTCAGATCAGTAACAGTTTTTAATCCTACCATGTAATCTCTTAGGTTTTTTCATTCCGATCTTTATTCATTAACACACAACGATTATAGATGAGTTTAATACATGTTTAGGTCGACTCATAACAGGTCTCATCATAATCAAAACAATTTAATACATCATATACATATATGTTCGATTCATACACATTAGTTTTTAGGGTTTTCCTTCCATGATTTTATGTGACATATTATGTGACTTCAATTCGATTTAGGATATAAAAACATGAACAAGGATTGAACAAGGTATGTGATACAATACCCTTGAAGATCACACGAAGAACACGGATAACACGAGATCACAAACACCACACGAACGAATTTCTTTCCTCCTTCCTTCTTTGGTTCGTACAGCAGAAACACAAGAGCAAGAACACGAATTTTTGGTTAGTTTTTGATTCGTAACTTCGAATGGATCATGACATGTATTACATGGTTACCTTATGATGTAAATGAGGCACGAACAAGAACAAGATCAATCTTCCTTTGGGTTTGTTTTGGATCGACAACAACAGCAACAATAAAAAGGCAGCCGAAACTTTTGTAATTAGGGTTTTATTTTGTTTTTCTTTGGTGTGCCGAATAATAGAGGTGGGAGGAGAGGGATTTTAGGGTTTTGATAAGGTGGAAACTAAATTTCGGTATTAAGGAGATTGGAAGGACCGGATATTTGATTTGGTGTAAATAAGGAATGAATAATTCTTCCTAATGGGCTAAATAAATTATAATTAGTGCTTGCTTATCTTTTTTTTTTTATAAACTTGGGCCGAAAATTAGTAAGTATAGACAAATATGGATCGACTAGCATAGCTAGTGTTGTAGGATTATTTATTTTGTACATAATCTTATATTGTAAAGTTTTATTTGGTAGCTTAATTCGCTACATAACATAAGTCATAATTACTTTAGGTTAAGTTCATATAATGTTTCTTATTTAATTTTCATAAGTTCTCAAAATTTTAAATTTGATGGCGTTTTTGTCATTTCGTATTATGTTAGGATTTTGGGGTTTTACAGAGTGTATTGTGGAGTGTATCTTGCTCCCGGTAATCAAACGTAGGGTTTTTAAGACACGTAACGCAATACCGGGTGGTGTAAAAATATAAAAACTTCTAAAAATATTAAAACTTGTTTTCATGACATATTTTAGTAATTTAGATGGGTGGTGAGTTCATCGGAATATTTAAATGTGGTTAGAACATAAAAATGTAGGTTTAGAAAACGTAAAACGTAAAAGGTACAAGGTTTACGTAAAAATGGAAAAAGTGAAAAGTGACTTTTAAAATAAAATTTGTAAGGAACCAAAAGTGTATAAAAAGTATAGATTGGACATAGTCTAGTGTCGGTTGAATAATTGAACGTGTTATGTCGTACGCGGATAACTTCTGACGAAGTTAATTATAAAAAAAATAATAATAATAAAAATAAAATAGTTAGGTAATTAAAATAGAAAAAATAGTGACATGAAATTACGAAATGTCACAGTACGCACTCCTTAAGAGAGCGACGTCCCGGCGCTCAATTCTTCTTAATCGCCGTATGGTTTAATGGTGAAGAGATGACGATATAGACAAGTCATCGTCGAGGTTTCTAACGAAAGTTGAATGATCAAAAGCCAAAGCATCAAATATGTTCAATGAACAAGAGTGAATGGATTGAAGGATTCTAACAAGTCGTCAATCCTTGGAAGTGGATAACAGTACATTACTATTAGCTTATCAAGCTTGCGGCGGTCGATACAAATTCGGAAAAATCCACATAACAAATTACGAGTCGAGAGGAGTTGATAGCCCATAGAATGATTCGTACGCACGTTATGGTGGATACACATAAGCCCACTCATTTATTATTCGTCACTTACAGAAAGAGGCGTCCCAATCCATGTAAGTAAGGATTTATAAACTTATGGTTCGGCGGTTTATAATTTTCTTATTCAAATGAAGAGGCGTCCCAATCCATTTCAATAAGATGATTATAAATCATCCTACTTATGTATTGCCAACACAACACACAATAAAAACAACAACAAATGATGTTCTTCAAAATCATAAGAAGTAACGAGAAAAAGAATGAGACGTTAGTCAATCACGTTTCAAAGGTAACTGTCAAAAGACAACACGATCCGAGGTACAAATTTAAAGTCATACTCCCATCAACTGGAAGAGTTCAAAATGATGGATTACGAAGCAATATATACGATCTTGAAATATAGTGAAAGGATAGTTTATAAAATAATAATAAAATTGTTTACAAAATGATAGTGAAATAGCAAGTGCAACGGACACAAGTTGTCGCAACATGTTGATGCAAAATAGTAGATAATTATGGGTTGAATAAATCCCACTACTTGGAGTAAAAATGTTATAAGATGATAGGTTAAAGTCGCGTTCAATTTAATTAATTTGTTTCTAGGTGATGGGTTACGAGATGATGTAGTGTTCTAAAAGTTTAGGACAATTATTCAAATTCATTTTTCGGAGGTGGATAGTGAGATAATCAAGGGAAATCGATAGACTAAGATGGGTTTTATGTTAAACAATGTTGTGTAAGGTTATGAAAAGTTTTTAAATTATCACTCACGATGTTTTGAAAATAAATGAGACCGTTGTGCCACCCACATTGCCTGAGAAAGTTTAAGGGGATCATAAAAATAAATAAGTATGTATAACAATTTAGAAATTTTGGTGAAATAGGTACATAACTGGGAGGAGTAGGGTTTGACATGATGCCCTGGAGACTGAGTATATAAAGGGTAAGAATCGGTAAAACATTTATAACGATAAGTAGTCGAGAGTAAACAAGGTGTATATGCATAATCTTTATATACATAGTATCAATAGTGGTGTTTCAGAAAGTAAGCAGAAATGCTCAGAAAACCTGAGTTCACGGGGAGTATGACAACCAATAGAAATTGATAAACTGCAACATGTTTCGATGTTATATGAAATGATATTACATACGGTCATGAAAGAGTTTAGAGATCATTGTAATCACAAACAATGTCAGAGAAATAAGAGAGACCATTGTAATCACATACAATGTCTGATAAATAGGAGAGATCATGTAATCACGAACAATGTCTGATAAATAAGAGAGACCATTGTAATCACCTACAATGTCTGATAAATAAGAGAGATCATTGTAATCACCTACAATGTCTGATAAATAAGAGAGACCATTGTAATCACGAACAATGTCTGATAAATAAGAGTGACCATTGTAATCACCTACAATGTCTGATAAATAAGAGAGATCATTGTAATCACCTACAATGTCTGATAAATAAGAGAGACCATTGTAATTGCATTCAATGTCTGAGAAATAAGAGAGACCATTGTAATTACGAACAATGTCTGATAAATAAGAGAGACCATTGTAATCACCTACAATGTCTGATAAATAAGAGAGATCATTGTAATCGCCTACAATGTCTGATAAATAAGAGAGACCATTGTTATCGCATACAATGTCTGAGAAATAAGAGAGACCATTGTAATCGCATACAATGTCTGATAAATAAGAGAGACCATTGTAATCGCATACAATGTCTGATAAATAAGAGAGACCATTGTAATCACCTACAATGTCTGATATAACTTGAAGATGTGTATAAATTTCCGGATGGAAATTTACAATGCTCACGAATAGCATATAATACACCAAGGAAGTTTAGTGCACAAAAGCTTACATACATAAGAAGTGATACTTTCGTGGATTATCGGACAAGTTAAGAAATAATTACAGTGCTCCTATAATTATCCTTAGTATAATATAATAAAGATATATACTCAATAGAGTAATAGGAAATTTAGGAAGTAGGCGCGCATGGATATCGGACAAGATGATGGAACTCATGACTTTTGAAAAATGAATGGTTATAGTCTAGGTTTTTAAAAGAAAATGACCTAGTTCACTATAACTTATGCTCTGGTACCAATCTATAACACCCCCATTTTCGGAACGCAACGGAATACAACATGGGGTGCTATTTATTAGTCACATAGTACAAGTCATAGGAAATATCGAAATAATTAAAGATGTTCTTAAACAAAATTCACATTTGATATAATCAGAGTTTAACGAAGTTAGGTCCCAAAAGTTTTAACCAGGACAAGAGTCCAAAAGATATGTAATTTAAACACAAAATATGTTTTTGAGTTATTAAAAGTTCCATCAAATGTGAAATAACACGTGTCCATCCATCCATATCCTTGCACGCCCATCCAAGCATTAAACATTTACGGACCTGAGATAAAACATGCTAAAAAGTCAACACAAAGGTTGAGTGAATTCATAGAGTTTAATAATTAATAAGTTGAATACAAGATAATTCAGTTTAAAATACGATGGGCTACGTTGTTATACGCCCATAATTCAAATGACATGTAACGAATACAAGTCGTGTAATCAGATTATAGTTTTGAGCTCATGACACCGAACCTTGATCTAGATTTAATAACGCCCCACCAAAGGTAAGATTTACCATTTACCTCAATTTCTCAACATTATGTGGTCGTTGATTGTGAGCGCTACTCACCCGGTCAGGCTCGTCAAGCCAAATATGCATATTCATAATAATAGCGTTTCTCATAGAATTAACGGTTCATGAAATTTGGGACTTATATGGCAAAAGCTACTCAAGAGACTATAATCATGTAATCGGGTCAAGCATACCAAAAACTACTTGTATTCAGTTTGTAAAACTAGCATGTATCCCCCTCGCGAGGTTTATAAAACATTAAAATGAGTAAAGGCGAGGCTATGAACTCACCGTAAGCAAAAGTGGACAATCAAGTGAAGAATGAAGAAATAATCCGCAAGAACTCTACGAGCAACCTAGAATATACGTGTGTCTTAGCTTTTATGAATAATGATACAATCATTATTATATGCTATATAAATTATGATCTTAATTATGCTTGGTACATAAAGTTTAAATAAATATCAAGATTAACTTTAGCCCTTTTAAAATGATCTTCGAGTATGACATTTACATTTCTTACAAAGATTCAAGTGTTACGTCTATAATTGTTTCTATGTCCAAAATAAGTTATGAAGGTTCAAGATTAGCCTAAGGTTCAAATTTAGCCCAATGGTCAACTTTTAGTCAAAAAGGTTTAAATTAAGTTTAAATGTTCAAATTATATTAGATGGTTCAACAATATACTTAGAGGTCCAATTTTTATAAAGTGTAAACATTTTTATACTTTTTAACAACCTAATGCTGATGGAAATTTTAAGGTTAAATCAATGATTGGTAATGATTGAAAAATTTTAGGGTTAGGGTTTATACATTTTGTTTTAACCGATTGAAAAATTAAAAGTATTTGGGTGTGTTTTGTAATTTTATAAACTTGTGGGTTATTTTTGTAAGATGCCTTGGACCAGGGATGAATCGTAAAAATTATGATATGGGGGTATTACATGTAATTTTTGTAATTAAAATGTTTAAATGGTAAATTGTTTAATTAATATATCACACGGTTTCTACATATTTTCCATTTTTATATACCTTTAAACGCCAAAAACAACACCAAAAACTCTCTACAATCCACACGATTTTCTGGAGGCTGATACATAACTTTCCTGGGTTCTCTCTATATCCCCGGAAAGGTATTCATCTGTAATAATAAGTTTTGTGGGTCCCACTAAGTCAAAAATTACAACACAGTAGCAAAATTACCCGTTTACCCATATTATTCACTTCAGAAGTTTCTAACATTACAACAGTCCCACGAAAATCGCGATATCTAGAGTTCTACAAGTCCAATTAATTCCCTGTTTGCGGCCACGTTTAAGTTAAGATGTTATCTAAAACTTTTATGTTTTGAGTAACAGTGGGTTATTCACAAAAAAAATGACTTTTATACGTTTCAAATATGTTACTCAGGATGTAACATGTTTCACGAAAATATTTCTACTTTAATCATCATAATGAGTTATTCAATGAAATACCCGTCAAAACGACCGCAAGACATAGATCTAAATCAACTGTTGCATGTCTAGTCCTTTAGTGTTTTTATTGTAATTTTTAACATGTACCAAGCATATTCAAGCATCAAGAACTTATATAACATACAAAATACATAAAATAACATGAATCTCAGTAGTGAAATGAATAGAAGAAATGAGTGTTGATTTCCTTACGAAAGATGGAGAACAAGAATAATATGGAAGCCAAGAAAACTAAGAACACAAAATCTTCCAAAGCCACCAAGAGAAACCCTTGCTTCCAAAACCACCAAGAACACTTTAAAGACTCTTTGTTGGGTCTGAAATGCTGCTGATTCGAGAATTACAACTCTGCTGGATAGTTATGTAACTCTGCTGATTAGCACAAGAACTCTGCTGTTTTGGTAACTCTGCTGTTTTGGTATAATAGGCATATTGTAACTCTGTTGCTAGCTCACGAAGACTCTGCTGCTAGATGGATTACTCTGCTGCTTATTAATTATGTAAAGTATGTTAAGATAAGTATAGAAAAGATACGTATGAATATTTTTCTTGTATAGGAAGTCTTGTAAACCGACTAGGACTCCTTACGCTATAAAAGGAGGTTCTAGGGTTAGAGTTAGATAGTCGATTGATTGATTATCTTAGCATACGTATTGTTTTACACTTCAAGGTTTCTTGTAACCCTATTGCTATTCAGAGCAATCGTATTAATATATTGAAGTGTTGTTTGATAATTCGTTTGTGTTTATTCTTCTTAAGATCAAGTATTAGTTTCCGCATAATATTTGATATACAACTCAAGATCAGTTTCTATACCGATTACCTTAGATTTATCTAAAGTAATTAATAAGATCGTGAAGCTCAACTGGGATCAACAAGTGGTATCAGAGCTTGTGATCTAGAAACTGGTACCAAGAAGAATTTCTGAATACAAGATTTGCTAATCATCACTGTAAGCAATGGACTCTTACTCTACACACATGGTTACTGCATCAAGGGTTCCCATGCTCAAGCCTGGATAGTATGAGATTTGGAAGATGAGGATTCAACAGTACATAAGAATGGTTGATTACTCACTTTGGGAAGTTATTGTTCATGGAGACACTGTGCAAACCAAGACTGCTACCGGATCAGTCTTGACTCTCAAGACAAGTGAGGAGAAAGCACAGAGAAGATTGGAGGTTAAGGCTCACAGTATTCTCATGATGGGAATACCTAATGATTATCAATTGAGCTTTAATCATATTGAGTCTGCTAAGGAGTTATGGGAAGCAATCGAACTTCGATTTGGTGGGAATGAAGCTACAAAGAAATCAAGAAAGAATCTACTGAAGCATCAGTTTGAAACTTTCACTGCTTCAAGTTCTGAGGACATTGAAGGAACTTATGATCGACTTCATAAGCTAACCAGTCAGATGGCTCTTTTGAAGATTGAGCCATCTCAAGAGGATGTCAATCTAAAGTTTCTGAGAAGTCTCTCTTCTGAATGGAACACTCATACAGTGGTTTGGAGACATAAGGAAGATTTTGATACTATGACATTGGATGATCTGTATAACAACTTGAAGGTGTATGAATCTGAAGTTAAAGGATTGTCAAGCTCATCCTCTACTACAAATAATCTTGCTTTTGTTTCCTCAAGCAACAAGACTACTGGTCGACATCAAGAACAGCACTCTGCTGCTGGTGCTTTTGCTCCTGCTGTTGGTTCACATGTCTCTGCTGCTGACTCCACTAACACCAACACTATCAGTGATGCTGCAATTTGTGCTTATTTGGCTGAACTTACTACAAGTACTTCAGTCATGCCTCAAGATCTGGATGAACTTGATCCTGATGATGTTGAGGAAATTGATATGCAATGGCAGTTTGCAATGCTTACTATGAGGGCAAGAAGGTTTCTTAAGAGAACTGGTAAAGAGATGAAGTTCAGAAGGAACAAGAGTGTGGGATTTGATAACTCAAAGGCTGAATGTTTTAACTGCAGAAAGAAGGGACACTTTGCAAGAGAATGCAAAGCACCATAAAGAAGTAATGAGAATTTCAAGAAGTCTGCTGATGAAGAGCCAAATTCCACTACTGCTATGGTATCATGTGATGGGTTAGGTGATTTTGATTGGAGTGATCTTGCTGAGGATGGTCCAAATTGTGCATTGATAGCTGAAGAGAAATCTGAAGTACAACACTTTGCTCTCATGGCCTATTCTTCTTCTGGATCAGACTCAGAGGTATCCAATGATTCAACTTGTTCTTTTAAATCATGTTCTGATAAAATTGAGATGCTTGAGTCTAGCTATGGAAACCTTAAAAAGGAAAATGATACAATTAAGCTAGATAATCTTAGTTATGCATATGGTTTAAAGAACTTAGAAGAGAAATTAGAATTTTATAAAAAGGCTGAAATTGAATACCTTGATCAGATCACTGTCTTGAAAAATGAAATTATCTTGAAAGATGATGAGATTAAGGTTCTTAAGGAAAAAGTAGGAGAGGCTGAATAGGCTAGAGACTTAGCTATGAGTGAATCTGAAAAACACATTGTTAGGGTGGAAAAACAACAATTTGCCACTGATATTCTCAGTAAACCATTAGGAAGACACTTTAATGGTATAGGATATAATGCTGTTGCACACCCTACAAAGCTTAGTGTCAATGCTCCTCCTACTAGGACACTAACTTTCATCTCTGAGTCTGGGGCTAAACCTGTAGGTGAAATTAGTAAACCTGTTGTTGAAACTAATGAAAAAGAAATAGAGTCACCTAAGGTTGAGGTAAAGAAGTATGATGAAGCACCTCTTATTGAAGATTGGGTGTCTGACAGTGATGATGATGAAGTAGAATCTGATTCAACCTCTAAGAACAAAAAGGAAGAAATTCCTACTGTTGTTGAATCAAAAGTACCTAGGGCTAAAAAGGTTGATTTTGTTAAGCCTAGGTTTGGTAAAGGTATCTCTAGGAAGATGGCTGAGTTCGACAAAACACCTAGAGTATATCCAAAAAGAACAAATAACTTGCCTAGGGGAAACCAGAGAAATTGGAACAACCTAGTTTCACACAAATTAGGTATTGACTTTCAACTACTTAAGAAGGCATGTTATTGCTGTGGTAGCTTTGAACATTTGCAAGATGAGTGCTATAAGAAACTAGATTGGAACCAGTACACTAGGGTGAACCATAGAAACTCTGCTAGAAAGACTCACCCTCACCCCAAAAGAAACATGGTTCCTAGGGAAGTTTTGATGAGAGATGGTACTTCTAGAGTTATCTCTCCTATTGCATCAACAGTGCCCATTAAGAAAGAAAAAGTTGATTCTGCTGATAAGGCAAACTCTGTTGTTAAGGCAGACTCTGCTGTTTTGCCTAAAGTTGTCACTGATACTGTTGTAGGCAATCATTTTTATGCTGTTAAAGCCTCAGCTTGCTGGGTCTGAAAACCAAAAGTAAAAGTTTTAGATCATGTTCTCAGACACAGCAGTGCACCAATGCAGTTGAAGAAATTTGACTACTTTGATGCACAAGGTAGATCCAAGTCAGTAATGGCTTGGGTCCCCAAGAGAAACTAATTCTCTTACTTTTTGTGCAGGGCAATCTACAAAAGGAGCTAAAGGACAAATGTATTTTTGATAGTGGATGCTCTTCACATATGACTGGAGACCAAAGCAATTTGGAGAATTTTAAAGCTTTGGATGGTGGTTATGTGGCCTTTGGGAATGACCCTAAAGGTGGAAAAATTGTTGGTAAAGGCATCATCAGAACTGGAAAGTTGGATTTTGAGAAAGTGTATTTGGTGAATGGTCTCAAGTTTAATCTTTTTAGTGTCTCACAAATGTGTGACAGGAAGAATTTTGTTCTTTTTACCGACACTGAGTGTCTTGTCTTGTCTCCTGACTATAAGATACCTGATGATAAATTGGTTCTTCTTAAAGTCCCTAGACATGACAATATATACAGTGTGGATATAAAGAATATTATTCCCAAAAGAGATTTGACTTGTCTGTTTGCCAAAGCCACTGTTGATGAATCCAAACTATGGCACAGAAGGCTTTGACATTTGAACTACAAGGCTATCAACAAGTTGGTTAAAGGGAACTTGGTCAGAGGATTGCCTTGGTCGAGTTTGTTAGACTCCTTGGATCGTTTTGAGCCTTAGGGTTCAACAATAACTATGAATAAATATGCACAGCGGAATTAAAACAAATCACAGTTATTGACACAAAGTTTTCACCAAACATCACTTCAATTATATTAATAACGTGTTATCTAATCTATAACAAGGATCAATGAATTGATCTTGAAGTGAAACAAACTAGTTCTAGGCGTTTACATCTTACGCCCTAGAACACACACACACACCTTTGATAATCTACATTGTGGAAGACTTATAATTATACGTACCTTACCTCTCTTTATATACTAGAGAGATAGGGTTTACAAAGAAATAAACTAACATAATAAAAGATTACTACGAATCTTTTCTTTCTCTACAAGTTTCTTCCTTTGTCATATTAAGTCCCTCTTGTTTCATTCTTGGTCGTTTTGTCTCATCAAATTAATAAACCCAACAATCTTCCCCTATTTGATGATGACAAAACAAACACCGTCTTGTACGAACTTCCCTAGACGAAGTAGCAGAAGTTGAGATGTAATCATCTCCCTGAATGAAACAAACTGTCTTCCCCTTAAACCATGCCATGCCACCACCACATCTCTTCCCCTTTTTGTTATCAACAAATAGGGAACATATGAAAACATGATCTTGACCACCACTAACCAATATCACAAACTTCCAATCCAAGTCGTCCAATGTTTCAAATTGCCTTCCATGAAGCTCAAATACGAATAATGAATCCAAAACAATAGAAACTCCAACTAGCAGTAGTAATAATGATCAACAATAGTAAAAATCAAACACTTCCCCTCGAGTGGTGCATGAACATCAAATGATTCTTCAAATCTGTAGGCTTGATATATTGTAGAAGAAAAATAATCATCACGAATTTGATGCTGAAGTAGAAGAAACCAACCTTGTGTCCTATGCCTTGTACTAAATACGACTTCGAACGTATACTTAACGTATAGGGAGACCGCAATCTCTTGACAATAATCACTGAGCACTACAATGTAACTCCTTCAAGTGTTTTGTCAATTCTTAGTCACTTGAACGAACAAACAAGCATCTTAAAACGAATGGGAACGTTTAAGATATGATAAGACACAACCTTGATAAATTCAACCGCATCATCAAAGAAATAATAAATAATCCTCTCCTCCAATAAGAAAATTAATGCGAGCCTTTAAATCTTTTAAGAACAAATAAACAAACTCCTTGTGTGTGTGAACTTCCCCTGTGTGTGTGTAAACCAATAACCATACTTACTTCCCCTCACTGCTCGTAAATAATGCAACTATCAATCATGTAAACCCAGCAATAACGTAACAGCAAAGAGTAAGTCCAGCAGCAGAATCAATATGCATAACAGCAGAGTGATCAAAGCTAGCAGCAGAATAAATTACAACTAGCAGCAGAGTGTATCGTAGCAGCAGAATAAAATATCGAATACTGATCTTCGACTAATATCTGCTCCCATGATGACAAATATCTTCATCTGACCATACATTGACCAATCGTACGCCAAGAATAATATGCAACAGCAGTAAGCGACAAATTGAGTTGAATATACTATCGATCAATTAAATCCGACCCACTCAATTGAATTTCAATATTACCGCAGCAAAGTAATAAACAAATTTACTTGAAGACCACCGTCCAATCACCAATCTTTGACCCACAATAATTCTTCTCATCATTAATAATTCTTCTCGTTATTAATCTCGTGCACCAAAATCACGTGCACTTCAATTAATTGCCATCCAGTAAGGCTTTGATTATCAATATAAAAGAAATAGCTATGGACCCATTAACGCCAATCAAAACCTTTACCAAAGTCGACCAATTAATTAAACGAATGATGAATAAATACCAGTCGACCAAAAACAATTCAATATCTCCTTGATCTAGATTCCACCAATTAATACGCAAGGCAACAATTTATACGACCAGTAACCAACAAATCGTTGTAGAATATTACCTTAAAGATCGATTAAAAACTTGAATAACTGATCGTACCTTCTTAACTGCTTCAAATCTGCTCTTCTTTCAATGATAAAACTTTGTGAATCCCTAGGTAACGAGCTCCCCAAGCTTTGATACCAATTGTGGAGTTTGTTAGACTCCTTGGATCGTTTTGAGCCTTAGGGTTCAACAATAACTATGAATAAATATGCACAGCGGAATTAAAACAAATCACAGTTATTGACACAAAGTTTTCACCAAACATCACTTCAATTATATTAATAACGTGTTATCTAATCTATAACAAGGATCAATGAATTGATCTTGAAGTGAAACAAACTAGTTCTAGGCGTTTACATCTTACGCCCTAGAACACACACACACACCTTTGATAATCTACATTGTGGAAGACTTATCATTATACGTACCTTACCTCTCTTTATATACTAGAGAGATAGGGTTTACAAAGAAATAAACTAACATAATAAAAGATTACTACGAATCTTTTCTTTCTCTACAAGTTTCTTCCTTTGTCATATTAAGTCCCTCTTGTTTCATTCTTGGTCGTTTTGTCTCATCAAATTAATAAACCCAACAGCCTTCAAAGGTCTTTGAGAATCCTGAAGTCTGTGTTGCTTGCCAAATGGGAAAGCAACATAGAGCATCTTGTAAGTCCAAATTGGTGAATTCTATAACTGAACCCTTGTTTATGTTACACATGGACTTATTTGGACCTACTTATGTGCATAGTTTGAATAAAAAGATGTATGGCTTAGTGGTCACTGATGATTTCAGTAGGTTTACTTGGGTATTCTTTTTAGCAACTAAGAATGAGACAGCTGGCATTCTTAAGGCTTTTATAACAAGGATAGAAAACCTATTTAATCACAAGGTTAAGATCATCAGATGTGACAATGGAACTGAATTTAAGAATCAAGTAATGAATCAGTTCTGTGAGGAAAAAGGGATAACTAGACAATTTAGTGTGGCTAGAACTCCTCAGCAAAATGGTGTGGCTGAGAGGAGAAATAGAACATTAATTGAAGCTGCTAGGACTATGTTGTCAGAGTCTAAGTGACCCACTATCTTTTGGGCTGAAGCAGTCAACACTGCTTGTTATGTGCAAAATAGAACTAAGATAGTCAAACCTCACAATAAGACCCCTTATGAGTTATTGCATGGTAGGAAACCTCTGATAGATTTTTTTAGACCATTTGGGTGTCCTGTCACTATCTTAAACACCATTGACCACTTAGGCAAGTTCAATGAGAAAGCAGACATAGGTTACTTTGTTGGATACTCTACTGAAAGTAAGGCTTTTAGGGTTTTCAATCAAAGAACTGAGCATGTGGTGGAAAATTTGCATGTTCGAATTAGAGAAACCACACCTAATGTTGATGGAAAAGGTCCTGAGTGGATGTTTGATATTGATTCTTTAACCAAGAGTATGAATTATCAACCAGTCCTTGCAGGTACCACTAACATGTCTGCAGGTACACAAACTAACCCCAATGCAGGTACACAAGCAAAGAAGGATGAGACTGCAGAGGAGTTTGTTTTGATTGAAAGGAGCACATTTGATCAGTACTTCACTCCTAAAGAGGGAAAGAGTTCAGATGATGCTGCTGTTCATAAAGAATTACCAAAGGTTAATGTAGAAGGTGTTGATGAACCTTGTCATGATGACAAGAGTGATGGTAAGGAAAGAAGTTTAGAGTCACAAGTTGATGGAATTCAAGGGAATACACCAAGCAGCAGTTCTCTTAACTCTGCTCCCAAGTCAAAACACTCTGCTGTTAAGCCAAAGCACTCTGCTGTTAAGGCAAAACACTCTGCTGTTCAGCTTGGTCACTCTGCTGCTGAACTCAAAGACTCTACTGATATAACTGGTGATTCTGATGATGATTCTGCTGATGAGATGCCTGAATTAGAAGAAGTGTATGTGGATACTGATGATGAAGTTGTTGATGTTTTTAGTGCTGAAGCTGATTTATCAAACTTGGAGACTGACATACCTGTTAGTCCCACACCAACAACAAGAATCCACAGGAATCATCCAAAGGAGCAAATAATTGGTGATGTTCACTCTGCTGTTCAGACTAGAAGTAAATCAAAAGGGTTGAGTGATTTGCTTGATCAGGGATTGTTTGCTCAAACACTTAAGAAGAGGAATAGCCACAAGGATCTACAAAATTGCATGTTTTCCTGTTTCTTATCTCAAGAAGAACCCAAGACCATTCACAAGGCTTTGAAAGATGAAAGTTGGGTTGAAGCTATGCAAGAGGAGTTGCTGCAGTTCAAGCTTCAGGAGGTCTGGACATTAGTTGATTTGCCTAATGGAAAAAGGGCAATTGGTACAAAATGGGTGTTCAGATGTAAAAGAGATGAAAGAGGTATTGTCATCAGAAACAAGGCTAGATTGGTGGCTCAGGGATACACTCAGGAAGAAGGGATAGACTATGATGAGGTCTTTGCTCCAGTTGCAAGATTGAAGGCTATCAGACTTTTCTTGGCATATGCCTCATACAAGAATTTTCCTGTGTATCAAATGGATGTGAAAAGTGCTTTCTTGTATGGAAAGATACCTGAAGAGGTTTATGTGATGCAACCACCTGGGTTTGAAGATCCTAAGTATCCTGATAGGGTCTACAAAGTGAAGAAAGCACTGTATGGACTACATCAAGCTCCTAGAGCTTGGTATGACACCTTATCTAAGTATTTGTTGAATAATGGTTTTTGCAGGGGAACCATTGATAAAACATTGTTCATTAAGAAAGACAAAAAGGATATTCTACTTGTTCAGGTTTATGTAGATGATATCATTTTTGGGTCTACAAATAAGGTGTTATGTGAAGGATTTGAGAAGCTTATGCACAGCAGGTTTGAGATGAGTTCTATGGGAGAACTGACTTTCTTTCTAGGACTACAAGTTAAGCAGAAGTCAGATGGGATTTTTATTAGCCAAGACAAGTATGTGGCTGATATGTTAAAGAAATTTGGTTTCAAGGATGTGAAGGCAGCCAAGACACCCATGGATAAAAATAAACCTTTGCTCAAGGATGAAGATGGTGTAGAGGTTGATGTACATTTGTATAGATCCATGATTGGCTCATTGATGTATCTGACTGCTTCAAGGCCAGATATCATGTTTTCTGTGTGTGCTTGTGCTAGATTCCAAGTGTCCCCAAAAGTTTCACACTTGGAAGTAGTCAAAAGAATTTTTAGGTACCTAAAGGGTCAACCAAAACTTGGTCTTTGGTATCCTAATAATTCACCATTTGACTTGATAGCATACTCAGATAGTGACTATGCTGGAGCTACTATGGACAGAAAATCAACTACTGGAGGCTGTCAGTATCTTGGTCATAGGTTGATCTCTTGGCAATGTAAGAAACAAACAGTGGTAGCAAATTCGACAACTGAAGCAGAGTATGTTGCTGCTTCTAGCTGCTGTGGACAAGTGCTTTGGATACAGAACCAACTGCTGGATTATGGGTACAATTTTATGAACACAAAAATTTTCATTGACAACAACAGCACAATGTGTATTATCAAAAATCCTGTTTTTCATTCTAAAACAAAACACATAGAGATAAGACATCATTTTATTAGAGATTGTTATGAGAAAAAGCTAATTCAAGTGGTTAAAATACATACTGACAATAATGTTGCTGATCTACTTACCAAAAGTTTTGACATAAGCAGGTTTCAATTTTTAGTTGCTAGTATTGGTATGATCAATCTTTAAATCTTAAACCATCTTATCTCTGTATGTTTTTGTAAAGTTTTGTAAGGATTTGTGCTGTTTGTTAAGTCAAAATTTGCTGTTTGTTAAGTTGTTTAGTTGTCTGTTGCTATGGTACTCTGCTGCTGTTTTTGGAATATTCTTGCTTGTGTTTGTTGTTTGCTACTAACCTTTTGCAGATACATACACAAATACTTAAGTAAAGCAAGGAAAATTAAAAGGTTCATTCATTCCATAAGCAAAGTACAGAGAAAGTTTTCTTACAACCATCATTCAAAAGAAACATCAAAAGACAACAAGCTACATCGATTCACAACCTACATCTTAGCAAATTCAGGCATGACCTTGCTACGCGGTCCCCTAGTGCCCATGGCCTCAAACACCTTTGGACAGGGGAGTGCAAGTACTACTGGACGAGGAGGTGGATTTTGTTGCTGACTGGTAGAGGAAGCTGCTTTCTTCTGCTGGTTTTTCTTCTTTGGCGCAGAGGGTTTCTTCTCAACTGGACTTGGCTTTGGATGAGGAATATGGACACTCTTTGCAAAAGCTGCTGCAGCATTCTCCATTTGTTTCTGGAGTTCAGCGGTTATTGGATGTTTTGGAGGGATGATTTCCCAAGCACCTTGGTAGTAAGTCATGTGTTTTGGCCAACCTTGCTGTTTCCCAGGCCAATTTGCTGTTTCTTCATCGCTTGAATCTTCGAATGACGATGGTGTTGATGGGAGTGGATCGGAGTATGATTCTTCCTTGATTGCTTTTCCTTTTTGTTGCGATGTGGATGCCTTCTTAGGAAAGTAACTAGCCCAACCTTGTGATTCATCAGATGATGAATCTGAAGATATTTCAATGATTGGCGTTTTTGAAGAACTCATGTTGGATTGTTATTGAGTTAGGGTTGTGAATTGGGGATTTGATTTAGTGATTACGGATTTATGGAGTTAAATGTGGGGTTGGTATTGTATTTAAGGAGGTGATTTTAAAGATTTTGGGAATGTTGACTTTAGGTCAACACTTTCATAACTCTGCTGATGAGTTTGAAAGTTGAAGGGTCAAACTGAAAATTTTGGCGCGTTCTAAACCCTAATTAGATCAAAACGGTATCTTTCACCAATTTGATCTCATTACATTTCAATTGCCCAAAATTACATTCAAGAACAACAATTCTTATTATTTCACCCAAAACCCCAAATCAAATGGCTCAAAGAACGTTTCCGGAAGAACACAATCAGATAGCATTTCTCAGTAAGGTTACTGCCGCTGATGGATTTTATGAGGTTATGGATTTCCTGAGTGCTTCGAAGTTAAGGTATGCGTTAACTGCTGATCCTACCATTTATACATCTCATATGAAGCAATTTTGGTCAACTGTTAAGTTGGATGTATTAGATGGTGAGGAACGATTGGTAGGTAGTGTAGATGGGGAGAATATTGTAGTTAGTGAAACCACAATTAAGAGAAGTTTACGCTTATCAGGCACCCCAACACCCCCTACTATTACCCCAGAAGTAGTTATGACTGAGCTTGAGACTTTTGGATATGAGAGACCTGAGGCTGGTAGTACATTATTGAAAGGTCGTCTCTGTCCACATTGGAAGTTTTTACTGCATACTCTACAACACTGCTTGTTTCCCAAAATAGGTGGATGGAATGAGTTTAGTGCTTCTCAAGCTATGGCTTTGGTATGTTTAGCTACAGGGCAGCCCTTTGATTTTTCTGGTATGATATTTGAGGGGTTGAAGAAGTTTGTTAAAAAGAAGTTTTACTTGTACCCAAGGTTTCTACAGCTTATAATAAACAGACAGCTGAGGGAACCATTGAGGCATGTACATGTTGAGCCCTGTAGTAGAATGGCCATCAAGATGTTTGCCTTTTTAAAGAAGAATGGGAAAGGATTTTCTGGTGTTATTACTCCCTTAACTGAGCATATCTTGAATGTAGTGGCTGAAGTGAATGAGGATGAAGAGGCTGGAACACCCACAGCTTCCCATCACACATCCTCATCTACAAGCTTAAATGAGTCATCTTCCACTGAACCACAAAATACCCAAACACCTAGGAATTCACAAGAGGGCATTGTGCAACCTCAGGCCAATGCCAGTATGGTAGCAGATGAGGCTGGTACAGGTGGTGGAGGTATCATGATGGAAGAGGCTGGCACTACTGTTTTCAACTTAGTAGTTGAGCAGGACAGTGTCAACATCATTAAGACCTCAACCATGGCAACATCATTTGTAGAAGGTTCTCAGGAACCTGACACAACTGGTGGTAACCCCAGCCAAATGGCTTTTATGGGGGGCTCAGATGTTCATCCTAGGGATGAGACTGAGTTTATGTCCAAAGATTCACCTCTCGGAGAAGGTAACACATCTCGAAGTGATGAGGACAGAGATGAACATATTGAATTGATGGACACTTATGTACATATTGACATTGCAAATGATACACCTCTCGGACCAGGTTACACAGGTCGAAGTGTTGATGCTAGAATTGAACTTGAAACTGATGATTTGACGGCTAAAACACCTGTACAAAATGTCAATTCCAGTGATCAACCTCTCGGGTCAGGTTACACAGACCGAAGTTGTGAGGATATCATGAAACAATTGAAAGAATTGACGGAAAATTGTACAAAATTGTCAAAGGAGGTCCTGGATCTAAGAAAAGAGTTAAAGACAGTCAGAGCTACTCACGGTGCTGAAATAAGGAGGCTTAAGCTAAGGGTTACACACCTTGAGGGGAGGCTCAAGAAGAGGTCCAAACCAAGTTTGGAGGAGGATGCTTCCAAACAGGGGAGGAATGAACAAGAGGCAAAATGAACAAGAGGTTGTGGTGAATGATAAGGATCAAGAGGATGTGATAGGTTCAGGGGAGGTTGAAAAGGATTTTGTTGAAAATGTTGGTGAAAAGGGTGACTCTGCTGGTGCAAAACACTCTGCTGATGGGTTGAAGGTTTCTGCTGATGAGACTGAGCAGAGTGCAGGTGTAAAGGACTCTGCTGGAGTAAATGATTCTGCTGATTCAGATGATGAACAGATGACTTTAGCTCAAGTGTTGCTGAACATGAACAAAGCAGATAAAACACCCACACCATCACAACAACAACCTGTTGCTGAATCAAGTGAAAAGTTTGAAAGGATGAAAAAGTTGGCTGATGAACAAGCTCAAATTGCTCAAGATGAAGAATATGCAAGAAGAGTTGCAGCTGAAGAAGAAGGAAATCAGTTTGAATTTATGGAATGCTCTACAGTCAATGAAGTTAGTCAAGAAGAATTAGATGAACAATTGCAGTATTTCATTGATTCTGATATGATTGTAAGAGGTGAAGCTAGGCTGATATCTAATGATGAGCAGTTGGATGGAGCTGAAAAGACAAAAGAGCTTGTTGAGTTCATACTTAGAAAGAATGGATTGACTAAGTGGGAAGAGCTGATTTTAAGGATTAAAGAGGCACAAAAGCATGGTTACAAACAAAGGTCATCTTCAAGGAAAGCATTGGTTAAAGACATGAAGTACTATTTGAAGAATGCTAGAAACTATCAGATGAAGGATTTTAAAGGTAAGGCAGATCACTTAATTGAAAAAGAATTTTATGAAACTTATGCTAAGCTTAATCCAAGAAAAGTTTCTGAAAAGAAGAAAAATCTAGAAGTTATGGGATCTGAAAATCTGAAAGCATCTGGGAGTGGAAGTGTTTCAAAACCAATTGTTGAGAAGGAGAAGGAAGTTGTTGTTGAAGCTGAAGAAATGACTGAATCTTCTGCTGGTACAAAGAGGTATAGAAGGAGAGTAAAGCAGGTGAGTAGGAAGAGGAGAAGAACTCAATCTGTAGTAATGAGTGATAGTGAGTCAGAGAAAGAAGAAGTGAATGATGAGCATGATATTGACAAAGTGACTGATGTTGATATGAAAGAGATTATGGATCTTACAGTTCATGACACTCAAGAGGAACCTGAGTTACTCAATGAAGTTCCTTTATCAATCAAGTATCCAATCATTTCATATTCACATGATGTTTTAGCTGATAGTCAAGTATGCTGGATTATAAAGAGATCAAATGGTTCAAGTGTGGGATATATTAGTTTTTCTCAGATGTTGCACTACATGGATAGAGATGATATTACTCAACTCTGGAATTTGTACAAGATGAAGTATGGAGATACTAGACCAGAGATAGTGTATGAGAGACTAAATTATTACTACTTGAAGAACATGTTTGAACCAGATGAAAGAAGTATTGAATGGAAGAAGTTACTGAGCTCTACAGTTCAGAAATGGTACTTATATCAAAGTTGTGGAGTTCATGTTTTATCATGCATAGGTGTGACTGTATATATGCTTGTGGAGAAGGATTATGTTATCAATAACAGTACATCTATTCTGTATCAAATGTTGCAACCTGGTAAGTTGACACTACAAAGACCATTTGATGCAGATCATCAAGCAAAAGAACTGATTGAGAAGTATAAAAAAGTTGCTGGTATCACAAGTTTCAAAACAGTAAGGTGTTTGGAAGCATCCTCCTGGTGGTTATTTGGATTGAAGGAAACTTGATGATTTTTGATGAAAAATATCAAGTTTAGGGGAGGATTGTTGGGTCTGAAATGCTGCTGATTCGAGAATTACAACTCTGCTGGATAGTTATGTAACTCTGCTGATTAGCACAAGAACTCTGCTGTTTTGATAACTCTGCTGTTTTGGTATAATAGGCATATTGTAACTCTGTTGCTAGCTCACGAAGACTCTGCTGCTAGATGGATTACTCTGCTGCTTATTAATTATGTAAAGTATGTTAAGATAAGTATAGAAAAGATACGTATGAATATTTTTCTTGTATAGGAAGTCTTGTAAACCGACTAGGACTCCTTACGCTATAAAAGGAGGTTCTAGGGTTAGAGTTAGATAGTCGATTGATTGATTATCTTAGCATACGTATTGTTTTACACTTCAAGGTTTCTTGTAACCCTATTGCTATTCAGAGCAATCGTATTAATATATTGAAGTGTTGTTTGATAATTCGTTTGTGTTTATTCTTCTTAAGATCAAGTATTAGTTTCCGCATAATATTTGATATACAACTCAAGATCAGTTTCTATACCGATTACCTTAGATTTATCTAAAGTAATTAATAAGATCGTGAAGCTCAACTGGGATCAACACTCTTTAAAAACCTTGAAATCACAGCCATGGACACATCTTGAAAACCTTTTAAAAGCACCTTTGAAGAACTCTTGAAAATCAAGACTTTTGGAGATGAAAATGATGAACAATAACTAGCATTCTTGGACCTTCATCTTTGCAGCATAGTTTGTAACTTGCATTTAAGTGATGGGTATTGTTAGTAATGATTTAGGGGCGGCACAAGTAGGAATGGAGCAGATTTTTATGGCTAGATTGCATGTAAAAATGAGGGTTGGTGATATTATGGAAGATATGTAAGTCTTGGAAGAGTGAGACTAACACTTGTCCACACTTATGGACATGTGTGTGTGTGTGTTGGCGATATAAACAAGGAGGAGGGAAGTTAGATGCAGATTTTTATTAGTAATAAGAGTATGGAGTGTATTGTGTAGTGTATCTTGCTCCCGGTAATCAAACGTAGGGTTTTTAAGACACGTAACGCAATACCAGGTGGTGTAAAAATATAAAAACTTCTAAAAATATTAAAACTTGTTTTCATGACATATTTTAGTAATTTAGATGGGTGGTGAGTTCATCGGAATATTTAAATGTGGTTAGAACATAAAAATGTAGGTTTAGAAAACGTAAAATGTAAAAGGTACAAGGTTTACGTAAAAATGGAAAAAGTGAAAAGTTACTTTTAAAATAAAATTTGTAAGGAACCAAAAGTGTATAAAAAGTATAGACTGGACATAGTCTAGTGTCGGTTGAATAATTGAACGTGTTATGTCGTACGCGGATAACTTACGACGAAGTTAATTATAAAAAAAATAATAATAATAAAAATAAAATAGTTAGGTAATTAAAATAGAAAAATTAGTGACATGAAATTACGAAATGTCACACCTTTCTATACACATCCTTCTATTACTTCTATAATACACATTCACATAATTATACAACAATCACCGACACTACCCAAGGTGCACAGTAATTCCTATCACTTAAGCACATCAAATCTTTCACGGACATATATCACATACACAATAACACATAAAACACATTCATAATTTATCATCATTAAGCTTATATAGCAATCGTATGGTTCATCTCATAACTTAACAATCACATCCTATAACTTAACCAAATATTTATCCGCATTACTTAATCTTACATCCAACGCATCTACTAGTGGTTTAAGTCTAGGAAATCCTAAAGAAAACCTAATTCACTTAAACCGAAGCTCTGATACCAAGTTGTTACACCCCGTGCCTGCTTAGACCAAAACTTTGAACTTTTACGTGGAAACGCTTGACCTTTTACGGATATTCTGTTACTCTTTTGACCATTTATAAAAATTCATAAACATTCAGACTTTAAGACTATTTTTAAATGAAACTAGACTCAATTACCTTCAAAACGACGGGTGGCGCGACCCGTAACGACTTGCGGTTCAAAAGATACGAATTTTCGAAGATTGCCAAAAATCTGCCAGGCGACCTCCATCCGATCGGATGGAACTCCAACCGATCGGTTGGATGTTTCTGGACGCCCGGATCAGTTTTCAAAATCCCGACTTGGAAGTCCGACCTCCCGAACTCGATAATTAACCAAACTTTCCAGATTTACTTAGTATACTAGTGGGCTCATTTTCATACAAAAACATTTACCGTTTGACCCTCGGAAATAGTACTTTACAAGATGACGGGTTTTGCACCAAAACCCGTTTTGACCCATTTACACTACAAACCACTTATACCACTTCATTTCCCCACCAAACTTAACCAACGTCATTTCTTTAACATACTAAACATGTTCCATATACACTTGACCCGTTCACAACCCAAAATGGGTTAAAACACACTTATACCAAACACCCCTTTATCTTTTACTAAAAACACTTAAAACACACTTGGACACACCGTTAGACCACCAAATCATTACGGCTCCATTAACATACATTTTGACACTTGACTTTACTTTACAACTCAATAAAAAGACCCTTGGGGGTACAACCTTGACTCGAGCTCAGTATTCTACCTAGCTCTTAACGCTTACTATCTTCCAACCCGCTTATCAAGTCTTTAAGCCATAATCCAAGCCAAGTTATCTTCCTCGCAATTAACCTACAAATATTAACAACTAAAAGGGTAAGCTTACGGTTAGTAAGTAACTAGATTAACACATGATTAATACTTCCATTCACACATATGTGCATCAAGACATCTTTAACCATTCATCTCATGATCTTCCCATCTCATAACCATTATCCTTACCATATCATAACCATAACACATAAACATAATAGCGTTAAACACATAAAATCATCGACATACCTTAATCCTTCCGACTCTATGTCCTATCTCTTGATCCTTACTCACTAACATACTCCTCACTAACCCAACTCACTAATCCAAGGCATAACCCTATAACTCATTCATTAACACATAACATGAGAACATTAATATTAACATATAGTAATCATAGTTACTTACCTTGGACTCCCAAGCTCAACTACTATAATATCATATCACTATGAAGACCATCATCATCATCATCATCCACCTATACACTTAATACATAATCCAACAACCTTATCAATGGTTTGGACCACCAGAATCCTACATTCAACATTTCTATTCACCACATAACCATGGATGATCATATGGTGATTAACCCAATAACTTATTAACTTAAACCAAGATAAATAGGCTACTTACTTATGAAGATTATTGCTAGAACTTCAATCTTGAGGTGAAATCCTTATCTTTTCTTCTTTGATCACCCAACTTCATTTCCCTCTCTTTTTTCTTCTCCCATAACCGGACCAAACAACACCCTTATAATTATTGGATGAAATGCCTAGAACTTTCTAGGTAATAGATATTTTAGGTGGTAGGTTTGCCTAGTTGGCAAGTATGGCCCCTCTAGTATTTATTCTTCTACTTTGGTCACACTACATATAATGGTACATTTAGTCCTTGGCAACTTTAGCCCCTTAGGTCTATTCCTTTCTATTTGTGCCTCATAATACTTTCCAATATTATACAATACATTCATTGACCATTAATGGACTTCGGGTTTGAGTATAACAAAACATTCATTGACTAACCCATCACGTTAAGTCCTTAGTCAATTTCATCTAGGGTGGGGCCTACCTGTATACAGGAAACGGGTCTAACAGATGGTTAGCTTCTTCATTTTATTAATTGGTTATATATACCTGTATTTATAATGATCATGTTTATTCTTGTAACTCAGATGTATTTCTTGGCGGATATATGTGGTTATTTTCTGCGGGCCACTTTGATCATTCTCTTTTGCTTGATAACTTGGGCACTGATATGCAAAAAAGGATTGTTATTCTTGCTGGAGGTGTTTGGATGGTGGTGGTGTTTGGTGGAGGTGTTTGGATGGTGGTGGTGTTTGGATGGTGGTGTCGATGGTGGTGTTTGGATGGTGGTGTCGATGGTGTGGTTGACGGTGGTGGTGTTTGGATGGTGTGGTGGATGGTGGTGGTGTTTGGATGGTGGTGTCGATGGTGGCGTTTGAATCTGTGGATCTGGATATGTATATGTTTGTGGGCTTAGTTGGCACATTAGCCGGAATTCGCACACCGTCGTTCACACATCTGTTTGGGCCAACAAATGATTGGTGTTGTAATTTTTGTCTGGACACGTGACAACAAATTAGTGGAGTCGCACATTCGCACATGACCATTTAGGGAATGGGTATTATTTTTGTTCCTTTTTTAAAAAAAAAGTTAAATTTTTGTCCTCTTTTGAGAATTAGCTCTAAAAAAACTATGTAGTTTAGAAATACTTTTTGATTTTACTCATACAGAATTTGGAATACTTGGATTAAAAATAAAATTTAATTTTGAATACTTGAATGAAATAAAGTGAATATGAGGTTGTATCACATTCAAGTTTACTTGCAAAACTATTTTTAAAACTACGTTATTTTTAAAACCATCTTCTATTCTGAAAGGTTAATATCTAACTCAGTAACTCATCTGCTTTCTGATCTTTGACTTCAACAATATCAATACACATCTTCAGGCTTCAAACATTGACCTAAAAGATGGTGTAATTTCCTTGGATGGAGGAATTATAAGAGGCAATGGTGCTGTGTATCTTGGATGCTTGTTTCAACAAGTGAAATCATCTATCAGCATGCCTTTGCAAGTGATGAACAAACGTAGTGAACTGAAAAAACTAAAAGCTCTCTTCCTTTGACCTAGATAGAACTTTCTCCTCTGGAATGCTTCATCCATTCTGAATATATATAATACTCCAGAATCAGCTCTATTCTTGTCATTTTCAACTTCCATGTCATCATCTTGTATGCTCTTGTCTTTTCCTCCCTTTCACTGGTTAATCTTCCTTGGGCTTTATTTCCTCCCCTGAGATGCAAATAACATTTCCTCCCCTGTTTGGAAGATCTCTCACAATGTACCAAAATATTTTCTCTCCCCATTATCTGAGCTATCAATTAGAACTTGTTATTAGACAATGTTGTACATGTAGCCATCAATTCCTTAAGAGTTTAATTTGCTGCTCTCATCACTTCTAGGTGTTTTAACTCCTATAAGAGGTGATTCATGGGGCAATAACTCATAATCCATCATTTGATGGTTTTCTGAGTCATTTTTTATTCCAAAAATCATTTTAAGAAAAATTTTGACTTTTAGCAGTATGCATATGATTTTATTATGAAAAATCATACTGTTTTCAACCATTTTGAAGGGATTAAGTGTATAACAGACACTTAATCAAAATTTCGGTTTAAAGCAACCTTTGGTTGTGTGAGAACCAATGTTTTCAGTTATAAATAACTGCCTGTGTAAAGATAAACCTATTCAAAAGGCTTTCTTGACAGGGTTTCCAGCTCATAGCAATTTTTGCCTCTAACACAAGTGTTAGATTCACTTTTACTAGCTGTTCTTTCTATCAGATGTCCTTAGACTTGCTCATTATACTTAAAAGTATAAAATGATAGAAAGTGAGTTGAATCAGTTACTTTCTGATCAACTAAGTCATCAATTCAATGTGAAATATGATAACCAGGTTTCAAGAAAGATGTTTTAAAGAATTAATTAACTTAGGTGTGAACCTTTGTTAAGAATTCTCAAACTCAGTCCATCATAAACCTGTTGTGGCAGCAACTAGAACACACTCTGCTGCTTCCATTTCACTTGAAATTTTCCTTTGTGCTCAAATGATCATACCTGAAATAGTTAGTCTAAAACCAAGAGAACAATGTACAAAGTACTTGTCTTGCATTAGAATAAGCATAGAACTAACTGTATGAACAACACAATTTAAATTTGTACAAACAGCACAAACTTTTGTAATAGCAGTATTAACTGATAAAGCTAGCAGTACAAACAAAAATTTATATACAAAAACACATTAGATTGAAAAATTTAAAGATTAAGCATTCCAATACTTGCTACCAAGTACTGAAATCTTCCAACATCAAAAGATTTTGTTAGCAGATCTGCAAAGTTGTATTCTGAAGCAATTTTAAGAACTTGAATTAATCTTTTCTCATTGCAGTCTCTTATAAAGTGATGTCTCATTTCAATGTGTTTTGTTTTAGAATGTTGTACTGGATTTTTAATAATGCAAATTGTACTACTATTATCAATATGAATGACAGTGTTCATGAAATTGTACCCATAGTCAAGAAGTTGGTTTTGAAGCCATAGGACTTGAGCACAGCAACTTGCAGCAGCTACATATTCAGCTTCAGTTGTTGAAGTAGCCACAATTGTTTGCTTCTTACACTGCCATGAGATAAGTCTACACCCAAGGAATTGACATCCTCCAGTTGTTGACTTTCTGTCCAAGCTAGCACCAGCATAATCACTATCCGAAAATGCTACCAAGTCAAAAGGTGATTCTCTAGAATACCATAGACCCAACCTAGGTTGACCCTTGAGATATCTAAAAATCCTCTTGACTGCTGTTAAATGAGAAACCTTTGGAGTTACTTGAAATCTTGCATTTTCTCCATCTAAGTCTTTAGGAAGTGGCTTCTCAGAGTCCATTGGTGTGCTTGCCATTTTTGAATCAGCAAAGTTGAACTTCCTAAGTATCTCAGCAACATATTTATCTTGACTAATAAATATGCCTTCATATGACTGTTTAACTTGCAAACCCAAAAAGAATGTAAGTTCCCCCATGGAACTCATCTGAAACTTATCATGCATAAGCTTCTCAAACTCCAAACACATCTCCTTCCTTGTAGATCCAAAGATAATGTCATCCACATACACCTGCACTAACAGAAGATCCTTCTTGTGCTGTTTGATGAAAAGTGTCTGATCAATCTTTCCTCTTTGAAATCCATTCTCTTTTAAATAGGAAGCCAGTGTTTCATACCATGCTCTAGGTGCCTGATGAAGGCCATAAAGAGCTTTTACAACTCTGTACACTTTGTCTGGATGGTCAGGATCAATGAACCCTGGAGGTTGTGAGACATACACCTCTTCTTCAATTGTGCCATATAAAAATGCACTCTTGACATCCATTTGGTAAACTGTGAAGCCTAAAAATGAAGCATAAGCTAAGAAAAGCCTAATTGCCTCAAGTCTTGCTACTGGAGCAAAAACTTCATCATAGTCTATACCTTCTTGTTGTGTGTACCCTTGGGCTACTAATCTAGCCTTATTCCTAATCACTATTCCCCTTTCATCCCTTTTATTCTTGAAAACCCATCTAGTGCCAATTACCTTTGCATCCTTAGGTAAATCAACTAGCACCCAAACTTTCTGAATCTTGAACTGAAGAAGCTCCTCTTGCATAGCTTCTACCCAGCTTGAGTCATCTAAGGCTTTCAGAATGTTCTTTGGTTCAGCTTGTGAGAGAAAACATACAAACAAGCAAGAGTTTGAAAACTCATGCTGTTTTGAAGCATAAAGGGCATCAAGAAGCCCTTGTTGGTCTGAAGACATCAGTTGTTGTCTTGTCTTCACCCCTGATTGTACATCTCCTATCACATTTTCTAGGGAGTGAACTTTGTGAATTCTGGTTTGTGGTGTAAGTGGAACATGATAGTTTGGTGGGAGATTGCTCAAATCCACCTCATCTTCTGTTAATTCTGCTTCCTTTGTTAATTCTGTTTCTTCAGTTAGTGTTCTATTCTTTCTCCCAACAACACCATTCTGTTGTGGAGTTCTAGCAACACTAAATTCTCTCCTAATACCTTTTTCTTTGCAGAAATCATCCATAACTCTATTCTTAAACTCTGTCCCATTATCACATCTAATGACTTTCACTTTCTTGTCTACTTGGTTTTCTATCTGTGTAATGAATGTCTTAAGAATGCTAGAAGTTTCATCCTTAGAACCTAAAAAGAAAACCCATGTAAATCTGCTATAGTCATCAGTTATAACAAGACAATATCTCTTATGCATTATACTAATTACTGAAACAGGTCCAAATAAGTCCATATGAAGCATAAACAATGATTGATTGATAGAGTTAAGAATCTTGGGCTTACAAGTGGCTTTGTGTTGTTTGCCTTTAAGACAAGCAATGCATGTTTGATCATTTTCAAATCTTTTGTGAGGTAAACCTCTTACCAAACCATTCTTAACAATTTTATTTATGGTTTTGAAATTAATATGACCAAGCCTTCTATGCCATTTCATTGATTCATCCAATGTGGCATTTGCAACAAGACAAGTTAAATCCTTTTTGGGAACAATGTTCTTCATGTCAGCACTGTACATATTGCCCTTTCTAGGAATTTTAAGAAGTACTTGACTTTCATCAGGCATCTTCAAATCTGGAGAAAGCACAAGACATTCAGTGTCACCGAAAAGAACTTTGTTCTTTTTGTCACACATTTGTGAGACACTAAAAAGATTATAATTTAGTTCTTGTACATAGTACACGTCTTCAAAATCTAAATTTCCAGTTTTAATGGTACCTTTACCGGAAATTTTGCCACCAACACCTCCTCTAAAGGTAACATAGCCACCATCTAATGTTTGAAAATCAGAAAGATAGAACTTGTTGCCTGTCATGTGCCTTGAACATCCACTATCAGAGTATCCTTGATCCTCTTGTTTATCAATTGAATGTTCTTGCACAGTAATAAGGAGTATTAGTTTCTTTTGGGGACCCAAGCCATTACTGACTTGGATCTGCCTCTTGCATCAATGTAATTTAATCTTTTGAGAACAGTTGATGCAACATTGGATTTAGTTGAATTCCAAACCCAACATGCTGAGGCCTTAACAGCATTTGCCCTATTTCCCTTAGCAGCAGAATTAACTACTTGCCTAGCAGAATTAACTGCTTACCTAGCAGAATTAACTACTTGTTTTGTAGTTGAACCCTTAATTTTCCAAACTTGTTTTTGGACTACTGCCTTTGAATGAATGGGCCTTTGAATAACCTTTGGTGCATGTTTGTAAAATGTTTTTGCACCCTTAGCTGTTGATTTTGGGTAAACAGTCATATATGGTCTAGCAGAATTAACTTGTTTGAAGCCAGACTTAACTGAAACTGTTTTGGGTTTAGTTCTGTTAACATTAGAACTATAGTGAAAGTGATATTTAGGTGTTTGCCTTTTGTAGTTCACTCTATTGTTTTCATACCCAGATACACATTTGTTGCAGAAAGCTGCAAGATAGTCAAAACTACCACATGTATAACAAGCTTTGTTGTAAAAAGCAAAGTCATAACCTAATTGGTTAGACTTGAGGTTATTTCAATTTCTTTGGTTACCTCTGGGCTTGTTAGGGGTTTTGTATTGTTCACAATACCTAACTGGTTGCCTAACATGTTTAATGTTTGTTTTAGGCCTATCAGTATCCTTTTTGACCACTTTAGGAACCTTTGTTCCTGCTTTCTTAACTTTTTCAGGTTTAGACATAACCTGTTCATCTTCATCACTATCAGTTGTACAATCCTCAACAACTATAGCATCTGATTTCCTAACAAAGGACACCTTGTCCTTAGAAAGTGAAGTTTTACATAAACTCTCACTTACTTTCTCTACCTTAGGACTTTCAGTAGACTTAGAACCATATTCCATTGTTAGTTCTTGAAACTCAGCAAATCCTGTGTGTGCTAGGTCAATACCTGGAGGTGAAGGAACACCTCTGTATGGGGGAGGAACAGATTTGTATCCTAAACCAGACTTAGCTTTATTGATTACTTGAGCTTCCCAAATATTATTAATTCCCTCTAAGGCATAAGCTAAAGCATCTACTGTTATTTTAACATTTTCAGTTTTATTTTTAGCTTTAGTTAATGATTCATTTTGCCTAAAAATTATTTCATCTCTGAACTCTATGCCTCTTTTTAGAGCATTCATGTCATCAGTAAACTTAGATTCATTTCCTTGAAAATGTAAAAGTTGTTTTTCAAGAACAGTTATTCCTCTTTTATGATTGCCTAAATTAGCTAATGCATCATATAACTGTTCTAGCTGATCATCAAATCCCTTTTTAAGATCTTCATAAGCTTTAAGAGCAGAGCATGATTCAGTACATTTAATTATGGAATTTACCTCTGAATCAGAAAAGGCCATTAGAGCAGTCTCAGTGGCCACCAGTGCATCATTTGTTGGTGCTTCCACTTCATCAGCCATGAAACTCCAATCATAGTTAACCCCATCTATGGCTAGCATAGCCCTTGGCTCTTCCACTGTGACTTCCTTCTTCTTCTCTTGCCTATACCATGTGCTCCTATTATCCTGCTTCCTTGGGTTTCTACATTCTTTAGCAAAGTGTCCTAACCTGTGACAGTTGAAACACTCTACTTTCTTCTTATCAAACCCAGCAGTTTCATTACCATCAATGGTAATCTGCTTACCAGTTCTCTGCCAGAACTTCTTAGCCCTCATGCTAAGTAAAGCAACCTGCCATTTGATGTCCATCTCTTCCAAATCATTATCATCCAACTGATCAAGATCTTCATGAGTTAGAGGAGAACCACTAGTTTGACTAGACATGAATACATAGAATGCTGGATCTCCAAGTCCAGCAGCATTCTTTTGTGAACTAGTAGAAGGACCACCATAGATAGTATTAGAAACACCATCATCTTCATCTACCTCTTCTGACTTACTAATACTAGGAGATGACAAGAGTGCCACATTCCCAGAACTAGTACTATAGATTCCAGACTTCTTTAGACTTTGTTCAACAATTTTGAAGTTGTTGTACAAATCATTGAGTTTCATGGTTTCAATGTCTGGCTTGTTCATCTAGACAACCACATGAGTATGGAACTCATCAGGTAGGCTTCTCAAAAACTTCATGTTGAGATCTTCCTTAGCTATCTCAACACTCAACACAGCTAACTGACTGACAAGCTTATGTAATCTTGAGAACAGCTTATCAAGTGATTCATTGCTATTTGAACTGAAGTTTTCAAATTGTTGTTTCAGCAATGTCTTCTGTGTTTTCTTGGTAGTTTCATTACCACCAAACCATGCACAAATCTCTTCAAAAAGAGTTTTTGCATCAGGATACTTGCTAAAGGATAGCATTTGTTCACCAGGAATGATCATAAGCAACAAATTTCTTGCTTTTTGATCATTTCTCTTCTGTATCCTTTCATCACCGATAGTTGGTCCAGTATTTCTTCTCCTTTCAGTTTTGCCTTCAACAATAACATCTGTATAACCTAGTGTGAAAGAATCACCATACAAAATGATATCCCAAATAGCATAATCTTGAACCATAAAATATTGCTCAATTCTCAACCTCCACAACTCAAACTCATTCTGTTTGATCATAGGCAACTTTGCAGCAACATTTGTAGCAGTATCTTGAACATCCATTTCTTAAGCTTCTTCTAATAAATCAACTATATCAGCCTTGCTCTGATACCAACTGTGAGGAATCGATACACTGTTAAGATGGTTAAACCTTTGTGACTTTGTGTATATGATATATTTGAGTTAATATGATTAAGTATGCGTAATCTACTTAATCACACTTAGAAGGTTATTTGTATTATGGAAATGGAAAGTAATGCTTTTGTAACGAACAATGAACATGTAATGTTAACACCAAACGATTCAATATTATTAAGATAATAATACGAGTGATCTTTTCTTATCACTAGGGTTACAACCTTGAATCTTATGTTTTTTATATCTTGTGATATTGTTTGTGTTTGTTCTTGAGAGATATTTTTTTTAAGCACTATCTTTTTCACACTTTTTATCTAGTCTAAGATCTTTCTTTTATATATCAAGAAAGATCTTTACAATAATGTTAAGTCTTGTCGAACAACTTGCTAGCTTATCTTATGTGTGTCAGTAACTAAGATACAACATGTATCTATGTTTACAACTTGTTCTGTGAGTATAAGATAAAGACTGAGCACATGGGGTAAGATATTATCTACCGTATATAATTGACTTTAGTCAACCAGACTTAACGATAGAAGAGCAGACTTAATTCTGTATTCACCAGAATTAACACTAGCAGACTTAATCTTCAACGACCAGACTTAACCAGGTAGCAGACTTAACCAGGATTAACACTAGCAGACTTAACCACCAGACTTAATCACTTAGAGAATTTCCCGATACTTAATCTTCAGAATATTTAATTCCCAACAATACCTTATATTAATTATGTCTGTTCACAATATTAGTGTTTTCGTTTAATTGCACGTAACATTCTCAATGGTGGTTCACTCTAACATATGTTTCTTTTACAACACATAGTTAGGTGTTTTCTATTACTGAACAAGTAAAAATCACATTCACTACTCATACCTTAATTCCACTAATCAAACTTACAAAATATTCGAAGGTTTGATGGCTTTGATTCAAGACGTTGTGCTTTCGGATAGTAGGGATGGTTGGAAGTGGTCTCTTGATTCCAATGGTTTTTCTGTTGCTTCTGCTCGTAAATATATTGATGAGCATATCTTGCATAGTGGGTTGACATCTACTAGATGGAATAGAGGTGTTCCAATAAAAGTTAATGTTTTTATGTGGAAATTGAGCTTGGATTAACTTCCGAGTATGATGAACATGGATCACAAAGGAATTGATGTTGACTCTTTATTATGTCCCGTGTGTGGTAATCACGTTGAGAATCTTGATCATCTTTTTTTTTCTCTTGCGGGATGGCACATGATCTTTGGGTTTTATTGGCTAGATGGTGCGATTTGGATATCCAGGTTGGGTCTAGCATTGCGCAGTGGCGTTCGTGGTTAGATGCTTGCCAAGTGACAAAGACGGCTAGATTCATTCTTGAAGGGGTTGCAGCTACATTGATGTGGTCTATATGGACTTTTCGTAATGCTTTGATTTTTTCTGATTCTAAACCTAAAATGGCGACTCTATGGGATTCTATTGTTTTTCAATCATATTTTTGGATTTCCTCTAGAAATCCTAAGTTGCGATTTAGTTGGATAGGATGGTTAGATAACCCCATTGCTAACTTTCCGTCTTTATAATTGTTTTTCTTCTAGCTTTTTCTAGTTTTATATAAATATGTCGTTCAACAAAAAAAAAATTACAAAATATTCAATCCAGGTGATGTACTTTTAAGCGACTTTGAATGGTTTCCCACGCAAATTTACATGTGCAACAAACTCATATTCAATTTTCTCGTAAAATATTTTATTATACACAGAAACGGACCCAAGATTTTTGAGAGAGTGTTGCACAAATTTTGTTTATTTATGATTATGAGTACTAAAGCTGCCATATAAAGAATTTATTTGGTAAAATTGAAGGTTGCACGTGCTCAAAAAAGACATATTTATAAATGTTCACTTCGTGACATAAAATCGGGTATGGACCGTGCCATACCCAGCCGCCATGTGACTCCGTCCATGATTATATAGCTATTAGAACATATCATTTCTTGATGAACTGATCAAGAACGTCCCAAATTGTTTTTTAGCCAACATTTTTATCGACTTCACTGCTAGAATAAGCTAGCTTTATATTTTAGTAACAGTATAATGCGATTACTAAAATTTTGCATTATTATAGTGCTAAAAAGGATATTTAGAATAGAAAATATCCATGCACTAAAAGTTTTATATTCCAATGTGTGGCATTAAATCTTGCATTAAATCTTGCTTTACATGAATGGTCACTGTGGTTTGCTCTTTTTTGCACTTTCAATCACTGAACTTTTTTTTTGACTAGTTCAGTTACTGTGGTTTGCATTTAATTACCGGTCCAGTCTAATTTCGAATAAAATGACTAAAAAGCCCCTGTCCCTTCTTTTGCAAATGAGTAAATTACATAAATGGTCACTATGGTTTGTCTATTTTGTCACATTGAGTCCTTTAGACTAACGGCCGTTAGTCCTTTTTACGTTTTCGTCCGTATTTACACGTTTTCATCCGTATTTACACGTTTTCGTCCGTATTCACACATTTTCGTCCGTTTTTACACGTTTTCGTCCGTTTTTACACGTTTTTGTCAGTATTTACACGTTTTTGTCAGTATTTACATGTTTTCATCAGTTTTTACACGTTTTCGTCCGTTTTTACATGTTTTCGTCCGTATTTACACGTTTTCGTCCGTTTTTACACGTTTTCGTCCGTATTTACACGTTTTCGTCCTTTTTGCACTTTTGTCAGTTTTTCTGCTTTCGTCCGTATTTCGTTTTTGTCAGTATTTACGTTTCGTCGTTTTTTTTCTTTTTGTTTTCGTCTTTTTACTGCTTTCGTCCGTATTTACACGTTTTTGTCAGTATTTACACGTTTTCGTCCGTTTTTACACGTTTTCGTCCCTTTTTACACGTTTTTGTCAGTTTTTACATTTTCGTCCGTTTTTACACGTTTTTGTCAGTATTTACACGTTTTCGTCCGTTTTTACACGTTTTCGTCCATTTTTACACGTTTTTGTCA
This sequence comes from Artemisia tridentata subsp. tridentata, assembly GCA_021014915.2. Taxonomy (NCBI): domain Eukaryota; kingdom Viridiplantae; phylum Streptophyta; class Magnoliopsida; order Asterales; family Asteraceae; genus Artemisia; species Artemisia tridentata. Next base: position 301,246,028 of record CP139501.1, on the reverse strand, counting down.
TTATACACGTTTTTACACCGTTTTTACACGTTTTTGTCAGTATTTACACGTTTTCGTCCGTATTTACACGTTTTCGTCCGTTTTTTACACGTTTTCGTCTCTTTTTTTACACGTTTTTACACGTTTTCATCCGTTTTCTCCGTTTTTACACATTTTCGTCCGTTTTTACACATTTTGTCCGTTTTTACACGTTTTTGTCAGTATTTACATGTTTTCATCATTTTTACACGTTTTCGTCCATTTTTACACGTTTTTGTCAGTATTTACAGTTTTCATCATTTTTTACACGTTTTCGTCCATTTTTACACGTTTTTGTCAGTATTTACATATTTTCATCCGTTTGTACACGTTTTTGTCAGTTTACACGTTTTTTTCAGTATTTACACGTTTTTCTCCGTTTTTACACGTTTTCGTCCATTTTTACACGTTTTTGTCAGTATTTACACATTTTCATCGTTTTTACAACGTTTTTGTCAGTATTTACCGTTTTTGTCCGTATTACACGTTTTCAAACCATTTTAAACACGTTTTGTCAGTAATTTACACATTTTGACAGTATTACACATTTTGTCCGTTTTTAACACGTTAAAACGGACAAAAAGGTGTAAAAATGGATAAAAACGTGTAAAAATGGACAAAAACGTGTAAATACTGACAAAAACTGTAAATACTGACAAAAACGTGTAAAAATGGATGAAAACGTGCAAAAAGGGACGAAAACGTGTAAAAAGGACGAAAACGTGTAAATACAGACGAAAACATGCAAAAAGGGACGAAAACGTGTAAATAGGGACAAAAACGTGTAAAAACGGACGAAAAGGGACGAATGCATGTAAAAACTGACGAAAACGTGCAAAAAGAGACGAAAACGTGTAAATACGGACGAAAACGTGTAAAAACGGACGAAAACGTGTAAATACTGACAAAAACGTGTAAATACGGACGAAAGCATGTAAAAACTGACGAAAACGTGCAAAAAGGGACGAAAACGTGTAAATACGGACGAAAACGTGTAAAAACGGACGAAAACGTGTAAATACGGACGAAAACGTGTAAAAACGGACGAAAACGTGTAAAAACGGATGAAAACGTGTAAATACTGACAAAAACGTGTAAATACTGACAAAAACGTGAAAAAACGGACGAAAACGTGTAAAAACGGACGAAAACGTGTGAAAACGGACGAAAATGGGTGAATACGGACGAAAACGTGTAAAAACGGACGAAAACGTGTAAATACGGATGAAAACGTGTAAATACGGACGAAAACGTAAAAAGGACTAACGGCCGTTAGTCTAAAGGACTCAATGTGACAAAATAGACAAACCATAGTAACCATTTATGTAATTTACTCGTTTGCAAAAGAAGGGACACGGGCTTTTTAGTCATTTTATTCGAAATTGGACTGGACCGGTAAATAAATGCAAACCACAGTGACTGAACCAGTAAAAAAAAAAGTTCAGTGACTGAAATTGCAAAAAAGAGCAAACCACAGTGACCATTCATGTAATTAACTCTTAAATCAATTAAAATACATTATAATGAAATAAGTAAAAAAATAAATTAACCAAGATATATTAAGATTGAGTTCATTTTAATTGTGTTGATGCGAAACATTTACAAATATGTTTATATATATTTGTTTTTATTTTTTGTAACAAATACCAAAGGATTAATATAAGTAATCAATTTTTTTTTATCAATAAATATTATTTAGTTTAATTAATAGTAATGCATTATATTTAGTGCTGTATGTTGGTGTAATATTCATTGCATTAAACATATAATGTTATGTTTAATGCCTACATTGAAGAACAATTTTGACACATTTTGCACTATTTAAATGTAAAAATTAAACTTAGGCTGAACACACTCGATGGAAATTATCGGTCGTTCGCTTCAAAATTGCAAAACCGACCGATATATAATTCAGTCGCTTCCAATGTGGAGGATCGGTCGCTTGAAGGCCAAATGTAAAATCGGTCCCTTGAACGACCGAGTTTAAAACAAAGCAAACACACTTCCAAAAATTATATCCGTTGCATATTTAAAATAATAATAATAAATAAATAAATAAATAAATAACTTTTCCAACCTTATAAATATCAATCTCAAACATACTTCTAAACACACAATTTCAAACACAATTCAAACAACTTCTCATCCATATTCAAACAACATTTCTATTAATACCTTCAAACACATTTTTTTTTAATATTGTCTTCGTCTTACGAGCAATTATTCGGTTCTTCGTCTTCCGACGATGACGAAGTTCTGAGTGAGTTTCTTGAGTACGGGAAGTATGCTTGGAACGCTTACCAAGCATTACAGCGAAAAGTTCCACAAAGGTATATACGCAGGGATCATGAGGGTGCTCAAAATCGTTTAGTGGCGGCATACTTCTCCGAAAACCCGCAGTTCGACGAAAGAACATTCCGTCGGCGATTCCGAACGAGCCGAGAACTTTTCACAGAAATTGTTCGAGAGGTAATCGATTATTCTCCTTATTTTCAACAAACTCTTGATGCTAGGGGCATACCTAGTATTAGCCCATTAGTCAAGTGTACTGCGGCAATTCGTCAATTGGGATACGCGGCCGTTCCTGATTCTTTTGACGAGAATCTGGCAGTGGCTGCTACAACATCCCGTGAATGTCTCCGTAAGTTTTGCACGGTTATCATGGAGTTATATGGTGCTGAGTATTTGCGAAAGCCCACGTATACTGACCTTGAAAGATTATATGTTCATCACGAGCATAAGCATGGGTTTCCTGGGATGATGGGAAGCATTGATTGTAAAAGTTGGGAGTGGGAGAATTGCCCAAATGGTTTGAGAGGTCAATATGCTAGGTGTGATCATGGGCCACATCCATTCATTTTATTGGAAGCAGTCGCCTTCCAAGATTTATGGATTTGGCATGCGTTCTTTGGTGTCTCTGGTATGAATAACGACATAAACGTTTTACGTCGTTCACCTGTTTTCAATGATATCAAATCTGGGAGAGCACCAGACCTTGAATTCGAGGCTAACGATGTAAAATATAAAAGGGGATATTATCTTACTGACGGGATATATCCACAATGGTCTGTTCTTATTAAGTCCATTTCAAATCCTCCCACGGGTGATGAAAAAAGAATATTGTACAAGAGGAAGCACGAAGCAGCAAGGAAAGATGTGGAATGGGCTTTTGGTGTGTTGAAGAAGAAGTGGAAATGCCTAATGTTCTGGCTCAAGGGCTATATAAAAAGGATCTCCAAGATATTATATATACATGTATCATATTACATAATATGATCGTTCGACACAAGCAGTGAGCGATATGTCCTACATGGTTCGAAGATGAGGGTCATCATGATCACGATCCCTTAAGAACGCATAAAGAATCGTTAGTAGTTACCCAGGAGATTATAGACTCATCAACTCATCTAAACTTAAAATCTGATTTGATTGAACACATTTGAAGAAAAAGTATAACATTATAACATTGTGAATTCAAATTAAACTCTTTGCATTCGATTTGTGACTTGTGAGACTCTGAGTTGTGACGAGTGACGACTGACGACATATATAATGGTTCTATGGGTAAGTTTTACTTACTGAAGCCCAAATCTGAGTCAAGCCCAATGCTAACACCCCACCCGCAGGCCCTCTATTTGAAATGGGCCAATAACTTCAACTTATTATTTGTGAAGTTGTTTTTGTTAGTTATTTCTTTATTACTTCCTCGGAAATCTGGAATTAGGAATGCGTACAAGAGTTCGGATTAAATGAGAATATAATTTAAAATGAGAAGGGCAATGAAAACCATAACCACGCATTTTAGATGCGCCTACAAAAATAGATGCATCTCCTCATAAAAATCTTCATTTTATTTGAAATGTGTGGATAGAAAATTTTCTTATTTTTTTCATTTTAGTTTTTCTTCTCGCCGGATCCATTCTAATGCGTACAAATGATAATTTAGATCAGCTATACATAATTTCATAAGCAAAGAGATCAGAAAAGTGATCAACGTACATTATTATGAGAATGACTTTTTTGTTAAATACAGAATACGTTGTATGAGTTTTAAATATTACAACTTATTGTGCCACTTGAGTTGTTGAAAAGGTCATGGTTTCATGGCAACACAATTTATGTACCTGATGACAACAACCAAGAGTTACACTCGTTTCAGTGTTATATGCTTTATTGATATTGGTAATGAAGGTTATCTGCCTTTAAGTATATCCTAATCCTAATTCGTTATATACAATAATAAATTAATAAGTCATTAGTGAGCAAATGAACACATTTAATAGGCATCATTGACTAAACGTACCTGTTATAATAATCTATTGATATTTCCACCTCCTGATCGTACCATTAGCTTAACAACCCTTGACTATCTTGACTAGTTGTTAAATGGGAATAAAAGTAGTTTTCGGGTTTATTTATTGGTCACAGATTAAATAGAAAACGAGCATGTTATAACCTCCTACAATTTCTTTACTTATGCTACTAATCATATAAGATTATATTATCTACTCATCTCTTCCATTTACAGAACACAGATATATAAATAGAAAGAAAATGCAAAAGAACATACTTTCCAATAATAACAAGTGTACAAAACAAAGTTTTCCTTCATATTTAGAGTGTTACGTATTATCAACACAACTTGTATACAGATGTTCGTTATTGCCAATCTAGTTAGTCAATCTTTAAATTTGGATTTTGATGTAATATCTTCGATGGAAGAGATCTTGTCCTGAAATTAAAGTTAAATAAATATGGCGTAGTGTTGCACGAGAAGCATCCAACCTAAAGGCCCCAATTGCGGAGGCTCTCTAATCCTTTGTGGATGTCGTTAACAGTTGGGATTAATATCCGTTGTTGATTCAACATGTCGTGAGACATCGTATAAAGTTTCTAAATAGGGTTTATAAAAGCTTGTGTTACTCACTCTATCGTTATTTCTTGGTTTCGATTGATGAAACCCTTTTTGGTTTCTTAGAGCTTAGAGTTTCCTTTTACGCGTACAGTTTGCAACTTAGCTACTCGTTTTTATGATACTAGTTTTTTCGGCAGATTGGTGGTTCCATTGCGATATTTTAGTGGAGAATGGAATTCAATGCAAACAAGATGCAACTTTGCGACTAGTTATAAGGTGCGTGATCAGCTGGGTTCAGGATAAGAGAACTTAACTTTGTAAATTTAGTCGGTGTTTCTAGTGTTGTTGATGCTTTCATGTGGGGAGGTATAAAATTGTCGTACACATATTATACTCGGGCCAGGTGGTAAGGAACGGTCACCTTGCTAGTTAGATTGTTAGCTAATAAGGCCAATAGTTTCGGCCCGTTGTTTTAGGTCAGTCTATCATTTAGGGCTGGTCTATTTATTTTCTATTTAGTGTAATATAATTTTAGTAGTTCGTTGAATCTAATCAATATATTGTTAATTTTCCCTCTAATTTCAACATAGTATCAGAGCCGTAAATTCGTGTACGTAAATGTGCTTATCCGAACATTTATGTTGTTGAATGCTTGTTGTTCGTTGCCGACTGATTGTTCAGTCTAATTTCACCAAAGATATAAAAGTTAATTATGTTACCAACTTGATCACATAAGTCAATATTCATGGTATACAATAAAGTTGATTAGTACTATATTGATGCTTGAAGTAATTATTATATTGGATAGGTTTTGGATGAAAGTTTATTGGATGGATATAATTTATTAAATAGTATTGGTTTTGGTGAAATCGACAATATTGGTATTATGTTTAATAGTTTGAATAAGATGTATTGTTTCGGAGAAAATGTTTTTTTTTTTTTTTTTTTTTTTGAACTATAAATTTCATTAGAAAACCACACGAGCGACCCCAAAACCAGGGCCCCAGAACAGAACAACACCACTTACATGAAACTAAATTTACACCAATTCTCCCAGGATATCGACTTTAACCTACCTCTATTAGAAAACCATAAAAAACCCACCGCCTTCACCTCGCTCAGAATGTCACTAGCACGCACCATCTTGTTGGAGAACCGAAGCTCATTCCTCGCCTTCCATAGAGACCAACAGCCAATCAAAATCAGACCGTGGAACACCTCTTTAGCCAAGCCCTTTAAACCCACGAAATTGTGAAGCTCGAGCAAGTCACCAAAAGAGAAAGCATAAATATTAGGAACCTTGCACCACTGGCTAATACCCTGCCACATAACCGAAGCCACCAAACAAAAAGTGAAAATATGATCCATCGTCTCATCACCATGCCCACAGATCTGGCATCTAGGGTCCGCAACCAGAACATGCCTTTTCATCAAGGAAACAGAAGTCGGAATCCCACCTAAAGCCGCACGCCACGCAAACACGTTGCACTTAATTGGAATCCACTTACACTAATTCAGCACAAAATTATTACTTGCGTCAATCCCGGATAACAAAAACTTCTTAACTTCAGCCACTGAAAATTTCCCATCTGAATTACCAAGACAATGCCACTTGTCCGAACGACTAGAAAGCACAATAGACAACTCAGCAAATAGACTATTCAACAGGGCCAGTTGAGCCTGCTCCTCTGGCTCATTCGGCCGACGTTTCCACCTCCAGCTAACCGAAACAGACCCGCCCGAATCAATCAGCCGCTCCCTCACTATACATTTCTTAAATTTCTCCAACCTAAAAAGACCAGGAGCCAATTCTTTAAGCGGCAAATCCGACACCCAAGGATCAATCCAAAACGCAATATCCGAGCCATCTCCTACAATCCCTTTGAACATCCTCCGAATAGGAACTCCTTCAACCACAGTGTTAGACAGCGACTTAACAATGGCTCGCCAAACACCACTGCTATTTCTACTGGCAGGGATGAAATCCCAATTCCTATTGCTAACATGAATCGCCTCTATAACATTCTTCCAAAGATTATTTTTATCATTCTTGTACCTCCATCCCCATTTAGCAAGAAGAGCCGAATTAGCCATATGAAGTTTGCACAAACCCAGACCCCCTTTATCCTTCGGCAGCGCCACCTTATACCACGCAACCCAATGCATTTTCGGATTCGTACTAGACCCTCCCCAAAGAAATCTTCTAATGTAAGACTCCAAGTCGCCAATAACTCTCCTAGGCGCTTTGTAAAGAGAGAAATAATAATTAGGGAGACACTCCATCACCGATTTGATAAGCGTTAACCTGCCCCCGATCGATAAAGAAGCTGCCTTCCATTTCGAAAGACGTTTTTCAAACACCTCATATACCACCCACCAACTGCTCACGCGGTTCATATTTGCCCCGACCATAAGACCCAAATAACAAAAAGGAAGCGCCCCCACTTTACACCCAACCATTTTAGCCTTCTCCTCCACCTCCACCGAGTTGACTCCGATGCCGAAGATATTGGATTTCTCCAAATTGATCTTCAGACCAGAACATAAATGAAAACACCGCAAAATCCTAACCACATTCAGAATATTCATTTTCGACCAATCACCCAGAATCACCGCATCATCCGCGTAAAAAAGATGAGATAAAACAACACCCCCATACGGCAACCGAATACCTTCAACCGTCCCAACACTCCGAGCTTTCTCGATCATGCACGATAACCCTTCCATCACAAGAATGAACAAAAAAGTGGAAATCGGATCACCATGCCTCATTCCTTTACTGCATTGAAACTCGAACGTGGGGGACCCCTTAACAAGCACCGAGGACCACACCGATCTCAAAATCCCCATAATCCACCTACACCACACCTACGGAAATCCCATTTTCCTCATAATCTCGTAAACAAACAACCTTGATTATCAGTATCGAACTTAATTACAATGTTGGATTCTCGCTGTTTGGTATTTAAGGTTTTAGTTACTCTAGTTGGTTTTGATACATAATTGTTATATTGGCTTCGGTAATAAGTTTTTGATTATTGGTTGGCTTTGAGTTATTTGTGTCACTTTTGAGTATAGTTTGCTTTTATCGTTATAACAAATTATTGTATGCTAAATCTGGTTTTATATTGCTGATAGCGATGCTACATTTTTAATTAACCCGATTAATTCATGTTGCATATCGACATCAAAAACTTGTTTTTGTTCCGCATCTGTATATGTCTGGTTCTGCATATGGTTTCTACTTGGTTCTACACATGATTTCGCCTGGTTTTGCATCTGATTATGCTCTGCCTGTTTTACTCTTTCCCCCTAACTGATTCTCTCTGCGTCTGTCTGGCGGTTCTAATCTTTTCCCCTGCCTGATTCCGTGTTATGCACATGTCTGCATCTGCACTTTATCTGCTTATGTTTGCATTTGGCTGTCTAAATCTACTTTTCATTTATCTGTCTGCATCTGTCTCCCTTGTGCTCTTCATCAACTTATGTCTGCATCTGTCTACCAGAATCTACTCTCGTTCATCTCCGTATTTGTGCTGCTCGGCTATGATTTTGCAATCGGTTTTGGTTTTGATTTAGCATTGACTTTGGTCCGTCTGTTTCGGTCCTGAATGATTTTGCTTTTTAACAGTTTGGATTGCTCGGATTGAGTCTTCATTAAGCTTCGAATTCGTACTCTGGGGCACTCTGGTATGTGTTTTATCTTTCCATTTTTAGTTTGTTTTTGTTTGACAAACTCTCAATGTTTGCCACTGCAACATTGTTAGTTTGAGTGGGAATGTTAGTTAATAAGTTCAGTAGGTCTGACCCATTATGTTTTAGGTTCGTCTAACATTTACACTCTGTTCTCGAGTTTTTATTTGGAGAGAAAAGAAGAGAAGTGGAGAGGAAATTAAAAAAAGATTGCATTCCTGAGTTTTTTCTCGAGAGAAAAGAATAGAAGAGGGGAGGAAATTATGCTAAAACTTCTCTCCTAATATTCTTCCCAAATTGGGATGATTTGGAGAAAAAGTGATTTTAAAGCCTTTTTTGCTAACATCCCTCTTCTTTTCTTTCCAACTAGGGAACACAAGATTAAAAATCAATTTTTTTCCATCTTCTATTCTTTTCTCACTTTTTTACTCTCACCATTTCTATTCTTTCCGTTTTATACTCGGGAACAGAGGGTTAGGGTTAGGTCTGACCCATTATGTTTATTTTCTATTTAATGTAATGTAATTTTAGTTGTTCTCTGAATTTGATCAATATATTTTTTATTTTGCCTATAATTTCTACAGAGATAAGTTTTCCAAAAGAGTTATTTTGTCTTCTAAAAAAGAAAGAGTTCTTTTGGGCACATATGTTTTATTTAGCCAAAAGGATATCAAAGACACAAATGTTCCACATTACCCGACTTATCCACCAAGAGAACTGGGCTTGACTTATTGTACTCATGTATCTACAAAATCGGATTGTGTGACTATATATTATATGTTCTTTAGGCAAAGCCGTGTAAATTTCATCAAAATTTCAACGCATTAAGAATTTAAGACTACCACCTATAAAATATTCAGTACAGATATTGCTGCAAATTTGTAAATTTTATTCTGAACTTTTTAAATTTTAACTTTACAAATTGTTGGTGCAAAGAAGTTTCATATGCTTTACTAGTTTTATTCGTCTTCGTTTCTAGCAATTTAAATCGTGGTTGACTATGTTCATTAAATGCGTCTTTTAGATTGACTTATTTGGCAAAAAAGTCTACAACTCCCACCTACAACCATCCATTTAAGACTATATGCACTTGTTAAACTACTAGTATTATTAACCCAAACCAAAATAATAACATATTAATATATCATTAGAAAACAAAATTAGTTTCAAAATGGTCAAAAAGGGTTTCACGGGTTCACGTGCTATTCCTTATATTTAAGTCCAGTTTTCCTGTTCCAAAAAATAATAATAATAATAATAAAAAATAATAAAATAAAATAAAATCTAGTTTTCATATCTCATGTTGAAATTGTGCAACTACTTCAATAAGATACATTATTTAAGGCAACTTCCATATAGCTTTTACGGTTAAGTTAGTTTTTTCAAAAGGGCAGTAAAAGCATCTGAGGAGATTGATGTAACAGTAAAGTTGACTTTACAAAAAATAACTACAAAGGGGTTGTAGTATATTGTAGCTAGGGGATATTTCTTCTCTACTTATAAGGGTGGAGGGAGTCATGACCCTCCAACCCTCTCAAAACTAACCAATTAAATTCCTCCACCTCATTTCAACCCTCCAACCTTAAATCCAACATTTTTTACTGGCAACCATCATTCCTTCAACCCACTCAAAAATATTTCACAAACACACCCTTAAAAGGTCACATCACCATTGCAATTCTTCAACCCAAAACGAGTTAAAAACTCGCAAATGCAACCCGAGCTCCAAGCCCGCTGCATCGGCATCCAAACCCTCTCAAAACTCGCGAGCTCGCATGGTATACCCGAAGCCCACTCCTCCCACCCTAAGTGGGCATAAACTCTTGTTTCATGACTTTTATATTAACGAGAGGTTCAAAAAACGTCTCTCTCTCAATTAAGTAGCTAATCTAGTCATATCTCAAAACGTATTAATTTAGTACACAACCCCTTAGTCCTGATAAATATAGAATTTGGTCACATTTTAATCCTCGTTCGTAGATTACATCGTACACGCAGTGATGTGTAGTCGTGTAGATAAACAACTAATTAGAAGCAATCGAAAGAGTAAGGTAGGGTACAGCGTACCATGTCAGAATATGGAATATCTTTGTAGTTTGTATCCATTGTTCAAGAAGATAGGTAAGAAATATAGTTTGAATCCATAAAAACGTCTACCTTTAATGAGTTAGGAACGAGGTCAAGAAAATGAAAAATAAAAGATCGACCAATATATCACAAATTGTAGTTTTTTGTTAACGGCAATTTTTATAATCTACATCACCTATTTTCCAAATTATGTCTCGCATGTCTTCAATAAGACATGAACCCACAACTTTTAGGTTGATAGGTCACTCGTAGAGCTGCACAAACCGGTTTTTGGGCCAAATTGGTTTGGTTTCAAAACCGGATCGGATTGTGTCAAAAAGTCAACAAAACGGTTTGACTCAAAACCGGATCGGTTTCAAACCGGTTTTGGAAGAGAAAAGGGGGGTCCGGTACTAACCAGTTTGTAACTGGTCTAAATCGGTTTGATGTTTTACATCAAACCAGTTCAAAAAACTGGGTTTTTTTTAAAAGGCCGGCACAACCAGTGGGCTGGTGGGCTAGAGGTGCACAAACCGTTTAGCTTCCATTGTCCTCGAATAATCCCTTTCAAAAGATTGGGGCCACAACATGTTGGCTTCCCGTTAACTTCATTAGTGCGAGAGGTGCCATCGGGAAAAACAAGCGGCAAAAGCCTTTCCCTTTGCGGGACCCTATAAAATACCACACCTAAGATAGAGAGAAACAACAAAAATTTAATATCACGGGACTCTACTCCGGAATTGAGTTGACATATTTTCATGAAAGATAAACAATATTTTATTTATTGTGTGTGTATTGTGAATGGTTATTTATGTTTTAGAGTTATTTTTAAATGATAAAAAATAAAAAATAATTAATGAAAGAGAGAGAATGTACTGGAGTGTTTAAGGGAAAGTTGATGGAAAAAATTTTGTAGAGAGAAAAAGTTGATATGGATATGATGTGGCGAAGGAAAAACCCAAACCACACCCTCTACCCTTATAAGAGCACATAACACTCGCAACATTTCCATCAAAAGCAGTGGCGGACCCAGGGTTTTAGAGGGCGGGGGGCAAAAAAAATTTTTTTTGACGAAAGTCGTGATGTACTTTAATAAAAAGGTTCTATTTTTTTTTTTACACTAAAAATCGATATTTTTTAGAATTAAATTTTTTTTTGACGAAAGTAACAATAAACTATCTTGATCAAGAAACTATGATTAAAACTTTGTAATAAGGTATCATCTGTGTAATGCAATAATATAGATATACCTCAACATCAAAACGGTACCGATCATTTCTTTTCTAGTTATCTACATCATAAGCAGTATGCTTGCAACAAGCTCCAACTTTGAGTCGATTCTTATCACCATTAAATGATTGTGTATATTTACATTATAAGCTGTATAATGTTTGTAATAAGGTATCATCTTCTGCTGTTTCTAACGTTTAAAAAAAACGGTTTCAAAACCGGTCCGGTTTAAACCGATCGAGAGAGAAAAATGGAAACCGATTTACAAAGTTCTATTGAAACCGGTTTTTAGGGAAACGGTTTTCGGTTATTTAGGAGGATCGGATCGGTTTTTGGTTTTTTCGTTCACGTATAGTCACTCACATATCACTGAGCCAAGAAACTTTTGGTAACAAAAAGTGTAGTTTATGTGATATTTCATGGACCTCTATGTAATTTATTCAACTAAATTCCTTTTTGTATTCATCTTACACTAATCTATTAACCCATAATCGCCATTTCAGAAAACATTATCAAAAGTTGAGCATTTATTCAGACCACATATATATAATGTAAAAAATGATGGTTTTGGATTGGTGATATGGTTTTGAAAATTGGGAGGTTTAAACAATTTACACACAAAATTACAAGTCTCGTATATTGGGAAAATAAGGTTGCACGCACATAGATACCATGAACCTTTATTAAACGCATACACATTTTTTAATTGCAACGTTGGTAGTGCAAAGCTTGTGAAATAAGATATGGAGTTTGGGATTTGGTGATTTGCCAAGTACGATTCATATTTGAAAGATTCGTCACAAATTATTATATTATGGTGTATGCATTATCATATCATAAATCCTATTTGTAATAATGACGGTAGAAGATACTAAGAGAACTCGATCATTGTATCAACTTTGCTTTGTTTAAGAAAACCCGTAGACGAAATTTAACAAATTAGAAACTAAATGGTTTGTGGTGTAACTCGTAAGTTCGAGGGTTTCAAAAAACTCAGGGTTAAGAAGCCTTTGTTATTAAAGTAACAATATGTTAAGCTTGCTTTGAAAACTAGTTTCTTGATTTAGAAGCCCGTTTAAAAGTTTTCAAAGCCGTCCATGATTCGAACGTTAACATTTCAACTCTAAAAATGTCCACAAAGTAAGAACCAGTGACATTATCACATACATTAAGAATGCCATAAGCCCATATACCTAAGTTTTAGCTTATGTAATCAAAGACTTACTGGCTAGCATGCTTAATCAACTGACGTTAAGAGAGTATCCGCGTGTAACGGTGGCGGGTATCATGTGATTAATGTCCAGGCATAAACAAAATAACAATGACGAAATGATTAACCTCAGAAAAACAATAAGAAAATGATCCTGGTCCGGCACGATTCACCAGTTTTTACCAGTTCTGACGATTCTCTCAGGTTCGTTTTCGAATTGCTTTTCCGGTTAAACCAGTTAAACCCGCTGGCCCGGTCCGATTTTTAAAATCATATTTACCATCAACTTGTTTGCATATAAATTGCATGAAGCGTTGTATGTTTTATTAGTTTGTATAATAACATGTATTTTTTATTGTAAGGGTGATCTAAAAATAACATTTATTAGTATTGTAACTAATGCTTTTTATAACTATACTTATTAAAATGCTTTAAAAAGTTGTAACTGATGCTATTATAAATCTACTTATTAAATTTTGCATTTATTTATGAATAATATGTTGCAAACTATTGATTTTATCGTAAAACCAACACAATTTTAAAATAAGTAAATATATTGATTGAATATTATAATTTTTTTTTAGCAAGTCTAAAATATTTTATAATGTAATATACAGTAGATAAACTCTAACTGAAAAATAAGAGGTCATGAATCTTGCCATTAAAACACTCATAAGTGCATGATACATGAGTGCATGATACATGTTTTCAAAGTGTCTGCTTTACTTTTTTTCTTTTTTTTTTTTTTTTTTTTTTTTTTTTTTGAAGGCGACTTTCAATTTTTGGTTTAGAGTCGTACCCGTCACATTGGTAGACCCTCATCCACCACATACCCAGACTGGGGATTAAACGGCTTCCGCCCGAAAACCGTACTGCCTCCACACGAGATTTCTTGCTGGAGTAACAGCCGGATGAAAACCGGGGCCGATTTAGATTCGAACTTGCGCAACCACTGGCTCACAGTGAGCTCTCCTCTTGATTGCCTAGTACCAACAGACCCAGTACTCTCACCGTGGCTCGCTTAACTAGTTAAGCTACACTCACTAGACCACAAGGTAGTTGATACATGTTTTCAAAGTGTCTGCTTTACTTATTCTCCCAAATATAAAATTTACATTTAAATTTCAAGTCGAAGACTTTTGCCAAATTCGTTTTAAAAAAAGATCCTCTTGGCATGTTACACACACCTTAAAGTTAGATGATGCTCACTGGAGCATACGGTATATACTCATTGATAGCGATTTCTATTACGTTTGATAGGTTAGCTTCACTAGATATATTTGACAAGTGTGTCAAATGGTACCATAAGAAGTCGTACGTAGAAACTCGTTGATCACGAGCCTACTAATAAAATGGTTTTTGAGCAACGAATATGCTTTTGCAAACGAATACAAATCGAAAAATATAAAAAGTGCACATAAACTATATATTCATCTAGTCTCTGTAGGGTTTACCTGCTCATACACATGGCTTGTGTCTCGATAATATCGTAAGTTGTGTGAGAAGCTATTCAACAAAATAGTTGTGTGTTCATGTTCTGCTTAAGATGTGTGAGATATATTTGTGGTATAAATATTGCGAGATAATTAATTGTTGTTCAAAAGAAAAAAAGAAAACATTTTATGTATATAGTTTTTGCAATAACATTAGTTGCAGGTTGCAACATATAAGAAACTTTAGGGAAATTGGGGAAGAGTTTTCGTCAACTTTCTGGTTAAGGTGAATCTTCTTTGGTTCCAATAATGCATTATGCATAGTCATCTATCAAGAAAGGATCAGGTTTTGTGCCCACTTTAGCCAAATGTTTGGTCTCAATTATTGACTTTTCCAATAACCTCTTGGTTGACCAAGATTACCTTGTGGAATTTTCTATGCAAATTCCAAAGGGACATAATAGTAATTTACTTCAAGGGAACATTAGATATTGCAATTAATAATTAACATGAGATGTTGCCTTAATGTTTGATACGTCTTTATCTTTTTGATATTGAAAGTTTTTTTTATGTTTGAAGTTTTGAACAAATTAGGCGTGCTACCTAAAGAACTCCATAATTTCGGGAGACTTCCAAGTTCCAATAATACAAGAACTAGAAGAAAACAAACGGCATTATGTGAAACAACCACCAATAATTACATTAATAAGAATTAGTATTTCTTTTTTTTAGGCGTAGATTGGCGGGAATACTCTGATCTCGAGTGCCTTTTATCACCGACCATTGTCCACCTCACAAAGAATAGCTGCAGCAACTCTCCTGGCCTAGAAGAGCACCACCTGCAGTGAGACGAGCCGAGACTCGACCCTCGATCTCTTATTCCACAAAGTCTCTCCGGTATACCCATATGGTTTGCGGAGACGAGTACCTATCTGAAGCAAATGCCAATGATGGGACTCGAGCCTGGGTCAATTAACTTAAGCACGAGAGCTCTACCTATTGCGCTAATGCTCGAGTGATCTCATACTTCATGAAAGTTGTATTAAGTAATCACATGTTGAACAATGAAAATAAACACTTTCAACGCTATAACAACATTGAGTATGATAAAGAGCTTTGACTAGCAATTTAGGCCTCACCGGGTGTCACATCATTTCAACACTCACATTTTAAAATACATCATGACTCATAACACAAAACAACTAATCCATTTGGGCCCCACTCAACCCCAATTTTATTGCCCGGTCTTGTTTCTTCTTGCTTCCCAACGGAGCTTGGCAGGCATACACTGACAACCATTGTACGATGTAATACAGAAGTAACATAGCTAGGTCCACAACGGCCGCTAAGTACGTTACGACAACCTGAGCCCCGAAAGCAACGGCTCGTGCCCAACATACTTCGTTCTGAATATTCAGTGTACTACTAGAAGCAATGGAAAGCAAAGTACGTACAAAATAGCAACGTGGAGTAAGTGGGCTAATGATCATTCTAATCATTCAATTATTAGACAACCCATACAAATTATTGTATAATTAAAATCGAATATGATCGTAGCTTTCCAGAGAAAAATAAGTAACATATAGGTTTATTTTCAAAAAGTTTGTCTTTAGACTAAAATGAAATACCGTTCAAACAAGCTAAATTGAGATATTCTCGAAACAAAAGTGGCAACGAAGCCATTGAGGGGAATACCTAAGCCACCTCACATGTTGTCACTAACAACCAATTATAAGCATGATCCAACTCACAATACCATTATTTATGTTGTTGGGTAATACCGTAATAATCCCTCCCACTTAAGATAAATTATCACTTTCAAATATTTACAATATCCTACTAACGACAATCTCCATAAAATTAAATCAAATATCATTTTTATTTGCTAAAATCTTTTTTGAATGGTTCAAACAACATTTATTTTGAGACAATTCAAAATGAAAAAATAGGCATTTTTTTTAAAACAATAGGGTAACTAGAACTCACACACTATGTGCAAATAACATACTACAATTATACATAATTATTACAATAATACATAATTATTATTGGATCATTTTTAATACTTATCCAAACTACTTTATCCCATCTCCTTATTAAAATGTAACCATGCTTTCTAGCTTATATTCTTTTATTCTATGCCATGATCAAAGTGCAAATGATTTTAACCTTTTTGAATAACATCAATAATAAATGTTACTAGTATATATTAAATTCACAAGTTGTAAGTGACATACCACTATATACCTAAATATAAACCCCAAAACAACACAACACTTAAAAAATCCGGGTTCTCGGTTTATTTTATTTTACGCCCAGTATTAATAGCAACAAATATATAACTAATGAGAATTGAAAAATCCATTTCATGAAATGAACAAATTAACATAAATCTCTTGATGTTCTTTTTGTTGCTGTTGTGTGCAAACTTTTAAAAATCTCTACAACTGGATTATAATTCTTTCCCATAAACACCTGAATATAGGTCTCTTGGTGTTTACTTGGCCAACAAGATTACAAAAACAATGACAAGCTAATCAACAATTAATCAATTATCTTATCCAAAGTACTTAAAAATAATAAGAAAATAAAGGTGTTTAAAACAACTACGTAAACCCACCTAGAAACGTTAATAGTGTTGGGTCCACTCTAATAACATAAAAGTTAGTTGATTAAAACTTAACGTTTTGAAACCCGTGTCGATCCGATCAGGTTAACCGGTTGAACCCGGTTCCGGTCAAGAAAACGAGTAAAGCACTGGGTTTTTAAAAATGGGACTCGCCGGATTTTAAGTGACCCGGGTTAACCCGTTTCTCGAAACCTGTCTGGGTTTGGTTTTTTTTCATTTTTTTTTAATAGAAAACCGGGTTGACCCCGTAGTCGAACCGCCAGTTAACCCAGTTGAAAAAAAAATAGTATTTTTTTTTAATTGACAACTGGGTTGACCCGGTGGTTAAACGGCCGGGTCGATTAAAAACATGATTTTCAAAATATTGCTTAACACAAAATTTTGTCAACATTAAGAAACACAACTTCTTTAGTGTCAAATATGAAAATATACTAATACGGAGTAATAGATTAAGGTCCGGTTACTTGCACCTAAGGTTCACTGTAGGTTCAGGTTCGGAATTAGCCTCGTAATTCGGTCATAATTACATGAGTTAATTTCATAAATGCTCTCTATGGTTTGTTGGGTTTTACGGGTTTAGTCTCTAAACTTTTTTTTAACGGATCTAGTCCTTGTGGTTGCGACCCATAACAGTTTCGGTCCCTAAAACTAACTGTCGTTAGTTTTTTTGCGTTAGTCCTTTATACTAACATTTGCACCGTTAGTACTATAACGACCGCTTGCAACAAACATTTACACCGTTAGTCTTTTATAATTACGACCGTTTATACTTAATAAAAAATTATTTATTTATTTATTTTTTTAAATTAAAAAAAAAAAATGGTTTTCTTATAATTTTTTTTCTAAATATATTTAAAATTTATACACGTTTTTATACACGTTTTCATATATACATTTTTATACACACATTTTATTACACGTTTTTTATACACACACTTTTATATGCACGTTTTTATACACATTTTTATACACATTTTATTACATACATTTTTATACACACGTTTTTATATACATGTTTTTATACACACATTTTTATACACGCATTTTTATACACATGTTTTTATACACACATTTTTATACACACATTTTTATACACGTTTTTATACACATGTTTTTATACATTCATTTATACACGTTTTTATACACATGTTTATATACACACAATTTTGTGCACATGTTTTTATACACATGTTTTTATACACGTTTTTAAACACATGTTTTTATACACATATTTTTATACACGTTTTTATAGACACATTTTTATGCACACATTTTTATACACGTTTTTATACAGGAGTATAAAAATATGTGTATAAACGTGTGTATAAAAACGTATATAAAAATATATGTATAAATGTGTATATAAAAATGTGCGTATAAATGTGTATATAAAAACGTGTGTATAAAAGCATGTGCATAAAAACATGTGTATAAAAAACATCTGTATAAAAAAAATGTGTATAAAAATATGTATATAAACATGTGTATAAAAACGTGTATAAAAACATGTGTAGAAAATGTGTATAAAAACATGTATATAAAAACGTGTGTATAAAAAATGTGTGTATGAAAACGTGTATAAATTTTAAAAATATTTAGAAAAAAAAATTATTAGAAAACATTTTTTTTTTTTTCAATTTTTTACGAAAAAAAAATTGAGTTAAATATAAACGGTCATTAGTATAAAGGACTAACGGTGCAAATGTTTGTTGCAAACGGTCGTTAGCTAATGTAAAAAACTAATGACAGTTAGTCTTAGGGACCAAAACCTTAATGGATCACAACCACAGAGACTGGATCTATAAAAAAAAGTTTAAGAACTAAACCCATAAAACCGGACAGAGCACATGGACCATTTATGAAATTAACTCTAATTACATTAATTGCGTGTCCGGATAAGAACGACCCACCCACCCTCTTACAAAAACACACACATATTTTATTTTTTTCCTACAAGTACCTTCTCATTTCTTAGCCGCCTCAATTTCTCACCACTTTCTCTATAAAAAAAAACATTTCAAAACACACACTAAAAATGGCGTTCGACAATCAAGAAACAACATTAGTCCGAGAAATCAAACCAAAAAACCGTCGGATTATGGTTAGTCATATACGACACTTGAATGTCTTTTTCTCTTCTTTTTTTTGTTGACTTTTATAAAAATGTATGTATGTATATGTGTAGGGTGCAGGAGGACCAAATGATGAAGATCAAAAATGGCCACCATGGTTAAAACCAATGCTCCAGCAAAACTTTTTTACTCAATGCAAACAACACGCTGATTCACATAAATCAGAATGTAACATGTTTTGCTTGGATTGCATTGACCATGCTCTTTGTTCTCTTTGTCTCAATGACCACAAAGATCATCGTGCTATTCAGGTACGTCCACAAATATATATTCACTTTTTTTTACTAGTGTTATTAACCAAATTTTACTGTATTTAAACATGTAGATAAGGAGGTCGTCTTACCATGATGTGATTAGAGTGTCTGAGATACAAAAGTATTTGGATATAAGCTGTGTTCAGACATATATTATCAACAGTGCTAAGGTTGTGTTTTTGAATGAACGACCACAACCTAGGCCTGGTAAAGGTGTTACCAACACGTGTGAAGTGTGTGATCGCAGCCTACTTGATTCTTTCAGATTCTGTTCACTCGGTTGCAAGGTAATTTTATTAACTTATTTATTTTCTTCCATTTAATAACATTTGAATATCCATTTTATTAATTGCTAGGGACATTTTTATCAGCGAGTAATAAATATTTGAAATTTTTATTACTGTACTATGTAAAGGTAAATAATTTTTTTTTTCAAATGGAAAACATATTTTCACACTATGATTTATTGTGTTGTGCTATGGTATTGGTCACTATGTCCTTGTCTTTTGGCTTTATTGGAATCAGTTCTGTGTTTATTGGAATACAGTATATATGATATGGAATGGTATATTTAGTTTATTGATATCTAAATGTTATGGTCCAAACAGATTGTTGGGACATCAAAAGGTTTCGACCCGAAAAGAAAGATTTCTCCGGAGAAAAAACATTTAATGATGGCCATTTCGGACTCCGAAGACTCGTACAGCAGTAGCAGCCACTGCCGTCATCGTAGCAGCAACGGCCGTGTCCACAGCTTCACTCCATCGACCCCTCCGCCCACGGCCGTCACGGGTTTCAGGACGGCCAAAAGACGTAAGGGCATACCTCATAGAGCACCAATGGGTGGACTAGTCATAGAATATTAAACATCATTTCAGTCAACCACCCTACACTTTCACTAAATTACCCAAGTGGTCCCTCTAATACCTACCGCTTACTAGATACACCCTTATGTTTATTTCCTAGCATTAGTGCTTTTGATAAAGGCCTGTGTAGGGGAATGTAGTAATGTACCTTTTTAGATTATACTCTTGTCTGTACAAAGAAGCACAAATAGTAGTAAGATAGTGTTGCAATAGAGGGTTTTAAGATGGAAACACAATAAAGAAATAAGACTGGAAAATATCTACAAGTGGTATGAAAGTTGATAATAGTATATAGTTTTGAATGTAGGAAAATAAGGATTCCAAAAATGTGAAATACTTTGGTTATATTTTGGTTTGACAATATGATTATAGTGGTGTACAATGTTTTTTATAATGTGTTTGTCGTGTAAGTATGTGTTCACAATGTTTTAATGGTGCTTTGCTGATGATAAGATAATGTGTATGACCTTGTATACCAAATGTTAGTTTTTGGCATGCTGTTTGCTGTTTAAAACCCGGATTGCAATTCACTTTATAACACGTTAAGATTAGTCATGTTTTATTTAATCGATAGAAATGGTAGTTTCTAACTGTATAGATGAGCTGAATTCAAATATTTTAAATGTTAACTTGCGTGGGAGTTCGGATAACATAGCGTCCACGGAGATGGTGGATCAGTTGGGGCTGGCTTTCGTTGTCGTAATGGTCCACAATCAAGGGTAACGAGTGAATGGGTGATTACTCCGGGCTCCATTACTCTTGCGAAGTTGTAATAGAGTTCATGAGTGGTCACAAAAGTTGGTGGGTGTTATTTCGTGTAGAAATAAAACTATACTTTTGAAAGTTGAAAATGGGAGAATATACTTCAATTTTTTAGAAATTAATTTTTTCATAAAAAAATGAAAAAAACAGAAAACCCGTTTACCTATAAATTTTTGAAATTATGGAATCTCATTTCTCAAATTGTAACTAAAAATCTGAAAAATTTAATTAACTTTTCTCTACTTTTCTTTTTTTTTACTAAAAAACGAAAAAAACAACACTATTTAAACGGATTTTTTTAAGTTCTGAACTTTTTTTTGAAATGAAAACCCGTTCATTCTAAGAAAATAAAAAATGGAAGTGAGAATATTTCATTGCAACTAAACGAAACCCCAAAAATCTAGCATCCATTCGTGTGTCTCAAAATTTACAAGGGTAGAAAAAGGAAAATAAAAATAAAAACTGAATGTACAGGTGTGAATACATGAGGTGCAAGTATTGCTAAAATAGAGAGTAGTTCGTTTGACACGTAAGCAGAAAAGGTGGGGCCCACGTGTGATGGGAATGGCGGAAAGAAAGAAGGCTAGGAATGGTGGAGGTGTCAAGTGGGGGAGGGAGTGGAGGTTTTTGATTGGTTAATCAAAAGTGTGTGTCATGTTTGATAGAATCAACATAATTTCATCGTAATCACAGTCCTCTTCATTCTCAGCCGTAGATTTGCAGGTCTTCTTTGGGATTCACTACTGACCACCTACATCTTTTTTTAATCATTACTTTCTTCTAATTTGTTTTTTCTTTGACGTGTTTATCATATGTGTATTTTGTTTTATATATCCTATAGAAAATGTAGCGTGAATTCCAAATAGTTATCCTTATATATATCTTGAAAAATTATTAACCAAGGATGAAGGACCTACATAGATGTCGGGTATGCCACGGTTGACATCCAATTTTAAGTCACGAATTGTAATTAATTTCAAAAAAATATTGTTTTTTTATATACGCACATCCTAATATTCGTGCTATTTTCTTTATAGTTCAACTCTAACTTGGCTAAAAATTTTTTTATGGTGCAAATTTTCGTAATTATGATAAAAAAAAATCGTGCAACACCCTCATGAAAATCCTAAATCTGTCCCTGATATTAGTAGAGATGGTAACGGGGCCGGGTATGCGGGAAATGGTTGATACCATCTCCATCCCCGAAGTTCAATAGCCATCCCCATCCCCGTCGGGGGTCACAATTACGTTCCCATCCCCGATGGGGAACGGGGATCGCCAATGGGGAATCGGGGATTCATCTCTGTTACATAATTGACATTTTAAATATATTTCAAATGGTGCAACCATACTAATAGCAAACAAAATTCATTCATTGTAGTAAATTCAAACATTCGACACAAAACATAATAAAGAGTACGACTTATCGTAAATACGAAAACCGAAGTATGAGCACAACTGGAAACAAAAACGAGAAATAATCCAACCCGCAAAGGAACATCAACCAATAACATGAGCACATGTGGCTAATGTCTTCAACAGGTTAAAAATCCCGCATGATTTATTGACACTCGAATCTCTATAAGTCCATATTATTATGTCACCTACACGAACTAAAACAAAATTTCTTCATGAACAAAAAAAAGACAACACTGTAGTTGTCATTTATAGCAGTTGAAATTGGTACATATATAATTGTATTTATATAGAAAAGATATTCGAGGACGGGTTTGGGGACCAGAGGGTATTACCATCCCCGCCTCTATACCCGCTTTTAAGTATCGGGTAATCCCCACTCCCATCCCCATACCCGGTCAACCCGGGGATTCTCCAGTCAAATCGAGTTCGGGTATCGGATTCTCCGTTGGATTCGGGGTTTTTTGTCATCTTTGGATATTGGGCAATTCAACATAAGAATTCGACTTTAAACAAGTTTGTTGCTAGATCTTTAGTCCGACTAATCTACAAAGTTTAAACACACGATCACAAAAACAGAAACGGTAATGCCCCCATTTTTCCGAATGATACATGATCAATTCAGGTTTTTTTGCATATAGTAAGAATTGAACGTGCTACCTCACATATTAGTTATGAGTTATGATAGTTACAAACTTTTTTTGTCATTAAGCGATCCCTGGATCATTCTTTAAACTATTTAAATTGCATTAAACGTCGAACATAAACTATCATCAAACGATCTAATTGCTTGACACTTTGATATTTTCAAAGTATGTGTTAGATCAAAACTTTTCTATTTACACATCTTGCGGTGCCGTAAAAATAGTTGGAGGCGGTTATCATGAATTGGATTACCTCGATTAAGACGTGTAAACTTATGATAAACACTCGCGCTCATCAAGTAACCGAACATACCGAAAATCATTTTTAGTAAAGGTCAAATTAAATTTTGCTTAACAATTATTATTGTTAAAAGCATTTACTTGAAATGAAATGTCGTTGATAGGTCCCCCCATTGACGGGTAGTTTGTTCAACCACCTTAATGACTTTATTAGCTAGATAATAACGGCTTCTTGTTTTCTCCTTTCTTGTATCCTATGGCCTTACCGAATGGTTAACAACGCTATTTCTATTTGTCCTGTACAACAAATGCTTGCTAGTTAGGTCGAACAAGATTAATAACATTGTGTTAGACATGTCACAGACTGAATGTTTAAAAATATCTAAGTACATTACTACTTTATACAACGAGCGGGGAAACCCGCGCGATGCTGCGGGATTTCAAAAAAAAAAAAAAAATACTGTTGCAGCGGGTTGTTCAGATAGTTGTTTTTTGTTGGTTTTGTAGGTTAACAATTATTTTGTATTTTTATTTTTTAAATTAATTTTTTTACAAAAATTAATTTTAAAGTTTTTTGATTTTTTTTTTTTTTTCTTTTTGAAAATATTTTTTCAATTTAAAAAAAAAAAAAAAACATTACTGTAGCATGAACAGTAAAACACTGTTCATGCTACTGTTCACTTTTGCAATGCAACAGTGTTGGTGTGAGTGTTGTGTGAGGCCCAAAATTTTGGGTTTTAGTTTATTTTTTTCGGAATTATTAAAAAAAAAAAAAAACATTTACTGTAGCAAGAACAGTAAACACTGTTCATGCTACTGTTCATTTTTGCAATGCAACAGTGTTGGTGTAAGTGTTATGTGGGCCCAAAATTTTGGATTTTAGTATATATATATAATATACCAAACATAAATTCATGCACACTAATAATAACGGATGGCATTGCATACGTACCAATATGCACGAGTCAAGTGGACGACCCCACATGCATACGTACCATTTGGTGTACCTATCAATTTCCAATATGTGTACATTTTATTAGACAGGACACACTCCGTGACCAAAGTGACATGGGTCACCGGGTGCCACGTCAGCTTTCTCTCTTCAGCGATCAAAAGCGATCGACCTGCCACAGTCGAATAAGTTTTTTTTTTACACACAAACACATACAAACTAAGTTTAAAAGTCGGCCGAACAAACGATCGATATTGGATTTCACAAGCAACCGACCGACTCATCACATCCCAAGCGACCCAAGGTTGGATCGGTCGCTTTGTGTTTTTTGTTGCAATCGACCGATAAGTTACGGGAGAGTGCGTCCAGCCTTAGGCTATGCACACTGGAACAGAAAAAATCGGACCTTCATTTAAGTCGACCGATATTGAAATCGGTCGTTGCCTATGTGGGGCTTGGGTCTGAAATCGGTCGAGGAAGGAAAAAAAACACAATCGGTCTAATTTTTGATCGACTTTGCACATCACTACAATCCAAAAAATTATACCGTTTGAATTTATAAAAAAAAAAAAAAAAAAAAAAAAAAAAAAAAAAAAAAAAAAAACCCACTTTTATTAAAAATACTTTACCACTTTTACAACCTTATAAATACTAACCTCAAACACACAATTCAAACAACTTCTCATCTATATTAATTATATCAAAGAAAAATACTCCCCCATCAAAAAAACGACGATCCTGACTACCCCAAAATGCCCCGGATTTGAATTTCTCGCCGGAAAACAACTTCAAATTAACCGGCATAACACCACCACAAAATTGGGGTTTTCGCTTTCGTGCACCCGCTTTTCAATATACATCACGACTACCACAACCGAATCAAAATCAAAACCCGTTTTACGTTAATTGTCCATATGTCAATACATCTCGTCCTAATATGGATTATCACCAAGAACCAAGTGGGTCGTCGTATCGTCCTAACATGGATTTCTTGCATTCTTCCCAACCGTATCAAGATTATTCCCGTGCTAATCTTGAAATGGATTTGGAGGATTATATGGCAGACAATCCAACTCAACAATACTCGACCCAAAACTATCCGAGTCAAGATGCTTCGATGGGGCAAGGTTCGGGTCACGGTTCGTACCACGGTTCGTACCACAGTTCTATGCCTATTGAAGACGATGACGATGTCGAAGAGACGTCACCCATCAAACCAAAGAAGCATTCGCGACGTGCTACAAAGGCGAAGGACAAAGGCAAAAAGCCTGAACCGGCCAAAAAGAACGAACCATGGACAAAGACGGAAGAGATTGCGCTTTGTAGAGCTTAGATTTATATTTCGGAAAATTCCGAGAGAGGAAATATTATAAACAGGAACTGATTTTGGGAGGAGGTGATAGCGTACTTTGAAAAGGAAACTGGTTCACAAAGAACGTACGACTCGATCACGACCAAATGGAAGAAGTAGGGTTGGGAATTTTTGTGCTATTATGAATAATATCAAGGATAATCATGGAAGTGGTGAGAATGATGCAGACGATAAAGAAAAAGCTCTTCGTGTGATTTACGGTCATGATTTTAATTTGGAGGATTGTTGGAAAATTTTGAGGAATCATGATGCTTGGAAGAAGGAGGTGCCTGCTTTCAGATCGAATAGTCGGAAGAAAACAAAGGGTTCTACAACTATCTCGGGGTCAACACAAGGTCCCTTGAATTTACAAGACGTGGATGATTCTGATGATGAGGAAGAGACTAGAGAATCACGACCACAAGGTCGTGACGCATACAGGAAGAAATCATCATGCTCCTCTCGTGATCCACCATCATCATGGACAAATTCGCTAGCCAAGACCTTTTTCAAGTTCAAGCCGTCAAAACCGGGAAAAAATAAGGCCATTGAAGAGTCGTACGTTAGGTTCAAGGAACAAGAGCTAGCGATGAAAAGAGATAAAATTGAACTCCAACGAAAGCAAGTGGAAATCATAGACATCACAAAACGGGAGCAAGACTTGATTTTCTACAATTCAACAATCGACCCAAATTTGCCCGAACGACAACGAAATGAACTTTTGCAGCTTAAGGCAGCAATCAAGGCACGCTACAACTTAGATTACTAGTTTAAGTTTTTAATAAGTATTGTAATGTTTAAGTTTTTAATTTAGTATTGTAATGTTTTTATTTTTAATGAATTTTAAATTTGTTGTTTAAAATATTTGAATTAAAAAAAAAATAAAAAAAAAATAATAAAATAAAAAATCGTTCATCACTGTGGCAACTTGGTCATGTCTGGTCACCTGAGAGAGAAAGCTGATGTGGCAGCTGGTGATCCGGGTCACCACTGTGCATAGCCTTAGTTCGTGGCCGTTTCTATTGTTATTTCAAAGTTATCTTAACTATAAATTAACTCCCTCCGTCTCAATTTATTTGTCAGGAGAGAGAAAACACAAAGTTTAATAAAAGTGGGGCCACTTTAATTTTCAACCGCTAAAATGGAATATTCCTCCACTAGATTCTCTAGTTTTTACTAAATAAGGAAAGTGGACAATTAATTTGAGACATCCATAAAAGAAAATATGGACAATTAAATTGAGACGGAGGGAGTATAAATTAAAAGTGAACGTGTCAATGTGTCCTTTATTTGCCCCTTAATTATAACACAAAACAATGTATTACTCGTATCTTTAAACAACGTTTAGAATCTGTTTTAGTGTACGAATGCCAAACTGCCAATGTAATTTCATTGATTATCGCCTTTTTAATTGAATATAAGTAATGTGTAATGGTAATACCCATCATCAATATTGTTATGATCATTTTTTTTGGGAAAAGATAGGAAGATCATTTTTTTTGTTGGTTAATAGGATTTGGGTTACCGACCCTTGGGACATAAAGGATGCGGCTGCTTCTCATTATGCGGAGAGATTTAAAGAGCAAAACAGGGCGAGACCAAAATTTGTTAGTCCCCTGTTTCGCAAGCTCTCTGATGTTGATGCTAGTTTTCTTGAATCGAGTTTTACAATGAATGAAGTGATAGAGGCTGTTTGGTCGTGTGCCGGCCCTAAAGCCTCGGGGCCGGATGAGCTAAACTTCAACTTCATCAAGGAATACTGGGAGATCCTAAACATGTAGTTCTTTGATTGCATCAAGTACTTTGAAATCACTGGCAGACTTGCAAATGGTTGTAATCCCTCATTCACTGTTTTAATTCCCAAAAAAGTGACCCTCTTGGCTTTGCGGATTACAGACCAATCAGCCTCATTGGATGTGTTTACAAGATCATATCCAAAATCCTTGCTCTCAGGCTTGCGAAAGTTATTGCTTCTATCATTGGCCCAAACCAAACTACATTCTTATCAGGTAGGCAGATTCTTGACGGAAGCTTAACCACAAACGAAATTTTGCGCATGGCTAAAATTGAGGATCTCAAACTTCTTCTATTCAAAGTTGATTTTGAAAAGGCATTCAATAGCGTTTGCTGGAGCTTTTTGCTAGATGTCATGAGGCAAATGGGCTTCGGTTATAAATGGTGAGCCTGGGTTAAATCATGCCTCTCTTTGTCACACCCCAAAAATGGCGCAGCGGAAAAGCATTTACGAGGTATGACTTCATAATCAGGAACACAAGGTGTCTAAATAGAGAAGTACTAAATTTACAATATCATAAGTCAAGTTACAACAATCCCAAAAGTCGGGTGAAACAAGTCGTAATACATGAGTTCACAAAATGATAAAATCTTAAGGTAAAAAGCTGAATGCATAACTCTTTTGGAACTCAATTCGGAAGGGTCTTGTCTTATGTCTGCTAGGCCAGTCCAATACTCAATCCTCTATAGTAACTTCGTAACACCTGAAAATGGTACTAGAAAACGTTAACATAATGTTGGTGAGCTCGTAGGTTTAAAAGTAAAACCGCTGAGCTGTGATAGCATAGTGTAGGACAAAAGTGGTCATGATAACCAATTATAAGCACAATGTCAAAAAAATAGAGTCGCGCCAACTGAACCTACCATGATCGTTGCAAACACAAACATACACTGTGGGGAGCTACCCCGATAGATCTATCATAATGCTTTGGCTCTCAAAAGAGTTAACAGTTGCGCATTCATGTATACACAGGCAAAACATTTAGTAGCACATAATCGTATCAACACACATAATGTCCAAAATCATGAAAACAGTATAATCACAACATGAAAAATAGATAAAATGTCATTTGAGTACCATTTTTCCCCAAGGAAAACATAATGAAAAAGGGGCTACGAGAACTCACCTCAGTAATACAGCAGTCTATAAGCGGTAATCAAGTAGAAATAGTGGATGGCACCGACACGCGACCTAAATTAGTATGACAAGTCTTAGTTTACAGTTTCGTTCACGACTCAAAGTGTTTAAATAAATTTAAGTTTCTCAAGTGGTTGTGTTTAATATTGCTTGTGTGGCAGAGTTTACGTTTAAATCATTTCAAAATGTTTGTAAGTATTGGCTCTTGGAAAAGAGTACAAGTATACTGGTATACCAAAGTATTCGAGACGGATAAGTCTCCGGTTCGAGATTAACCGAAATACTTAGTACGGAAAGTATTCACAAGTAAAGTGTTTGTGAAAAATTATATGTTGTTGCTAAAATAATAATAAATACTTCACGTTAAGCATTTATATTAATATCGTTACGTGGTACGATATGTATAAATATAGTTAGTGGATGATAAGTTAGAAAAGATTTGTATTAGTTCTTGTTATAAATGTTTTCTTTAATTCTCGTCTTTTAGTCGAGTTTTAGTAATAAATACTAAATATATTAATTTGACAAAACATTAGACAAATATGTTGAAAACTATAAGTTTTTACATTTTTATTAAGGGTTATAAAATGTACTAGATCGGTCTAAAAATAATAGTTAAAATGTTAAATAAAGAATATCAAAAAGTGTCACTTGCGGGATTTGAACCGACCTCTTGTTTAAAAACAATGCGTGTTACATGACGGGCCAAGGCCCTTATTCTATTATAATCTACAATGCTATGTATTTAACATGATGTTGGGCCTGTTTATATATATAGGCTCTGGTTTAAAAAAAAAAGAATAAAACCTCCAAAGTGGCATAACCTGGAATCGAACCCAGGTCTTTTGTGTGGAAGTAAGCGTCCCACCCAGCGAGCCATTGGCTCTAATTTTGTTTTAGTTTTCAAACCTTTCGTATTTAAAGACCTCTTAACTGTCTCATATTTTGGTTATAACTTTCTTAGTGTGTAGTATGCATGCACTTGTGTTTTGTTTTCCAAATTAGTTGAGAACCAAATAAAAAAAAGCGCACCCTCATCAGGCTTCGGAACATGGCAAAAGAACAAAAGAACAAGAGTGAGCCCATCTCAACTTGTCAACACGAAATATACTCCACTGTGGTTCGACCACAGTGAGTTTTCGATTTAAAACATTGCCCAAGTCTTAATAAGATTTACTCTTAACCCGAACAAACCAAACCGTAAGTTAAACGCAACAATCACAATAGCCAATACTTAAGTTTACATTACTTTTATGTTTTCTTATGTCACTTTTGTATTCAAAAATCTTTAATAGGCTCGACATATGAATGTGTATATGTCGATATTTATGTTAGCAAGTTTAAGGTTTAGCCACACAAGTTTCACGCAACAAAACCATCTTGTCAAAATGTATGTATGTATATACGAATGTGTATATATGTCGAGAGTGTATTCATTTTTGGCTTCCAAATCTTTAACTCAAACGAAGCAATATTTAGAACAAATACGTAACATGTATGTATACTAAGAAATCAAGTAACACAAGTTTAAAACTTTAAGCTCTTACAGTGAGTTGTGAGTTGGGTGTATCGAATGGAAATGCAAGACCAAGAGCAAAGATTATAACCCCAATACTCCAAGCTACCTAGCTTATTTCCAAAATATTTCCCAAGCTTTCTCAAAACTCTATGTGTTATGCTTTGTTTTAGTATAGAAGATTGCAAGAGAAAGTGTGATAAGTATGTGTTAGTCGTGGGTTTTAAGGAGGAAAAAAAATGCAAGTATATCTTCCTATTTATAGGGCAAAATTTGGTTAATAGCTTTCGGATAATAGATCTGGTTAATGGGTTTGTCCAAAGGTCTTTCATGGTTTATGGGGGACAAGGAATGACAAGGTGGTACTAATGATGTGATTAGGATATTTAAGGTTTAGTTTTTAAGTTCATATCATGCACATGTTATGTATTAGGGTGTGTTTGTTCATCTATTTCCTGGTTACACAAGGAGGAAACAAAATATACTTGGGTTGGCTACTGTTATAAGCTCTTTAATAATTTAATGATTTTTACGGAGCGTAATCCGTGTCTTGTTGAGTTCAAATGTGAGTCGCGATGTCTCGGCTTGACACTTTGATGAAGCGAAAAGTGTACCGCTTTTAGGGGGTCATTTAAGCCCTAAATCGTATTTATTTGATCAAATATTGCCCTAAATCGTTCCTTTTATCATTTTAGGTACTTTGGAGAAGAAATCTGGAAAAGAAAGCATTTTGAACGTTTTTGGAGCATAAAAGTGAATAAAACGACAAAGTCTCAAAATCTGCTGGAAAAGTACCTGTGACGGCGTCAAGCCCCAGTGTGACGCCGTCAACCCTTGACGCGCCAGAGAGGATTTTGGACGATTAAAAGGGGACGGCGTCAAGAAGGCCATCAAGAAACCCTAACCGCGGCGAGGTGACGGCGTCAGCTCTATAACGTGACGCCGTCAGATCTGATTTTCTATATATATTCTCATAATTTTTAGTCATTAGTGTGCAACTTTGTGAGGAGAAACCCTAAGACGATTTTTCTGCTACTTTTAAGGGTTTTATACCCTTTTGGATCTCCCATGTTCAATTAAAGATAAGTAATCAATTAATCATTCAATATGTCTATGTGTTGTTTGATTATATCTTGTTCTTGTCTTTTATTTAACATGCTAGGCTAGATTTATCTTGTGTTTGCTTAGATCTAATGAAACCTAACTATTGATTATTGGTTGTTGGTGTGTTATTAATTGTATTGGATGACTGTTTATCGATGTTAGGCTTAAGAAAACTGGCTAACCTCCTATACGGTAACTTGCTTGAACGTCTTAAGAAACATGAACCAATGCGTACTAAGGTTTTTATGGTTGTATTTAATGCATGAGCGAATTCTAGTGATCCCATGTTAGGAGCTTCTTAGCCGGCTCGACATAGGAGTGAAGTAGGAGCTTATAGAGTTGGGGAAGTACGTACGCCACCCCACGATTGGTATTAAGGAATACACCCGTCATCCACGCAATTAATACACTCTAATCAACCGGTAAAAGATAGTTAGGGAGTAAGAAAATCTAAGTAAACACATTTCTCTCCATATAAGTTCCACAACCTTTTTATTTTCAGTTATTTTATTTTATTTGCAATTGTAGTTATTTGGGTTAGTTGACTAGCAACTAATTCCGCCCACTCCTTCAAACCCGAGATTTTACTTGCTTTTATAAAAATATAAAAAAAATACAAAAAGAATCTTCCCTCACCCTTAGACCTATTAGAGTAGTTTTTCAATCCTAACGACACTATTCCCCTAGAGAATGATCAATCCCCGGTATTTGCCACTTCACTATACTACATCGGTCAGGTACACTGCCTGGTGGGGATTGCAAGCCTCTTGAGATCCCTCGAGAGGTAAAACCTGTTGTAAGGTCGCAAAACCACGCATCAAGTTTTTGGCGACGTTGCCAGGGAATAGTTATTGTTTAGGTTGAATTTTTATTTTATTAGGTCTACTCACTAGATTCCTTTCTAGTGAGATTTTTATTTTATTTTTCTAGGTTTTCTTTAGTCTATCTTATTTCTTTGTACTTTTGTTTGTGACACCTTCCACCTACCTCATGAGTAATAGTGATCGCTTAATCCCTGTTATTCGTATTTTCCGCCGTGCAAACTTCCAACTACCCGTTCCCGCCCCCATCGTAGAAAACAACAACCTTTCACCCGACCACCACTTTGGTAACAATTTTGAGATGGAGGAGTCTGACCATGAGAATGACTATGCAGTTAGTCCATTTTACGACTCAGACTCCGATGAGGATGCTGGTAATGGAGAAGTAGTTAACGAGGAATGGAGAAAAGAGGAAATTGATCCCTTTAAGTATGTTGACCCTAGGACTAAGATCGAAAAGGATAGCCTCTTTAACATGCAATTTCCATGTAAGATTGGTTATCATAGTTTTCATGCTTATCTTAACTCATCTTTGCCTATGAACATTATCTCTCGCGCTAATTATAATAAAATCATGGTAGATGAGCTAGAATATCAAGGAGATAACATTGTTGCTAGGATTGAGCCACTACACGTATTCGTAGGAAGTTTTGTGTATTTGGTGGATTTTATGGTTATGGAGAACTTAGGAGAATTTATTGATAACAAATTAACCCAAGTCATTTTTGGAGAACCCTTCAAAAGGTTGACCAACCTTGACGAAAAACTTGTGGACGGGTTAATTACATTCTCGGATGGGGATGAAGATTTTGTTTACCAAATGCCCCGATCACATCCTTGGTTTAAGAACTTCTCCATTGAATCTTGCAATAGACTTGTGCCTATTGACTTGTTAAGTGAGAATGATAAGAGAAAGGGGCTCAAATATCCACATGAGAAAAATAAGAGATATTATCATGGATGTCTGGAGCTGAATGATGAATACAAGAAAGATGAGGCAAAAATTAGATGGCTCACACTCGGATACGTGAGCATAAGCGACACTAGATAAGCCTGACTTTGAGTCTAGCTACAAGACTCGTTAATAAAGAAAAGCGCTTCTTGGGAGGCAACCCAAGCTTTATTTGCTTTGTGTGTTTATTTATTTGTTTGTTTGATTTTATTTGCTTCCGTATGTATGTTTAATTTTTATTATTATTGATTCATGTTCGAAACTAAATTGTGAAAATGCTTTATCTTGTTTTTAACTTCGTCTTAACTACATATAAAGGTATTTTGCAAAAGATAAGTGTAAGGGAATCCAAATTTGTTTACAAGAACAAGATTGAACATGAATCACAACAATATTAAATGAGCATGCATACTAGTAATTGTTAGAGTCAAATGCTTGTATCGAGTCATAATGAATATTTTGCAGGATTTCCAGGAAGTGAGGCATAAGTTTTTCCAGAAATTTTCCGGAAACTAACCATAAAATTTCTGCAGGTCACTTCTGACGGCGTCAAGGTTAACACCTGACGGCGTCAAGTGTAAAATTCTGGAAATTTTGCAAGTTTTGTTTTTCTACCGGAGTCATAAAGTTTTTGTTAAATCTTTAGTTTTATAAACTCCAGGAAATCTGCAAATATTCATTCTACAAGCATTATATCTTTAATCGTTTTGTTTTTATTTCTAAGTCTGGAATTACATCTAGTTGTGAGTTTTCTTTGTTCAGGTTGATGATTTGGGTTTTTTTTGTTTTTGTTTTCTCAGGTTTAACAGGTTATATTGGACAAGAAGATGATTTATATTTCGGAAGGGAAGCTTTCAACGTTCATTTTCTTGGAGGAGGATTTAACCATGTTACCGGATTATCCACATCGAACGAATCAGGGGAGTATTTGTTTTCATTCTTTTACCTTATTTACTTTTACATCCTTTGAATGAACATTGGGGACAATGTTCAGCTTAAGTGTAAGGGGAGGGTAAATGATGATACCTTAGAGAATACAATTGCACTTGATTTTTGTTTGTTTGATGGTAGATGTGTAATAAAACTGAGATAAATACTTGTTAGGGCAATTTTAGTGCCAAATTTATAATTTTTTACAACATTTAGGAGTGAAACTTTGGTCTTAATGAGCGTCTCATGGATAAGAAGTTATATGACTAGCACAAAACCGTACCACTAAAAAATTTTCCCCCCCCAAATATGTGAGGTTCGCCCCTAGAATTGGTAGGAAAAGCATTTATGCTATGATGTGTGTACCGGTAGCACTTAGATTCTAGAACTTGCGTTAGGACCATTCCGAGGCCACAAGTGAGACTACATTCGTGTAGTTAGATTTACTACATAATAAGAGGCATTAGGATTAACCCATTGTTTTACACCTGTGTTTTTGTTATAATTACATTGGCTACATTGGTCAAGTAATTCTCCCACACCCTTTGCGTTGTACTCATTTTTAGTACACGATACCCCTAGTACACCCCTCAGAGCCTATCTTTTCGTTTCTAACTTTAAGCATTTTACTTAAAGTAAGAATTTGTTTACGCCCCACTTAAATGTACACCCAAATCGCCTTAGCCTACCTTGTATGCACTCATTTTTAGTGCATTATTGTGACAACATTTGTTTAAACCCAAGTTAATTATCAAATTGATTACATGGTTGCTAAGTCGAGTCATATCCTTGTACATATTGTTTTGGGACGATTAGGACTCATGGGTAAAGTACTAGTGTAATGGAGTAATGGGGAAGAACAACATTATTACCCCCATATGTGCTAAATATTTTAAAAGTACTCCAAGTGTTTCGATTATCTTAATTCGAGTCATTAGAATAGTTAATTGTAAAGTTATGTAAAAGTTCAAGTGTAAGGGGGATACAACCCCCCCCCCCCCTGCGATGTATTATTTTGGATGGTAGGGCAAGAGTGTATGCAAAAAAAAAAAAAAAAAAAAAAAAAAAAAAAAAAAAAACATACGGACTACCATCCCGTTTCATTTTATGTTTATTTTATCTTTTTGTTATTTTTTTTTCATTAGCTTAAGTCGAGTCTAGTCTTGGCTTAGCAACGCCATATTGTACATGTAATTAATCAAGATCTTTAACTCGCCACCAGTAAAATATCCTTTATCCAACAAAACCGTGTTTATCATATCCCTACACCTAACGTTATAACCCGTTTAAAAGCCCTCTTTGATAGTTTATCTTAGGTGCTTACGCCTAGTGGAGGAGGTTTTTGATCCTTTCCCAAGCCTATGGTAATCTATTTGCTATGACAGGTAGTGAGAGATATTATTCATTTTCATTTATGAGATATACTTTTATGACACCTGAGAGATGTGAGTATCTAAACACTACTTGTGAGGTGCTAGTTTGTAATCTCCGTGCTTATTATAATTAAAGTGGAACGACTATTTGTTGTAATTACTTTTATATTAGCGTTAAATGACCCCTAACTTGTATTTTGATTAGAATAAAAGCGCATTTGCTTGAGGACAAGCAAATCTCAAGTGTAAGGGTATTTGATGAAGCGAAAAGTGTACCGCTTTTAGGGGGTCATTTAAGCCCTAAATCGTATTTATTTGATCAAATATTGCCCTAAATCGTTCCTTTTATCATTTTAGGTACTTTGGAGAAGAAATCTGGAAAAGGAAGCATTTTGGACGTTTTTGGAGCATAAAAGTGAAGAAAACGACAAAGTCTCAAAATCTGCTGGAAAAGTACCTGTGACGGCGTCAAGCCCCAGTGTGACGCCGTCAACCCTTGACGCGCCAGAGAGGATTTTGGACGATTAAAAGGGGACGGCGTCAAGAAGGCCATCAAGAAACCCTAACCGCGGCGAGGTGACGGCGTCAGCTCTATAACGTGACGCCGTCAGATCTGATTTTCTATATATATTCTCATAATTTTTAGTCATTAGTGTGCAACTTTGTGAGGAGAAACCCTAAGACGATTTTTCTGCTACTTTTAAGGGTTTTATACCCTTGGATCTCCCATGTTCAATTAAAGATAAGTAATCAATTAATCATTCAATATGTCTATGTGTTGTTTGATTATATCTTGTTCTTGTCTTTTATTTAACATGCTAGGCTAGATTTATCTTGTGTTTGCTTAGATCTAATGAAACCTAACTATTGATTATTGGTTGTTGGTGTGTTATTAATTGTATTGGATGATTGTTTATCGATGTTAGGCTTAAGAAAACTGGCTAACCTCCTATACGGTAACTTGCTTGAACGTCTTAAGAAACATGAACCAATGCGTACTAAGGTTTTTATGGTTGTATTTAATGCATGAGCGAATTCTAGTGATCCCATGTTAGGAGCTTCTTAGCCGGCTCGACATAGGAGTGAAGTAGGAGCTTATAGAGTTGGGGAAGTACGTACGCCACCCCACGATTGGTATTAAGGAATACACCCGTCATCCACGCAATTAATACACTCTAATCAACCGGTAAAAGATAGTTAGGGAGTAAGGAAATCTAAGTAAACACATTTCTCTCCATATAAGTTCCACAACCTTTTTATTTTCTGTTATTTTATTTTATTTGCAATTGTAGTTATTTGGGTTAGTTGACTAGCAACTAATTCCGCCCACTCCTTCAAACCCGAGATTTTACTTGCTTTTATAAAAATATAAAAAAAATACAAAAAGAATCTTCCCTCACCCTTAGACCTATTAGAGTAGTTTTTCAATCCTAACGACACTATTCTCCTAGAGAACGATCAATCCCCCGGTACTTGCCACTTCACTATACTACATCGGTCAGGTACACTGCCTGGTGGGGATTGCAAGCCTCTTGAGATCCCTTGAGAGGTAAAACCTGTTGTAAGGTCGCAAAACCACGCATCACACTTACAAGTAAAAATGTAAAAATACATTTTTAGGAGTGTTTTCATAAAAGTGATATAAAAACATTAATGTGTACTCGGCATGAGTTTAATTAATTATTTCCATAACTAATATAGTGTCGGTACGCGTGCGGCTCGTTCTCTCAGTTCATGCAGTTTAGTTAAAAGTTATACGCATGAGAAATTTGTAACTACAAAAATAAATTTTAGAGTTATAATGTTAAGTAAGGACCTCTAACGTTACGGGTTGTTATAGTCTACCCCCGTTAAGAGAATTTTGTCCTCAAAATTCAATTGACTAAGGGCCTGAGCTTGAACGGATAGTATTCACCCTTCGATTAGGTTGCACACAGAAGGGTAAGGGTGTGGGTGTCAATCCAAATAGTACCGGGTGCTACTTCCCATTTGGTACTATCAATACTTCCTAACCTCCAAAAATTACACAAATGAAACCACATAATAATCACACAGTAAGGCAAGTTTTCCCGTCCTTGAGTAAAGTCGTCAAAAACCTTAGGCATCTTTTGGTAGCTTAAGTTGAGCTTCAACTGGAATCTAGCTTAACCCTACAACTCATCAAACAAGAATTTTCATGAGATTAAGCTAAACCACAATTTTAAGCTCAGTATCAACTTGATTCCAGCGTAATCTCACAACTCATCAAACAAGAACTGTCATAGGATTAAGCTAAGCAACAAGTTGGACTTAACCTTAAGCTACATAACAACTTGAATCTAACTTAACTTCACAACTCATCAAACAAGAACTGTCATGAAATTAAGTTAAGTGTCAAGTTGTAAGAAAAGAAACTCAACATTTTTGAAGGATTGGCTCAATTTTTGGATCGCCTTCAAATAAACAACTAGTAGATATCCAAAGAGAAGATTCAACTAAGAGGGATGTGCGTTCCTGTTTCTCCAAAATCACAAGTGTCTGCCCTAGGAATATCTCCTAATGTTTGGGTAGTACGCTCACTCTGACTATTGGTCTCGGGACGTTAAGCCGTACTCTAATTCAATTGTGTTCCTAACGCATCCTATGGTGTTTGCCAAAATCGCAATGTGAACCGCCTGTCACGATCCAATATAGTAGATACTGGCGCTCTTCTTGTGCGTTTCTCTAATTGAATTTCTTATCCTTGAATATTGCGGGAGCATTGGTCGAACCAAAGAAATTACCTTGTAAACTCGAAATGCCCGTATATAGTTCTAAACGTGGTTATAGGTTTGTCAGTCTCGAGCACTCTCAACTGATGATATTCGGATTGGGAATCTTTCTTCGAGAAGCATCGCTCATCATGAAATTGGTGCCACTTCGGGAATCATGCCTATGCGAAGCTCAATTCGTCAAGGAGAGGTAAATCTTGTTAGGTCTTTGCGAACTACTTCAAGGGAGTCTTAAGCACGTGAGGCATCTTTGGATTTCTGCTCGTCCTACTAGGCGCAATGAAATAGGTAGTTTAATGGTGACTATCGAGATTAGTATTTATGAAATGCCTCGTCCGTTCTTGAGCAAAATCATTTAAAAATTTTAAGCTAAGTAGCAACTTTAAACTTAATCTCATATCTCATCAAACAAGAACTGACATGAAATTAAGTTAAAAATTGTTAAAAAAGCTTACTTTTTTTTTTGAAAAAAATGAAAAATTTTAGTTAAAGTTTGGGGTTGCTCAAAAATGAACGGGTGGCATTTCAGCACCCAAAGGTCTTGCTACCAGGTGGTGGAGATTTCAACTATCTTATCGGTTTCTACCTTTTTGCTCACACACTATATCAATCTCATAACTAAGAGCTAGGACACTAAGCTTCACCTTTAACAGATGCATGAACTAAGTGGAAACAAATCTATAATTGATGAACTCAAATAATTACATTTTATTATCATCATTTGTCCTATTTATTTGACTTGTTTTATTATATTATATATGAGAATTGATACGTTAATGTTTACTTTTGTAATTCTCAAGTAAAAACAAGTATTATGTGAAACTTGGCGATTTTGGACTAATTATGGAGCAAAACAAGCAAGATGTTAAGAGTCTACTGAAATGTACAAGATCAAGATCATTCTGCTCCAGATA
This sequence comes from Artemisia tridentata subsp. tridentata, assembly GCA_021014915.2. Classification (NCBI taxonomy): domain Eukaryota; kingdom Viridiplantae; phylum Streptophyta; class Magnoliopsida; order Asterales; family Asteraceae; genus Artemisia; species Artemisia tridentata. The sequence continues at coordinate 301,206,984 of CP139501.1, read as the reverse complement.
CGCCGCAACATACTTCTTACATACGGCGTATCACTATCAAGATTTCACAAGTTACAATCCAAGACAGCAAAGGACATGCGCTGCATAGAGAAATGGAGTTACGCCGCATCTTAAGGCGGTGTACGAATATTCCTGAATATATTAATCTTAGACCCCACGCGAAGTTAAGTCAATGCGCCGCATCTACTTATCCTATGCGCCGCATCTAACCCTCAGACAGAAACTATAAATACCCCAAAGTCAGACGAATTTAAAAAGGTTGGACAGTGCAAGATACCATACGTACGAGTACCAAACCTGAGACGAATTCAGACGTATTAGCAGCATAAGGCACACCCTGAACGAAGATACAAGAGCTGTAAGAAGGTCCTGCATGTATTCAATTCATTAAGTAGTTTTGTTTTATTGTATTAGTACACTTTAATTCATCAGGATTGATGGGCTGATGTCATGTGACTACGGAAAATCATGCACACCCCTTAAAATTGTTTTCCCATTAATTAAAGTTTATATGTTGATGTCTTTGGTGACTTTTATTAGTGCATTGATAACCTCTGTGTCTAGCTGAGCATTGCTTGGGTCGCCATGCCCCTTCCTCGCCTATCTATTTTAGCGTATACGAAACGTGGGCATCACAAATGCTCAATATTCTAGGATAGTGGGATAGACATAAGTGATCATTAAGGGTTTACTCGCCGATAAGATTAGAGCCAACGAGAAAGGGTTAATTATATACACTTCATATAAAACTAGCAATAAAACAAGTGACAAGCTACTTAATTATCAGGACAGGTCTTCTTATTGTCTCAAGTATCTATCTGTGTACGTGTGTGCTAATCGCTGATTCGTGCTCATTAGTTTAGTTGTCTATTTAATCATAACCAAACCGTGTCAGTCTCTCAGGCTGAACCCCCTTGCGTTAGATTAGGTTGTATAGCTAACTTAGGATATTAAAATACTGATTAGAATAACTAGATAATACGTTCCACTCTTAGTGATCGACACTCTACTTACCATTATATTCATACTGACCGGGTACACTGCTCGTTAAGTGTGTGTGTTATTGATAAGTTGGCTAAATATAAATTTAAAACTTGAGTAGGCATTAATACTGCTAAACCGCAACGACACATCGCACGCATCAAGTTTTTGGCACCGTTGCCGGGGAGTGAATTGTTATTATCTGTTAATTTGATTAGTATTTTAATTAGGTTTTTCTTTTTAATTTTTAGATTCTAACCGCTAACCCTGTTATATATTAGATAGATTGCATTCATTGTATAGTTTGCATATTTTCTGTTTTTGTGTGTTTTTATTTCCTTTAATTTTTGTTTCTTTTTGTTTGTTTTTTATTTTTGTTTTTCTTTCTGTATTTTTCTGCATTCTACTATCGTTGTACTGTGCTGATACAAACGATACGGCGCATCTGTTTTCACAAATACGGCGTATTGCGTTTAATTTTTATAAAATACAACGCGTTTAATAAATTCGAGTACGACACATCTTTCCCCAAGATACGGCGTATTGTGTTTTTAATAAGAAATTTTTCTAAACCCTAACGCCATACGACTCATCTGTTTTGCAAATACGGCGTATTTATTATTTACATTAAAAACAGTTTTCAAATTATTAAACAGATACGACGCTTCGATTTTTATCGATACGGCGCATCTTCTGAATCAAAAATCTTGTATTTTGAAACGTAACGAAAATACGGCGCATAAACTTTTGTTAATACGACGCATTTAATTTTAATAAATATAATCGATTTTTGATAATTTAAACTGGTACGGCGCATTCTAATTCATAAGCGGCTTATCTGCTTTCTGAATAAAAGTCTGATCATATTTTAACGATTATAAGATATGGCGTTGATGAAGCGAAAAGTGTACCGCTTTTAGGGGGTCATTTAAGCCCTAAATCGTATTTATTTGATCAAATATTGCCCTAAATCGTTCCTTTTGTCATTTTAGGTACTTTGGAGAAGAAATCTGGAAAAAGAAGCATTTTGGACGTTTTTGGAGCATAAAAGTGAAGAAAACGACAAAGTCTCAAAATGGGCTGGAAAAGTACCTTTGACGGCGTCACAAATTGTTCCAGACGGCGTCATGGCTTGGCAAAAGAGGTGGATATGAAAAATACACATGATAAGCCAGGGAATTTTACAATGGGAAGTCTGACGGCGTCACCCTTTAAGGTGATCAAGGCCATCACGGTTTAACTTAAAGCGAGACGGCGTCAAGCTCATTTCTGACGGCGTCAAGCCTTGATAAGCCAGGGAGGATTTTGGAGGACTAAAGAGGGACGGCGTCAAGAAGACCATCCGGGAACCCTAGACACGGCGAGGTGACGGCGTCAAGATCTATAACGTGACGCCGTCAGCCACTAAGTTCTATATATAGTTTTGCAATTTTTTGTTATTAGTGTGCAACTTTGTGAGGAGAAACCCTAAGACGAATTTCAGCCATTTTTAAGGGTTTTCATACCCTTGGATCTCCCATGTTTAATTGAAGATAAGTATTCATTTAATCAATCAATATGTCTATGTGTTGTTTGATTATATCTTGTTCTTGTCTTTTAATTAACATGCTAGGCTAGATTTATCTTGTGTTTGCTTAGATCTAATGAAACCTAGCTATTGATTATTAGTTGTTAGTGTGTTATTAATTGTATTGGATGATTGTTTATCGATGTTAGGCTTAAGAAAACTGGCTAACTTCCTATTCGGTAACTTGCTTGAACGTCTTAAGAAACATGAACCAATGCGTACTAAGGTTTTTATGGTTGTATTTAATGCATGAGCGAATTCTAGTGATCCCATGTTAGGAGCTTCTTAGCCGGCTCGACATAGGAGTGAAGTAGGAGCTTGTAGAGTTGGGGAAGTACGTACGCCACCCCACGATTGGTATTAAGGAATACACCCGTCATCCACGCAATTAATACACACTAATAAACCGGTAAAAGATAGTTAGGGAGTAAGGAAATCTAAGTAAACACATTTCTCTCCATATAAGTTTCACAACCTTTTCATTTTCAGTCATTTTATTTTATTTGCATTTGTAGTTATTTGGGTTAGTTGACTAGCAACTAATTCCGCCCACTCTTTCAAACCCGAGATTTTACTTGCTTTTATTAAAAATTATAAAAATACAAAAATAATCTTCCCTCACCCTTAGACCTATTAAAGTAGTATTTCAATCCTAACGACACTATTCCCTGTGGAGAACGATCAATCCCCCGTACTTACCACTACACTATACTACATCGGTCAGGTACACTGCCTGGTGGGGTTGTAAGCCTCTTGAGATCCCTCGAGAGGTAAAACCTGTTGTAAGGTCGCAAAACCACGCATCAGGCGTATCCAACTTTCTGGATACGGCGCATCATCGGCAGATATCAGTTATTTTTATATCTGTTTCTAAATTCATTAATTTCTCTTCTAGCGAACAAATCCTACTGACGATTTTACCTATGATGACAGGTTTTGCTATGGAAGACATGTCAGTGAACGGATATCTTGCTAAGGAACTTATGGATGATAAGCACAATGAAAAGTCCCGCACCAAAAAGCCGTTAATTCTGGAAAGTGATGAGGAGTGTGATAACTATGAAGTTAGCTTGAGCAAGTTCCCAGCATTAAGCATTACTAAAAGCTCAGAATTGGAAAAGGAACTCTTGCTTTCGGATTCATTCGAAGTGGAAGTTTTTGAAGATGTCAACTTCAATGTGCTCATGATTGATGCCGATATATTCTCTTGGGAGACCCCTCTTGAAGCTACTTATAAGGAATTCAAACGCTTATGCAATATTGAAGATGGGATATTCTCTTATGATTTAATAATGAGCTACACTGAAGATGAATTGTTACTCTTATGGCCTATCATTGAATCTAAAGGATTAATGATGCGTGGTTTTGCGACCTTACAACAGGTTTTACCTCTCGAGGGATCTCAAGAGGCTTGCAATCCCCACCAGGCAGTGTACCTGACTGATGTAGTATAGTGTAGTGGCAAGTACCGGGGGATTGATCGTTCTCTAGGGGAATAGTGTCGTTAGGATTTAAAAACTACTATAATAGGTCTAAGGGTGAGGGAAGATTCTTTTTGTATTTTTTATATTTTTATAAAAGCAAGTAAAATCTCGGGTTTAAAGGAGTGGGCGGAATTAGTTGCTAGTCAACTAACCCAAATAACTACAATTGCAAATAAAATAAAATAACTAAAAATAAAAAGGTTGTGGAACTTATATGGAGAGAAATGTGTTTACTTAGATTTCCTTACTCCCTAACTATCTTTTACTGGTTGATTAGTGTGTATAAATTGCGTGAATGACGGGTGTATTCCTTAATACCAATCGTGGGGTGGCGTACGTACTTCCCCAACTCTATAAGCTCCTACTTCACTCCTATGTCGAGCGGCTAAGAAGCTCCTAACATGGGATCACTAGAATTCGCTTGTGCATTAAACACAACCATAATAACCTTAGTACGCATTGGTTCATGTTTCTTAAAATGTTCAAGCAAGTTACCGTATAGGAGGTTAGCCAGTTTTCTTAAGCCTAACATCGATAAACAATCATCCAATACAATTAATAACACACCAACAACCAATAATCAATAGTTAGGTTTCATTAGATCTAAGCAAACACTAGATAAATCTAGCCTAGCATGTTAAATAAAAGACAAGAACAAGATATAATCAAACAACACATAGACATATTGAATGATTAATTGATTACTTATCTTCAATTGAACATGGGAGATCCAAGGGTATAAAACCCTTAAAAGTAGCAGAAAAATCGTCTTAGGGTTTCTCCTCACAAAGTTGCACACTAATGACTAAAAATTATGAGAATATATATAGAAAATCAGATCTGACGGCGTCACGTTATAGAGCTGACGCCGTCACCTCGCCGCGGCTAGGGTTTCTTGATGGCCTTCTTGACGCCGTCCCCTTTTAATCATCCAAAATCCTCTCTGGCGCGTCAAGGGTTGACGGCGTCACAATGATGCTTGACGCCGTCACAGGTACTTTTCCAGCCGATTTTTGAGACTTTGTCGTTTTCTTCACTTTTATGCTCCAAAAACGTCCAAAATGCTTCCTTTTCCAGATTTCTTCTCCAAAGTACATAAAATGACAAAAGGAACGATTTAGGGCAATATTTGATCAAATAAATACGATTTAGGGCTTAAATGACCCCCTAAAAGCGGTACACTTTTCACTTCATCAAATACCCTTATACTTGAGATTTGCTTGTCCTCAAGCAAATGTGCTTTTATTCTAATCAAAATACAAGTTAGGGGTCATTTAACGCTAATATAAAAGTAATTACAACCAATAGTCGTTCCACTTTAATCATAATAAGCACGGAGATTACAGACTAGCACCTCACAAGTAGTGTTTAGATACTCACATCTCTCAGGTGTCATAAAAGTATATCTCATAAATGAAAATGAATAATATCTCTCACTACCTGTCATAGCAAATAGATTACCATAGGCTTGGGAAAGGATCAAAAACCTCCTCCACTAGGCGTAAGCACCTAAGATAAACTATCAAAGAGGGCTTTTAAACGGGTTATAACGTTAGGTGTAGGGATATGATAAACATGGTTTTGTTGGATAAATGATATTTAATGGTGGCGAGTTAAAGATCTTGATTAATTACATGTACAATATGGCGTTGCTAAGCCAAGACTAGAGTCGACTTAAGCTAATGAAAAAAAATAACAAAAAGATAAAATAAACATAAAATGAAACGGGATTGTAGTTAGTCTTTTTTTTTTTTTTTTTTTTTTTTTTTTTTTTTTTTTGCATACACTCTTGCCCTACCATCCAAAATAATACATCGTAGGGGGGTTGTATCCCACTTACACTTGAACTTTTACATAACTTTACAATTAACAATTCTAATGACTCGAATTAAGATAATCGAAACACTTGGAGTACTTTTAAAATATTTAGCACATATGGGGGTAATAATGTTGTTCTTCCCCATTACTCCATTACACTAGTACTTTGCCCATGAGTCCCAATCGTCCCAAAACAATATGTACAAGGATATGACTCGACTTAGGACCCATGTAATCAATTAGATAATTAACTTGGGGTTTAAACAAATGTTGTCACAATAATGCACTAAAAATGAGTGCATACAAGGTAGGCTAAGGCGATTTGGGTGTACATTTAAGTGGGGTGTAAACAAATTCTTACTTTAAGTAAAATGCTCAAAGGTCGAAACGAAAAGATAGGCTCTGAGGGGTGTACTAGGGGTATCGTGTACTAAAAATGAGTACAACGCAAAGGGTGTGGGAGAATTACTTGACCAATGTAGCCAATGTAATTATAACAAAAACACAGGTGTAAAACAATGGGTTAATCCTAATGCCTCTTATCATGTAGTAAATCTAACTACACGAATGTAGTCTCACTTGTGGCCTCGGAATGGTCCTAACGCAAGTTCTAGAATCTAAGTGCTACCGGTACACACATCATAGCATAAATGCTTTTCCTACCAATTCTAGGGGCGAACCTCACATATTTGGGGGTGAAAATTTTTTTTAGTGGTACGGTTTTGTGCTAGTCATATAACTCCTATCCGTGAGACGCTCATTAAGACCAAAGTTTCACTCCTATATGTTGTGAAAATTTTTAAAATTGGCACTAAAATTGCCTTAACAGGTATTTCTATCAGTTTTATTACACATCTACCATTAAACAAACGAAAAATCAAGCGTAATAGCATTCTCTAAGGTATCGTACTTTACCCCCCCTTACACTTAAGATGAACATTGTCCCCAATGTTCAGATAACAAGATGTAAAAGTAAATAAGGTAAAAGAATGAAATCAAATACTCCCCTGATTCGCTCGGTGGATAAAGATGTAACATGGTTAGATCTTCTTCCAAGGTAATGTTGAAGCTTCAAGATTAAAGCAGCGCCAAAAGCTAGATTCCACATACATCTCCTTGTCCAAAATAACCTGTTAAACCTGAGAAAACAAACACGAAACCTACATAACATCGGCGGGATAAATCTGTATAAGGATATAATGCTTGTGGAATGATTATTTTGCAGATTCCTGGAGTTTATAAGTTAGAGATTTAATAAAGCATTTTATGATTCCGGGAGAAAAACAAAACTTTCAAAAAAAAAAAAAAAAAAAAAAAAAAAATTCCAGAAAACTGTTCCTGACGCCGTCAGAAGTGATCTGACAGATTTTTCATGTTAAGTTTCCGGAAAATTTCTGGAAAAACTCAATCCTTATTTACTGAAAATCCTGCAAAATATCATTATGACTCGATACAAGCATTTGACTCAAACAATTACTAATATGTATGTTGATTTAATATTGTTATGACTCATGTTCATTGGTTCTAATAAACCGATTTGGATTTCCCTTACACTTATCTTTTGCAAAATACCTTCATATGTAGTTAAGACGAAGTTAAAAACAAGATGAAGCATTTTCACAATTTAGTTTCGAACATGAATCAATAATAATAAAAATTAAACATACATACGGAAGCAAATAAAATCAAACAAACAAATAAATAAACACAAAAAGCAAATAAAGCTTGGGTTGCCTCCTAAGAAGCGCTTGTTTTTGTTCGAGTCACGAGCCTGACTCTACCCTTATTTAACGGATAAAGGAGAGGTTTTTCCTACACTTAGGATTAAGTGCGGGTGATAGTAGCGATACACACCATCTTGGTGAAAGTATGCCGCGTGAGGAAAGAGTGGTGGATGAATTATATACTGATGGAGCGTTATGTGTCGTTGCGGTTTAGCAGTATTAATGCCTACTCAAGTTTTAAATTTATATTTAGCCGACTTATCAATAACACACACACTTAACGAGCAGTGTACCCGGTCAGTATGAATATAATGGTAAGTAGAGTGTCGATCACTAGGAGTGTAACGTATTATCTAGTCATTCTAATCAGTATTTTAATATTCTAAGTTAACTATACAACCTAATCTAACGCAAGGGGGTTCAGCCTGAGAGATTGGCACGTTTTGGTTGCAATTAAATAATAAACTAAACTAATGAGCACGAATCAGCGATAGGCATGCACGTACACAGATAAATACTCGAGACAATAAGAAGACCTGTCCTGATGATTAAGTAGATTGTCACTTGTTTTATTGATAGTTTTATATGAAGTGTATGTAATTAACCCTTTCTCGTTGGCCCTAATCTTATCGGCGAGTAAACCCTTAATGATTACTTATGTCTAAAAGTTATTCCTAAGTGATCAATTTAGTAACAACCGTGGGAGCCACATTCTCTTCCGTAGTCAAATGCGCAGGCCACTAATAAACACAGATGTTATCAATGCACTAATAATTAGTAACCAAAGACATCAACATATAAACTTTAATTGATGGGAAAGCAGTTTTAAGGGAGTGCAATCTTTCTCGTCACATTACACAAGCCACCAATCCTGATGAATTAAAGTTTACTAACACAATAAAACAAAACTACTTAATGAATTAAATACATGCAGGACCTTCTTACAGCTCTTGTATCTTCGTTCGGGTGTGTCTTGTGCTGCCTAATCGTCTGAATTCGGCCTTAGGTTTCTGTGGTCTTCGTACTTCGTATATATTCTGTCTCTTGAAATTCGTCTGGTCTTGGGGTATTTATAGTTTCTGTCTGAGGGTAAGATGCGGCACATCTAATAAGTAGATGCGGCGCATTGACTAAACTTCGCGTGGGGTCCAAGATTAATATATTCAGGAATATTCGTACACCGCCAGAAGATGCGGCGTAACTCCATTCTCAGATGCGGCGCATGTCCTTGCTGTCTTGGATCGTATCTTGTGAAATCTTGATAGTGATGCGCCGCATGTATTAAGCAAGATACGGCGCATCTGGAGCAGATTGTCTTGATCTTGTACATTTCAGTAGACTCTTATCTTCTTGCTTGTTTTGCTCCATAATTAGTCCAAAATCACCAAGTTTCACCAAATGCTTGTTTTTAACTGAGAATTACAAAAGTAAACGATTAAGTATCAATTCTTACAGATAATATAATAAAACAAGTCAAATAAATAGGATAAATTATGGTAATAAAATGTACTTATTTGAGTTCATCAAATATCCTCTCACTTGAACTTTACTTGTCCCCAAGTAAACCTTAGAATCAATCTTATGAAAATGTATCCTAAAAGATATTAGGATTTATTTTTATATTTAAGCATGTATTCATTTTTGTCATAATCACACAACCAAACACTTAACGAATTAGAAGTAAAATAAAGTAATTTGATAAAAGCAAATCTAATCGTTTAACTGTCCAGTCGTGACGAATATTCTATCATAAGCTTGGCAAGTATACACATCTCCCCCACTAAAGCCAAGGAATAACAAGTCTAAAGCGGTAAAAAGGGTTTGTAGGCTTAACGGTTAATCATTCTCCTTAATCTCTATCGATCTCAAATTCCAGAAAAGGCGACAAAATCTCAAATACATGATCTAATCTACGAACACGATACTTGCAATTGCTCAAATCCTTAACTCGAATAGGCTAAAGATAGGACCAAGTAATCTTTACCAATAATATTATATCAAAAAGGGCGACAAAATCATAAATACATAGCCGAATCCACGACTACGATACCTAAGATTGCTCAAATCCCTAATCTCAATAAATCAAAGGTTTGGATCAAGAATAATATAGGGTATGGATAATATTTAGGATACAAATTGGTGTAAAATGAAAAATAAACAAAACAAATAAATTAAAATCCTAAGTGTGGTTAATCACTATCCCAACCATCCCATGAATAAGACTCATATCATAGAATAACTCACGCTTTAACACTTGAAACACACGCTTTAGGTAGACACAAATTATACTCAACAAGATCTTAATCAAAGAATATCCTTTAGTTGGCGTTCCCATAACTGCCAACTCCCATTCAATACATAGATATAATATGCAAAAACCAGTGGTGATATCGACCACTTAATACAAAACTTTACATAAGTTGGTCAAAACAAACATCCAACTCTTCCTTTTTTCTTTTTCTTTTCTATTTTTTCGATATTTTTTTTTTTTTTTTTTTTTTTTTTTTTTTTTTTTTTTTTTTTAACTTGAAACATAAACATAGATGTGTAAAATTTCACCACATCACTATAATGATAATTCTGGATAATTTTTTCATACTTTTCATGACTTCAGAAATAACGGTAATAGTGAAAGTAGTAAACACACGAAAAATAAACTCAAAGATATACAATATTTACTTTCACTCCAATTGCATTGTGCAATTTACCGACCTAACCAAAGATAATGAATTACGCACGCGAACACAGGTAATGTAAGGAAACACACTTTGCCTAAAGCAATTAACCAACCACGGATTTTAATCTACAGGGTAGGCTAAGGTGTAAGGGTGTAACGAAACATTTTAAACATTGGTGTAAGAAACGAAAGGAATGGCTCTGAGTGTTTTTCTAGGGGTATCTTACTCTAAAAGTGAGAGTAACAAAAGGGTTTATACGGGGGTTAACTAACCAGTGTAGTTAGCTAATATCACATAACATATAAAGGCTATTTGGGTGTAATCCTAGAAATTTACCAATTTAGACAAGTCATTCCAATTATATAAATAATACTTATTAAGGTGGTCTCGAATAGTATACAAGCCAAGTTCTAAAGTTTACAAGTCACCGGCACACTCATAGATTTGTGAATTTTGAAAAATCACAATTTTTGAAAATAACGTCATGTGTGCAGCTATGCAACTTAGACTTTAAACAAAAACATGCTAAAAATTTTTAATTTTGATATATTAAGCACATTTTAAGCATATTTTTTGAAAAGTTTAGGACAAGTAAGTGTTCTAATTCTCCAATCCCCCCACTTAAGTTAAACAACGTCCTCGTTGTTTGTATAAAAGGTTAAAAACTGGAAAATAAAAGAATTAGAACAGAAAAACTCCCTTGAGATTTGCTCGGTATGATCCTCCATTATTAGTATAAGAGCAAAAATCATCTTTCTTGTGGATGAGAACGTTTAAGCTTCATATTTGATGTATCCACAGAAAATGCTAGAATCTATAATACCACTAAGACTTTAAACACACCTAAGTTAAGAAAGTTCAAACTTGCATAATACATTAGTAGTTAGTAAAAATAAAACTTAAAAATTAAAATGAAAATCATCAGGTCAGTCGATGCGCCATATCTTATGGAAGAAGATACGCCGTATCGAGCCTGGAATAAATACGGATCAGAATAGAAGATGCGTCGCATCCTTAACCAGGGATGCGCCGCATTAAAATAAACTGATAAAAAGTTTTAAAGTCGAAAATAAAAAATGCAGAAAAATAAAGTAAGATATGACCAGCGCAGGAGATGCGTCGCATCTCAGAATTGAGATGCGCCGTATCTGTTGCGGGCCTGACTGACTCAACACATAACAGAATAGTAAAAAATTTTCGGGTTTTCTCCCGGTCAGCACTTGTCTTTATTCCAGAGTCTTCAAGTTAGACTCACGTTCAGCTCCTCATTTTAATACTTCGGGCTCAAACTCCACTACCTCTCTCTCAGTATCCTCAATTTCATTATCAAAGTATTTTTTAACTCGTTGACCGTTTACCTTGAATATATAACCATTTTTATCGCATATTTCAATAGTCCCATATGGATACACTTTCTTGACAACGAACGGACCCGTCCATCTTGATTTAAGTTTACCTGGATACATCTTTAATCGAGAATTAAATAACATCACTTTTTCTCCAATAGTAAACATTTTGTCTCCTCGTAACCTTGAGTCGTGCCAATTTTTAGTTCTTTCTTTGTAGATCTTAGTGTTACTATAGGCCTCATCTCTTAGTTCGTAGAGTTCATTTAGTTCCATGAAACGGTTCTTCGTTGCAGCTTCCATATCCATGTTACATTGCTTCAAAGCCCAATATGCACTTTGTTCTATTTCAACCGGTAGGTGGCATGCTTTTCCGTATACAAGACGAAAGGGAGTACATCCCGTCGGTGTTTTATAGGCAGTACGAAACGCCCATAAAGCATCATTTAACATGTTAGACCACCCTTTTGGATTATATCCCGTCGTTTTTTCTAGAATCCGTTTTATAGCTCTATTGGTTACTTCAGTTTGCCCATTGAATTGAGGATGGTATGCAGTGGAAACCCTATGGTATACTCCATAATGTTGCAAGGCTCTTCCTAAATGGTGATTACAAAATTGTGTTCCCCTATCACTAATCAATGCTTTCAGAACTCCAAACCTAGCGAACAAACTTTGTAAAAATTTAAGTACTACCCTGCTGTCGTTTGTTGGTGACGCTTGCGCTTCGACCCATTTTGATACGTAATCAACAGCAACCAAAATATATTTATTTCCTTTAGATTCAGGAAACGGTCCCATGAAGTCCAATCCCCTTATGTCGAAAACTTCACATACATGGATATAGTTTTTTGGCATTTCGTTTCTTGATGTAATATTTCCGGATCGTTGACACGCATCACATCCTTTTATATAATCTTTTGCATCATCCAAAATAGTGGGCCAATAAAATCCTGCATCGAGGATTTTTCTTTTTGTAATAAGTGCACCATGATGTCCCCCCGTCGGCCCTGAATGGCAATGTGCCAATATTGTTGGGACATCATCTCCATCTACGCATCTTCGTATAATATTGTCAGGACATAGTTTAAAGGCATAAGGTTCATCCCAAATATACTCGCTAGTGCGAGTTAGAAACCTTCTTTTCTCGTCGGATGTTAGCCCTTTTGGAATTTCATTCGCAACAATAAAGTTTATATAGTCGGCATACCATGGTCCATTATTATCACTCTTAATTCTTACCATCATAAGGAGTTCATCAGGAAAGTCATCAGCGATTTCCCTTTCATCAAGCACCTCCATGTCAGGGTTTTCAAGTCTAGATAAGTGGTCAACAGCTAGATTCTTGGCACCCTGTTTATCTTTAATTTCAATATCGAATCCTTTGAGCAATAAAACCCACCTAATGAGCCTTGGCTTGGCATCCTGTTTATTGAACAAATACTTCAAAGCAGAATGGTCAGTGTAAACCATAGTTTTTGACAATATAAGATATGACCTAAATTTATCGAATGCAAAAACTACTGCTAAAAGTTCTTTTTCCGTGGTGGTGTAATGTTCTTGGGCATTATTCAATGTTTTGCTAGCATAATAAATTGGCTTAAATTTCTTATCTATCTTTTGGCCAAGTACAGCTCCAATAGCATAATCACTAGCATCACACATTAGTTCAAAAGGCAGATTCCAATCCGGCGATATTATAATGGGTGCAGAAGTTAGTTTTTCTTTAAGTATATTAAATGCCTTTTTGCAATCTTCAGAAAAATCAAACTTCGCATCTTTTAGCAATAATTGGGTCATAGGCCTAGATATCTTTGAAAAATCCTTTATGAACCTACGATAAAAGCCAGCATGCCCTAAAAAACTTCTAACACCTTTTACATTAGTGGGATAAGGTAGTTTGGCAATTACATCAATTTTTTCTTTGTCGACTTCTATACCTTTCCCAGAAATCTTATGTCCTAACACAATTCCCTCTCTAACCATAAAATGACATTTTTCCCAATTAAGAACAAGGTTAGTTTCTTCACACCTAGCAAGCATTTTATCAAGTTTAAAGGGACAATCACTAAATGAGTTACCGAACACCGAGAAGTCGTCCATGAAGACTTCCATAAAGTCTTCCACCATATCATGGAAGATAGCCGTCATACAACGTTGGAAAGTAGCAGGGGCGTTGCATAGTCCGAACGGCATTCTCCTATAGGCGAAGGTTCCATAAGGGCAGGTGAAAGTCGTCTTCTCTTGATCCTCGGGGGCAATGGGTATTTGGAAGAAACCTGAAAAACCATCTAAAAAACAATAATAAGCATGTCCTGATAGTCTTTCTAACATTTGATCAATAAATGGAAGAGGGAAGTGATCTTTTCGCGTAGCATCATTGAGTTTGCGATAGTCGATGCAAACTCTCCATCCAGTAACAGTTCTTGAAGGGATTAGCTCATTATCGTCATTGAGTACTACTGTCATTCCTCCCTTTTTTGGTACGACGTGGATAGGACTGACCCACGAGCTGTCGGAAATCGGGTATATTAGTCCGGATTCAAGTAATTTTACGATTTCATTTTTCACCACGTCTTGGACTTTTGGATTCAAACGCCTTTGGGGTTGAATGGTTGGTTTGAATTCATCTTCCATGAGGATTTTATGTGTACAGAATGACGGGCTAATTCCCTTAATATCAGACATACTCCACGCTAATGCTCCTCTTCGTTTATATAGTACCTGCAAAAGGGATTCTTTTTCTTTTGGCGTTAAATCAGATGCAATAATAACGGGCGAATTAGTGTTCCCATTTAAATAGGCATATTCCAAAGTAGAAGGGAGATCCTTAAGCACAGGTTTAACATTATCAATTTCAGTAGCACTAGCGGAATAAACTTGTTCTTTAACTATATCGCTGTTGTCATCAGATAGATGCGCCGCATCGATATTTTCGATGCGCCGTATGGCGTTACATACAGCAGAGTCAGCAGCTAAAGTATTATCAATAGTATTCTCATCAACTTGATCTTCTATAGCAATTGTGTTTTCTAAATTTTTAAGCAGAAAAGAATCAAGTTAATTACTTTTTAACAATTTCTGAGTAAATTGATTAATCGTGTCATCAGAAACATCGATATTATAGCATTCATCGTCATCGGAATTATCTTTACTCATAGATTGTTCCATGTTAAACTCAACCTCATCTTTTCCTATGGTAAGAGTTATCTTTTTATTAAAAACATCAATTATGGCCCTAGCAGTGGCTAAAAATGGTCGTCCTAATATTATAGGAGTTCTAGAATTTTCAGGCATATCGAGGATAACAAAGTCGATAGGTAATTCAAATTTATTAACTTTTATTAATATATTTTCAGCTATTCCTAATGGGTATTGTATGGACCTATCAGCTAGTTCTAAGCACATCCTAGTAGGTTTTGGTTCACCAAGACCTAATTTATCATACATAGAAGAGGGCATAAGACTTATACTAGCTCCTAGGTCGGCTAAAGCATTTTCAATATGCAAAATTTTAATTTGACAAGGAATAGTGAAACTCCCTGGATCTTTTTCTTTAGACGGAAGTTTGTTGAGCAATGCTGCTGAGCTTCTTTCCCCCATTGTTACAGTGGAAGCCTCTTCAAGTTTGGACTTGTTTGTAAGTAAGCTCTTCAGATATTTAGCGTATTTTGGCATTTGCACTAGGGCTTCCATAAAGGGTATGCTTAGCTGCAGCTGCTTGAGATTTTCCAAGAACTTCTTTTGATAGGCATCTTCTTTCTCCTTCCTTACCCTATGTGGGAAAGGTAGTGTTGATCGTTTAGGTTCAACAGAGGGTTCTTCTCTAATTACAGGTTCTGGATTAGTCTCTTTTGGTTGCTCTTGCTCAGGAGATAAAGATTCAGGGGAAATTTTGTTTGTACTGTCATCCTCGGGTGTCTCTCCGATTTGAAAGGTTGACTTTCCCCCTCTAGTTGTAATCCCTTTCAAATCTTGCTTTACCAAAAGAATCTTGTTAAGCACCATTGACAATTGGTGCACTTCAATTGCCAATCCATTAATCATGTTGCTTTGCTCCTTTAGTAACAGCTCATGACTGCCTTTGAATTCATTAATAAAGTTTCTTGCTTCATGATGTTCTTTTTCATTTGCTTGAGCGATTTGTAGTGCAAACTCTTCCATGGTAAGGTTTCTTCGGGGTCTTCCGAACCAGTTGGGGAAAATATCGAACATTGTTCCTGAAAATTAAAGACAGGTAGATTTCAAAGTAAAAATTTCCTAGTATAAGGGTCAGAGTATTTTCCGTTCGGAGATAAGAAAAATAAAAGTTGCTGATATCTGCTGACGATGCGCCGTATCCAAAAAGTTGGATACGCCGTATCTTATCACGTTAAAATTTAATCCGACTTTATTCAGAAAATAAATACGCCGCTTATAAAGTAGAATGCGCCGTATCAGTTTTAATTATCAAAAATCGATATTTATTTAAAATTAAATGCGTCGTATTAACAAAAGTTAATGCGCCGTATTTTCGTTACGTTTCAAAATACAAGATTTTTGATTCAGAAGATACGCCGTATCGACAGAGATCGATGTGTCGTATCTGTTTAATAATTCGAAAACTGTTTTTAATTAAAATAATAGATACGCCGTATCTGCTAAAACAGATGCGTCGTATGGCGTTATCGCTTGAAAAAAAAATTTCTGATTAAAAACAGAATACGCCGTATCTTGGGGAAAGATGCGCCGTATTCGAATTAATTAAACGCGTTGTATTTTATAAAAATTAAACGCAATACGCCGTATCTATGAAAATAGATGCGCGGTATCGTTTGAATAAGCTCAGTACAACGATAGCAGTATGCAGAAAATACGAAAAATAAAAACAAATAAAAAAACAAACGAAAATAAACAAAAATAAAATCACACAAAAAAACAGAAAATATGCAAAATAATACAATGAATGCAATTTAACTAATATACAACAGAGTTAGCAGTTAGATTAAAAACCTAATTAAAATACTAATCAAATTAACAGATAATAACAATTCACTCCCCGGCAACGGCGCCAAAAACTTGATGGAGCGTTATGTGTCGTTGCGGTTTAGCAGTATTAATGCCTACTCAAGTTTTAAATTTATATTTAGCCGACTTATCAATAACACACACACTTAACGAGCAGTGTACCCGGTCAGTATGAATATAATGGTAAGTAGAGTGTCGATCACTAGGAGTGGAACGTATTATCAAGTCATTCTAATCAGTATTTTAATATTCTAAGTTAACTATACAACCTAGTCTAACGCAAGGGGGTTCAGCCTGAGAGACTGGCACGTTTTGGTTGCAATTATATAATAAACTAAACTAATGAGCACGAATCAGCGATAGGCATGCACGTACACCGATAAATACTCGAGACAATAAGAAGACCTGTCTTGATGATTAAGTAGATTGTCACTTGTTTTATTGATAGTTTTATATGAAGTGTATGTAATTAACCCTTTCTCGTTGGCCCTAATCTTATCGGCGAGTAAACCCTTAATGATTACTTATGTCTAAAAGTTATTCCTAAGTGATCAATTTAGTAACAACCGTGGGAGCCACATTCTCTTCCGTAGTCAAATGCTCAGGCCACTAATAAACACAGAGGTTATCAATGCACTAATAAGTAGTAACCAAAGACATCAACATATAAACTTTAATTGATGGGAAAGCAGTTTTAAGGGAGTGCAATCTTTCTCGTCACATTACACAAGCCACCAATCCTGATGAATTAAAGTTTACTAACACAATAAAACAAAACTACTTAATGAATTAAATACATGCTGGACCTTCTTACAGCTCTTGTATCTTCGTTCGGGTGTGTCTTGTGCTGCCTAATCGTCTGAATTCGGCCTTAGGTTTCTGTGGTCTTCGTACTTCGTATATATTCTGTCTCTTGAAATTCGTCTGGTCTTGGGGTATTTATAGTTTCTGTCTGAGGGTAAGATGCGGCGCATCTAATAAGTAGATGCGGCGCATTGACTTAACTTCGCGTGGGGTCCAAGATTAATATATTCAGGAATATTCGTACACCGCCAGAAGATGCGGCGTAACTCCATTCTCAAATGCGGCCCATGTCCTTGCTGTCTTGGATCGTATCTTGTGAAATCTTGATAGTGATGCGCCGCATGTAATAAGCAAGATACGGCGCATCTGGAGCAGAATGTCTTGATCTTGTACATTTCAGTAGACTCTTATCTTCTTGCTTGTTTTGCTCCATAATTAGTCCAAAATCGCCAAGTTTCACCAAATGCTTGTTTTTAACTGAGAATTACAAAAGTAAACGATTAAGTATCAATTCTTACAGATAATATAATAAAACAAGTCAAATAAATAGGATAAATGATGGTAATAAAATTTACTTGTTTGAGTTCATCATATACTCAAAGGGGTGTGCTCCTTTCATCATAACCTTACCTAGTTCACTTTGATCAATGGGTGAATTAAAGTTTTCACCTAAAAAGGGATCATCTTCTATCAACTTCGAGAGATTCCTAGTTGGGAATCCATCTTGACCTAATAAACCCGGTTTAAACCCATAATGTTTCTTGTGATCAATCATGAATGGGTGATGTAAGTATGTAAGGTCATGGTTCACTCCTATATTAGCTTCCACTCCACATGGCCTAGAGTCTACTACCTTAATCTTAACATTACCCGGACTACATGGTTTGATGGGTGGATCGGGACCTTTTTTAATTCCTAAATTCATATCTAAAGATCGAAGATTAGGTAACGGTTTTGGTTGAGGCTCCGGTTCATCAAAAATAGGAAATCCCCTAGAACTAAGAGTAAGGTTGTGATCACTATAAGCATTCAAACCTATATCCTCTAGTTGTGTTTGGTTCAAAGGTTCTACCTCCATCGGGATTCCTAAAGTCTCTTCTACTTCTTCTGGGTAAGTCACGGGCGGTGTGTGTGCCTCAAATGATGGTAGGACTTGTGAGGTACTTAGTGGGCTTATGTTACTAACCTCATCATTCCTTGTGTCAAGATCACCTATATCCTCATCATGGGTTTTGGTAGAATTTAAACCTAACATTTTCCCTAATATCTCAAGTGCTTCTCTAGGCATCTCAACTTCTATATCCGAATCATAAGGATCATCCTCAATATTCTGACTGCTATATTCAAATTGCCCAAAAGATTCATCATGTGTTTCTTGAGATTCATCGTCATCGATCATAAAACCTAGGTCTTTTTTATCAATGTGATCATGCTCGGCTAGATCCTCCATCACATCAAGATAACCTAAGTGTTCACCCTGTATTATGGTAGTGCCTAACCATGACATGCAGCTAGGTGGCTCAACTCTAACCGTCTCAGAATCTTGGTTTGATTCTAAGTTCATGTTCTTAGAAACTAGGTCATCTTGCTCATACAAATCCATTAATTCGTCGTACTTATCGGCCATGGTTAGGGAGCTTTCCTCAAAATTCATCCAACGGGTCTCACTAAAAGGAATTGATCCTGATAATGATCGTTTAATAGAATTCACACATGCATAGAATTCATCAAACCCATCTAACTTTACCCCCAAATCTTCACGGATGTCACTAAGAGTTCGCAAAAATTCATGGTAGGAAGCAAATCTATTGGTGAAATATAATTGTTCCTCTATTGTCAATGATCTAAATGGAATTTCATCCGCCATAGTGACAAATGAAAAATGGTTTTACAAACAAAGGGCACAAAGAAAAAGATAGACTAAAGAAAACCTAGAAAAATAAAATAAAAATCTCACTAGAAAGGAATCTAGTGAGTAGACCTAATAAAATAAAAATTCAACCTAAACAATAACTATTCCCCGGCAGCGGCGCCAAAAACTTGATGCGTGGTTTTGCGACCTTACAACAGGTTTTACCTCTCGAGGGATCTCAACTCGCGGGGGATTGATCGTTCTCTAGGGGAATAGTGTCGTTAGGATTGAAAAACTACTCTAATAGGTCTAAGGGTGAGGGAAGATTCTTTTTGTATTTTTTATATTTTTATGAAAGCAAGTAAAATCTCGGGTTTGAAGGAGTGGGCGGAATTAGTTGCTAGTCAACTAACCCAAATAACTACAAATGCAAATAAAATAAAATAACTGAAAATAAAAAGGTTGTGGAACTTATATGGAGAGAAATGTGTTTACTTAGATTTCCTTACTCCCTAACTATCTTTTACCGGTTGATTAGTGTGTATTAATTGCGTGGATGACGGGTGTATTCCTTAATACCAATCGTGGGGTGGCGTACGTACTTCCCCAACTCTATAAGCTCCTACTTCACTCCTATGTCGAGCCGGCTAAGAAGCTCCTAACATGGGATCACTAGAATTCGCTCATGCATTAAATACAACCATAATAACCTTAGTACGCATTGGTTCATGTTTCTTAAGACGTTCAAGCAAGTTACCGTATAGGAGGTTAGCCAGTTTTCTTAAGCCTAACATCGATAAACAATCATCCAATACAATTAATAACACACCAACAACCAATAATCAATAGTTAGGTTTCATTAGATCTAAGCAATCACAAGATAAATCTAGCCTAGCATGTTAAATAAAAGACAAGAACAAGATATAATCAAACAACACATAGACATATTGAATGATTAATTGATTACTTATCTTCAATTGAACATGGGAGATCCAAGGGTATAAAACCCTTAAAAATGGCAGAAAAATCGTCTTAGGGTTTCTCCTCACAAAGTTGCACACTAATGACTAAAAATTATGAGAATATATATAGAAAATCAGATCTGACGGCGTCACGTTATAGAGCTGACGCCGTCACCTCACCGCGGTTAGGGTTTCTTGATGGCCTTCTTGACGCCGTCCCCTTTTAATCATCCAAAATCCTCTCTGGCGCGTCAAGGGTTGACGGCGTCACAATGGTGCTTGACGCCGTCACAGGTACTTTTCCCGCCGATTTTGAGACTTTGTCGTTTTCTTCACTTTTATGCTCCAAAAACGTCCAAAATGCTTCCTTTTCCAGATTTCTTCTCCAATGTACCTAAAATGACAAAAGGAACGATTTAGGGCAATATTTGATCAAATAAATACGATTTAGGGCTTAAATGACCCCCTAAAAGCGGTACACTTTTCGCTTCATCAATTAACTTGGACTACTATCGAAGAAAAAGATGGGAAATTCCAAATTGAATACATGAACTCAGCAAATGCAGTCAACAAATCGAGCAACAAAAGCTATGTCCAACCTATACAAACTTCTTATATGCCTTATTCCGAACAGTATTGGGGATTAGATAAAAGCTATCTGGATAACGAAAGAATGTATGCTGAATCGGAGATACTATTTCATGGAAAGTTGGTAAGGTTGATGGATATCTCTTTTGAAGAGTGGCTTGAACTTAAATACGGCGATCCCAAATTTGCTCCTATGAATGAAGTCAAACAGATTGTGACCTCATGGTTGACACGAAGTTTTAAAGAACAATTTAATGAGTTCATGGAGATAAGAAGGAACATGATTGGTAACACTAGCTTTGACGTTAACTACGATCCTAACAATGCTGATTTTTCAAATTGGTTAGCTAGTAAGTTCAATAACCATAAGATCATGGACCGTGCTACTAAAGATGTGTTATGGGTATATTGGATGAGAGGGGAAGATGAGGAAGTAGAAAGCAACGAAGGATCATCACATGGAGATTCAACAATCAGGGAAGGCATTAAAGAATTGTTCAACATAGACATTGATGTGTCCAATTATGAGACACCCTTGTGCAAACAATTCAAAGAATTTAATTACCTTCTTCAAATCGACGCTGATGTGCTAACTGGAGACCTACCAGGATTCAAAACTTATGATGAGTTCAAAAACACCTGGTACTACGAATGGAATGACCAAATACCATGGGTTTAGGATAAACCATGGGAATTTGGGCATATTGATCACACTTGTAAACCTTTCCGCTTCAAGGATGGATTTAGTGAATGGCCAACCTGTGATTATAAGAATGATGGAACCTGTAATGGGGGAAGTATAATTGGAATGAAACGGATTGGAAACGATGTATACTTTGAAGACGATGATTGGTATGAAAAAGTTGAAGACTGCCCACGTAGAGCAGAGGCTTTGCAAGAAAAAGGTAAAATCAACTACTTAAAAGAACTTAAGGGAGCATCGGACACTACTTTTTGGGAATGGGTGCATGGACAATTTGATGATTACACAAGGCTTAGTCGACGCTTGCAATGGGAATTGAAAAGATAGTGGGATGAGATTCAAGATTATTATCAATCCTTTAACTTGGTTAATTATGATCCCTATGATAATAACGATGAGTCGCGAGGAGAATTGATTGATGAACTTGATGACTATTTGAATGAGGATCCTTATTTCAAGTTTGTTGATAGAGACGAAGAAGAATTCATCAAAAGAAAATGTCAACTACTTGGGATAACTTATAATAACCCACCCATGATAATTTCTGAAAAATTTAAAGTCATCAAATACTCTTTGGGACCTGATGAGGAATATGTTGCGACGAAGACCAAAAAATATATTAGATTATGTCGAACGGAAGAAAATGTTGCGGAGCTATACGGGAACATCTTTCGGATGAAAGAAGAAGGATGGCACGTAACAAGAACAAAATAAGGAGCTGAACGTGAGTCTAACTTGAAGACTCTGGAATAAAGACAAGTGCTGACCGGGAGACAACCCGGAAGAAAATTTTTACTTTTCTGTTATGTGTCGAGTCTGTCAGACCTGCAGAAGATACGGCGCATCTCAATCCTAAGATGCGACGCATCGCCTGCACTGGTCATATCTTATTTAATTTTCTGCATTTTTATTTTTGACTTTAAAACTTTCTGTAAGTATTTTAATGCGGCGCATCCTTGGTTAAGGATGCGACGCATCTTTTATTCTGATTCGTATTTATTCCAGGCTCGATACGGTGTATCTTCTTCCATAAGATACGGCGTATCGACTGACCTGATGATTTTCAATTTAATTTTTTTTTTTTAGTTTTATTTTTTTCTAACTACTAATGTATTATGCAAGTTTAAACCTTCTTAACTCAGGTGTGTTAAAGTCTGAATGGTATTATAGATTCCTGCATTCTTGTGGATACATCATTTTTGAAGCTTAAACGTTCTCATCCACAAGAAAGTTGATTTTTGCTCTTATACGAATAATGGAGGATCATACCGAGCAAATCTCAGGGGAGTTTTTCTGTTCTAATTCTTTTATTTGCCAATTTTTAACCTTTGACACAAACAACGAGGACGTTGTTTAGCTTAAGTGGAGGGATTGGAGAATTAGAACACTTACTTGTCCTAAACTTGTTCAAAATATGCTTAATATGTACTTAATATGCTTAAATTTAAAATTTTTCTAGCATGTTTTTGTTTAAAGTCTAAATTACATAGCTGCACACATAACATTATTTTCAAAAATAGTGAACTTATCAAAATTCACAAATCTATGAGTGTGCCGGTGACTTGTAAACTTTAGAACTTGGCTTGTATACTATTCGAGACCACCATAATAAGTATTATCTATATAATTGGAATGACTTTTCTAAATTGGTAAATTTCTAGGATTACACCCAAATAGCCTTTATATGTTATGTGATATTAACTAACTACACTGGTTAGTTAACCCCGTATAAACCCTTTGTTACTCTCACTTTTAGAGTAAGATACCCCTAGAAAAACACTCAGAGCCATTCCTTTCGTTTCTTACACCTTTGTTATAATGTTTCGATACACCCTTACACCTTAGCCTACCCTGTAGATTAAAATCCGTGGTTAATTGCTTTAGGCAAAGTGTGTTTCCTTACATTACCTGTGTTCGCGTGCGTAATTCATTATCTTTGGTTAGGTCAGGAAATTGCACAATGCAATTGGTATGAAAGTAAATATTGTATAACTTTGAGTTTATTTTTCGTGTGTTTACTACTTTCACTATTACAGTTATTTCTGAAAGTATGAAGAGTATGGAAAAATTATCCGGAAAAATAAGTGATAGAAAAGTTGTGAAATTTTACACATATATGTTGATGTCAAAAAAAAAAAAAAAAAAAAAAAAAAAAGAAGGAAAAGTTGGAAGTTTGTTTTAACCAACTTATGTAAAGTTTTGTATTAAGTGGGAGATATCACCACTATTTGTTGTATATTATATTTATGGATTGAATGGGAGTTGGCTGTTATGGGAACGCCAACTAAGGTTATTCTTTGATTGAGATCTTGTTGAGTATAATTCGTGTCTACCTAAAGCGTGTGTTTCAAGTGTTAAAGCGTGAGTTATTCAATGATATGAGTCTTATTCATGGGATGGTTGGGAAAGTAATTTACCACACTTAGGATTTTAATTTATCTGTTTTGTTTATTTTTCATTTTACACCAATTTGTATCCTAAATATTATCCATACCCTACATCATTCTTTATCCAAACCTTTGATTTATTGAGATTAGGGATTTGAGCAATCTTACGTATCGTAGTCGTGGATTCGGCTATGTATTTATGATTTTGTCGCCCTTTTTGATATAGTATTATTGGTAAAGATTACTTGGTCCTATCTTTAGCCTATTCGAGTTAAGGATTTGAGCAATTGCAAGTATCGTGGTCGTGGATTCGATCATGTATTTGTGATTTTGTCGCCTTTTCTGGAATATGAGATCGATAGAGATTAAAAAGGATGATCAACCCTTAACCAACAAACCCATTTTACCGCTTTAGACTTGTTATTCCTTGGCTTTTGTGGGGGAGATGCGTATATTTGCCAAGCTTATGATAGAATATTCGTCACGACTGGACAGTTAAACGATTATATTTGCTTTTATCAAAATATTTTATTTTATTTCTAATTCGTTAAGTGTTTGGCTGTGCAATTATGACAAAACGAATACATGCTTAAATATAAAAATAAATCCTAATATCTTTTAGGATACATTTTCATAAGATTTATTCTAAGGTTTACTTGGGGACAAGTAAAGTTCAAGTGGGGGGATATTTGATGAACTCAAATAAGTACATTTTATTATCATCATTTGTCCTATTTATTTGACTTGTTTTATTATATTATATATGAGAATTGATACGTTAATGTTTACTTTTGTAATTCTCAGGTAAAAACAAGTATTATGTGAAACTTGGCGATTTTGAACTAATTATGGAGCAAAACAAGCAAGATGTTAAGAGTCTACTGAAATGAACAAGATCAAGATCATTCTGCTCCAGATACGCCGCAACATACTTCTTACATACGGCGTATCACTATCAAGATTTCACAAGTTACAATCCAAGACAGCAAAGGACATGCGCCGCATAGAGAAATGGAGTTACGCCGCATCTTAAGGCGGTGTACGAATATTCCTGAATATATTAATCTTAGACCCCACGCGAAGTTAAGTCAATGCGCCGCATCTACATATCCTATGCGCCGCATCTAACCCTCAGACACAAACTATAAATACCCCAAAGTCAGACGAATTTAAAAAGGTTGGACAGTTCAAGATACCATACGTACGAGTACCAAACCTGAGACGAATTCAGACGTATTAGCAGCACAAGGCACACCCTGAACGACGATACAAGAGCTGTAAGAAGGTCCTGCATGTATTCAATTCATTAAGTAGTTTTGTTTTATTGTATTAGTACACTTTAATTCATCAGGATTGATGGGCTGATGTCATGTGACTACGGAAAATCATGCACACCCCTTAAAATTGCTTTCCCATTAATTAAAGTTTGTATGTTGATGTCTTTGGTGACTTTTATTAGTGCATTGATAACCTCTGTGTCTAGCTGAGCATTGCTTGGGTCGCCATGCCCCTTCCTCGCCTATCTATTTTAGCGTATACAAAACGTGGGCATCACAAATGCTCAATATTCTAGGATAGTGGGATAGACATAAGTGGTCATTAAGGGTTTACTCGCCGATAAGATTAGAGCCAACGAGAAAGGGTTAATTATATACACTTCATATAAAACTAGCAATAAAACAAGTGACAAGCTACTTAATTATCAGGACAGGTCTTCTTATTGTCTCAAGTATCTATCTGTGTACGTGTGTGCTAATCGCTGATTCGTGCTCATTAGTTTAGTTGTCAATTTAATCATAACCAAACCGTGCCAGTCTCTCAGGCTGAACCCCCTTGCTTTAGATTAGGTTGTATAGCTAACTTAGGAAATTAAAATACTTTCTTTTATTAGTAGCACTACCACATTACACTTTGACGACATATATAAAATGACCACACATACCTCTTGATTCAGTGATTCACAAAAACCCCATCTACACTAAATCTATAATACACAAATTACACATTATAGTTAAAACTACTAAACCTATAACTTGATACATTAATCACATTTATATTTCACTAACTACATTCATTTATACAAAACATATTTCATTACACAAACCCCATTTAATCAAGCTACAACCCAACCTACTACCTACCTACAAATATCTTCTATACAATATTTTGATGTCGGTAAGATTATGCATAGCTGTCCATCTAACATCAATAATTGTTCAATATACGCACACCTGTCCATCAAACCACAGTAACCCAATGATTGATTCAAAGACTTCCCAAGTCAAGGAAAAACGTGTACCATTTCCCCTATAAGATACCTAACTCATCACTTCATATTCTTATACTAACTCTCTCTCTCACCTCACTCTCTCTCTAAGTTTTTCGACCACAAAAACCGGCCACCACCAGCACACCGCCGCTCACCATACTACACCACCAACACCATTTTAATCCTCTCACCATTCTCATCATTCCCATATACTTCACGCGCCAAGAAACCCACCCTCACCTATTCCATTTTTCGGTAACTCAGTTCTTCCGGCGAGTTTTTCCGGCAACACAAGGTCGACGGAATATATGTTTCTGGTGTTAGTTTAGTTCGTTTGGGTTCGAGTGTCACCACAGCTGCCATGGCTGTCCCCACAGCCACAATTTCAGCCGCCGTCATCCGCCTCCTCTCGCTCTCTTCCTCGTCATGGTAAAACCGAGAAACCCGTCATTATATTTCTATCATTATTACCGAGTATTAGTATTATTGTTTTCGTGGATACAAAATTTATCATAACTCGATAACACTAATTTTATGAATAAAAACCTAATATAATCTTATATTTCGAAACTAAACTCGTGTGGTAGAAATCTGTTTGAGAAGCTGTTTGGTTTGTAGGAGTTGAGCCGAGACCAGAGTGGCCTCGGCAATAGCCATTATTGTCATTGTTATGTTGTTTTGCTCCGGTTCCTAGCAGGACCACAAATCGCGGTTTTGCTTTGTGATTTTGTTCCTGATGTTATTGTTGTATGATTGGTTCGGTCACAATCAGTGAAATACCGATTGGATTATTTTGGTCTCGGGTTGGAATACTTACTGATTTTAATAACGGGAAGAGTTTATAAAACGTTGAGGTCACAAGTTAAATTTGGGATTGATGTATTGATGGTATCATTGAGTCGAGTGAGATTGTCTGGTTAAGCGTATTCGGTTTAATGTCAATGTTAGTTCGAACGAGAGTCCAATATAGTTCTGTTGGTTATTGTTAGCAGATTCGAGCCAAGACCGAGAGGTCTCGGCATAACAGGGTAACGCATTATTTGTTATAGTTTGTGTCGTGGTGTTATGATCTTGGTTCGACAGCCCACATTAGGGTGCGTTTGCTTATTCTAAAATGGGCCTAGCCCAAATAATAAACTATCGGGGGGTGTTTGTTTGACAATGGGCCGAAGCCCATAAAACACAATAAGTATTTTCAGTTGTAAAGTTGTTAAGTCAAAAGTAAAGAATACTAACAGGATGATTTGTTTGGTGATATAATGGTACGTTTCAGATTTTATTCGAAATCGTGATTTGAACTTGAATACGGACTTTGATTATTATACTTGGATGTTTGGACAATCATGAATTATTATCAGACTTGCGATATTAAATAGCGGACTTATTGAACATTTTGACTCGAGACGGTATAATATATTAAACTCGGACCGGACACAAAATCTTCAATAAAACCTAAACTAATATTTACGAGGTTAATAGTGGGACATAAACTTGCTAAATATTGTAATTTCAGTTTTGGTTAATCCAAGTCTCGATGACTCGAGAAAAACTAGTTTTATTAACTAAACTCATTTTTATTATAAAACATCATTGTCTTATACCAACTATTTGGGAATAACGGGGTAAATGCCGAAACGTACAAACTAGTTATTTGATTTGAGGTGTTTATTTGTTTTTAGCTCCTAAGTTGTCTTCCTTGGTTTGAGTCCTCGTCAATATTCTCTAGACTATGTCGATGTCTATTTCTTTTGGCGTGAGCTGTCTGTCGAGTCTAGGTTATCTTACCACACCACACGAAACATTGAAAACTAAGCTTTTTGATAAGTTTTGGAAACTGAGTAATCCACGAAAACTACAACACATTGTCTTTTATAGACTTTATTATTTTGCGGGGCGTGTTTTGAGATAATCGTATACGTACTAGGTTGTGCCGATCCTAGACCGTTATGTTTTGCTTCTCGATGCCAGACGTATCAGTTGTTATTTTGCTTTGCTGTGGCTAAGGTGAGTCGTGGCCCCTCCTATTTTAATACTTGATTTATACTCTTTTAGGGGAGATACATGCTCTGAAATATTTTACTCATTTATCCACTATATGATTTGCTTTGCGATACAATACTTTTATAAGTACTATAAAAACTCTTATGACTTACTGTGAGTCGTGGCCCCTACTTTTCACACTTGTTTTAATAACTCTTTTGGGGGAGATACATGCTTTAACTGTTTTATATTACTTGAAAACTCTCATGAATTGCTCAAAACTATCAACTATGCTTTACCTATTTGAATTATACTTGAAAGGAAAACATGCTCAATATATGTGCAAATTGTCTGTTTAGCTTAAACACGGAACTTGAAACATAACATCTCTGAACTACTTGATGTAACATGATACTGAGGCTTACTGTATGCATTCATGTGACAAATGAATGAACTGTTACTTATTATAATATTTCTATATTCCACTGGAAATAATTGCCAAGATCAGAATACGTGTATTTTATGAACCTTGAGACCTATATTGCCTAAGCACACTTTATTGCCAAAAAGTCCCTTTATCATGAGCCATTAATCACTGCGGTGAGCGCGAATATAGCAACAGCTTCGAAACCTGTTGGAGGACTGACAACCTATCCCACTAATACTGTGACGGAATGCTTAATCGCTAGTCGTATTAGTCGCGATGCGCTATATTTGAGAAAAATAGGAAGTGGCAAATCACCTATTACACGAGGGCATAAACTTTCGTCATTAATTTGGTGAACACTCCGTTTTACGGTACTCTGTTAACGTTTTGCGTGTCATGAGGCTTAGGGCAATATAACTTTACGAATATATGAATGATTCATATATATATCCTAGTATACAACTGTATTTAGAAGACCATCACTTTACACTGATAAACTTCATATTCTAGATTATCATACCCACTATATGATATGATTGTAGATCTTGTACTTGAACTTAAACTGTTATCATATGTGATGAAATGAGAATTCTGCACAAGGCAACTCAAAATGCTTGGTATGTCATTACATTTAAAAGCTGACTCAACATCCCATTTCGAGCATATAACAACGTAGCTCAACTTCATTTAAAATATGAAACTTCTGATTTTGAAGATCATACATTATTCACTTGTGGATTTTATACAACGCAACTCTTTATTTATTTATTTCATGAAGAACTATTATCACTATACACCTTCCAAAGAGAGATATTTTCTATCAAACTCCACGAACTCACCAACCATTGTGTTGACATTTTAAGCATGTTTATCTCAGGTAATTAACAAAGCAGGACAAGACACGGAGCGGGCATCTTTTACTCTGATAACTTAGATGGTGTAAAATCGAATATGTCATTCCTTTCAAAATTATCACATCTTTTTATGGGATTTTCAAACCAAATATTTCACTTTGTATCAAGGATATTATTTTGAATGACATATAACTTTCAAAACGCCCCTTCCGGGCCGTTTTCTGGAATTTTAACTTCGATCCTCACCGTAACACCCTAATTACTTTTCCGCTGCCACAAACCAAATTAGGGGGTGTTACAGTTTGGTATCAGAGCCTATGGTTATAGAGATTCAAACGTTTTAAAACATCGAACTATAACCACATTTTCAAAATAAATGATTTTACACCTTATCACCCTGTGCCACCCGTGTCTGCAGACTGTCGTGCTCAATACATTGCTTACTAAGATTATTTTGTACTAATCTTTACATGCTTGATGGTTATCCTTCACATATTACACACCGTATTATTTCACACTCAACGTTATACATATACTCACCAACTATCTCAAGAATTGTACCAATCATCTTTAATTATCTTAATCGCATCTTTATAGATGCGTGTGAAATCAATTTTACTGTACTTCCGGAAAATCCGTGCAGGAATTATTTTGTTGACTAATATGAATATTAAATCAGAAATTCTTAAGCAGGATGGGTTGCAATGTCTTTATTTAAATAATTGAGATGCCTTTTTATCTAAATAAAGAAATTGTAAGGCGCCGAACCATAAGTTTATATTTCCTTATTTACATTGTTTGGGACGCCTCTCTATGTAAATAACAAATTATAAATAAGTGGGCTTATTTATATCTGTAAGGGCACTAGTATGAAACTAATAACCATAAAAATTCATCAACACACACAGCATAACTCTCATTAGAACCCCTAAATAGTGATACATAGTGTTAGTATACAAATTCAAAGCAACACTCCTATCGTAATACTGTCTCTTACTATTCTAGCCACTTGCAATAACTATTCTCCACACCAAGACAAACAAGATCTTCCATACCCTAAAAGCCGGAATTCAGCAACTTTCTCTACATACACCGAATCTTCATTCAAATATCACTATGTGAGAATCTGTTATCAACAAAACTCTTTGTTTAACAAATAGGTTACCCGCACTGATTTCTGTAAAATATCTAACTCTAGCAGAGTAATGAGTTCTTTTCCAAGTTGTATTCATAGCATAAACACCCAAACACCATATTATTCAAATGAACTTGACGGAAATACTTAAACATTACAAACGATACTGAATCAAAACATCACATAAACCTAAACCTAAACTTCAAAGGTAGTCCGGATGATCCCAGGTCTGAGAATTGTTGGAATCATAGCCGTCATCATAAGGATCGAAGCTCGCCAATTTCTCTTCTTCCCATTGAGCTTCCAACCTGCTCAGCTCCCAATCCATGGCAGGAGTCCAACCACCATCACCAACTGCCAAATTTTCCTCGAAACTTGGCTGGAAATGATCCAGATGAGGCAAATGTTGTTGTTGCACAACCACCCTTGGTGTAGATGAACTTGATGCACCTTGTTGTAGTTGTGGTTGTTGTTGCTGTGGTGGTAGTGATGGATTCTGTTGTTGTTGTTGTTGTTGTTGTTGTTGTTGTTGATGTTCAACCCTAGCAGCTTCAACATTCTCTTCCAAGCTCCAACGAACCTTGTTAGAAATCTGGTCATCTATTTGATGAACACAAGACCACAGCGATTCGATGACAGCAGCATCCTTACAAGACTCATCATACAAAAACTTGTCGATCACATGCTTCCTACCATCTGAAATGTCTGTGCACTTAGCATAGCTTTCTCTAAGTCGTCGTTTCAATTGTTTCGTAGCTTCAAACTGCAGAATGACCTTCACAATAGCATTTTGATGATCCACGTCACTACCCTCCGTTTCTGCTTTGATGTACAGTTGAATTTGTTCAGCGGTATGTGGTAGCTTACAAGCCATTGATTGTGTGTGTATAGGTAACCCAACCATGCCAATGGTATTTATAAGGGTTTGAAAAATATCTTTCAATTAAGAAATATAATTGTTTGTATTCAAACGGTAAAACTTTCAAAATCTATGTCTAGTAAAACTAGCAACTAGCTCTGAGATACGTGGTAAATAAAATATTTACTTTGGTTTTCGCAATTCAACGCAAGAGGCAGGAACAAATCGCGTTAAACACGCCCCACCATGATTTAAAAATCCTGAACACGCCACATACAAATAACACTTTTCATACAATTTGACTACACATCCTCTAGGAAATAGTGAACCTCCTAACGTCCTCTCGAAACCCTTAAGCATTATACGAGATTTCGATAAATCTCGAAACTACCTAGTAACCATATAGGTCATGGAACATGCGTTCAACAATCGCCAAACTAAAATTTTCCTTGAAACATTTATCCTCGACCCATTGCTAACAACAACCCAACGCACCCTTGTTTATCATTAATACTCGAACTCAACTCTAATTAAGCTTAAGAACTTAAGATTTATTTCTAATCTAATCGACTCATACCCGTTTACCTTGGATCATTCACTTAACAACCTACCAATATTTTCATACGTCTCAATTAAGCACTTACCAATAAATCATGCGTAACAAATCTTTTTCAGTCACTCGATCATAAGATGACCAAAGTTATCATCAAAGTTCAGCTCGACTGTCATGGCTTCAACAAAAATCATATATTGCCTAAATACTTTGTTCCCAACAACCTTAGCAAACTCAAACGAAACCCCGTCTAGTAATTGGGTCATATTCCATCCTTGTGAACTCAACTATAACTAAAACAAACCAAATTTCGTATTTCTCTTTTGCCCCAACAACGATTAACAAATCCTAAGAAACAATATGAATTTTTTTACTACAACACATTTCATTTTGCAGCATATTGATTTCCCTCCTTGCTTTCACACTTAGCTAACAGCTTGAATACTTTGAAAAATAAATTCAAACAAGCTATCAATATAAAACACGGTTCATATATAAAGCAAACCAATTTTTGTGTTATCACTTAGGACTTTATATAACAAGCTTTTCTTTACAAAAACTAAAGTTCAACAACTATTTTTACATTCATCAAGTTCCCGTCCGAAACTCTCATTATTAAAAATCTACAAACTTTTTGTTTAACGAGTAGTTTACACCATAAATCTGTGATTTTCAAAAATTATAAATCATGTGTATTTTCAAAATGCAATAGAATAACAATTTTCAGTCCAAAAACATAATCTCGAAACAAAATAACTTGTTCATAAACCTCACTTTTATCTAAACTTCGGTCAGATCTACACTTATCCCCCACCACTTTATTATACAAAGTCGAGAAAAATACGAAACCAGAAACTATAAGAATTCTCAACAACCTATAGAAAACACAAATAACATAAATTTTATTTGAAACCACGGAAGTTAATACATAGCGAAATGATTAACATCGGAAGTGCTAACAGTACAATAAACACAATATAAGGCATACAATCTTCAATCGGTTGACCCACCATAGAAACAATGACCCCCACCAACCCAACGATAGCAAGAGCCACCATAGGATGAAGCACCTTGATTATTCTGCGTCATAAATATAGCAAAATATTAAAAAGCTATATCGAGATTTATAAATAAACATAAACGAGATTTTATTTCACAATCATTAAAGGTTACATCGACACCCACCAAAAACTACATTCTAACCACACTAGCCGAGATCCTCACCCCAAAATCTTGTCCACGTTAATCGCTAAAACCGTGAGAGGTACGATGAACACCAAGGATGCGACGTAGTAGTCGGAGTTTTCATCAGGGAAGAAGGCCAGATAAACGGCGACAAGGACAATGTATACGGTAGCGGCAAAGATGACAATCGACGGCATGGTGAGATTTTTCGGAGAAGATAAAGATGTTGAATGAAAAAGGGGGAGCGGAAAAGTGAAAAAGGAAAAAGAGTGGATAGGATTTAAATAGGGAACCTAAGTGGAGAAAGTACCCGTTATTTTACTGTTCACGATCATTAAAATTTCAAATCACTACCACTAAAAATCCCCTAGTCTCGACCATTGGAACCCTAAACATTTAGTGCTAAATACTTCCTACTCTCGGCCGTTACTTTCACTATTCGTAACCCATAAATTCAATTATTGACCAAACATTCGAATTTAATTCATTTGGTACGAATAAATCTAGTGAGAATCTCACTTCTTTGATATCCAAATAAGAAATCTCTCGACAACATCTTCCATAAACTCTCACCTCAGAACATCACATTTTTCAATACCTATCACGGACTGAACTTCGGGACGAAGTTCAAAATTGAGGGGTAGATACTGTAAGATCCTACAAAAATCCGTTACGATAATCTTTGTTAATTTATAATAACCTCGGCTTACCGTTTAACAAAGCCCATTTTTACGGGGAAATTTAAACTTTTCTTTTATTAGTAGCATTACCACATTACACTTTGACGACATATATAAAATGACCACACATACCTCTTGATTCAGTGATTCACAAAAACCCCATCTACACTAAATCTATAATACACAAATTACACATTATAGTTAAAACTACTAAACCTATAACTTG
This sequence comes from Artemisia tridentata subsp. tridentata, assembly GCA_021014915.2. NCBI lineage: Eukaryota > Viridiplantae > Streptophyta > Magnoliopsida > Asterales > Asteraceae > Artemisia > Artemisia tridentata. Next base: position 301,172,915 of record CP139501.1, on the reverse strand, counting down.
ATACATTAATCACATTTATATTTCACTAACTACATTCATTTATACAAAACATATTTCATTACACAAACCCCATTTAATCAAGCTACAACCCAACCTACTACCTACCTACAAATATCTTCTATACAATATTTTGATGTCGGTAAGATTATGCATAGCTGTCCATCTAACATCAATAATTGTTCAATATACGCACACCTGTCCATCAAACCACAGCAACCCAATGATTGATTCAAAGACTTCCCAAGTCAAGGAAAAACGTGTACCATTTCCCCTATAAGATACCTAACTCATCACTTCATATTCTTATACTAACTCTCTCTCTCACCTCACTCTCTCTCTAAGTTTTCCGACCACAAAAACCGGCCACCACCAGCACACCGCCGCTCACCAAACTACACCACCAACACCATTTTAATCCTCTCACCATTCTCATCATTCCCACATACTTCACGCGCTAAGAAACCCACCCTCACCTATTCCATTTTTCGGTAACTCAGTTCTTCCGGCGAGTTTTTCCGGCAACACAAGGTCGACGGAATATATGTTTCTGGTGTTAGTTTAGTTCGTTTGGGTTCGAGTGCCACCACAGCCGCCATGGCTGTCCCCACAGCCACCATTTCAGCCGCCGTCATCCGCCTCCTCTCGCTCTCTTCCTCGTCATGGTAAAACCGAGAAACCCGTCGTTATATTTCTATCATTATTACCGAGTATTATTATTATTGTTTTCGTGGATACAAAATTTATCATAACTCGATAACACTAATTTTATGAATAAAAACCTAATATAATCGTATATTTCGAAACTAAACTCGTGTGGTAGAAATCTGTTTGAGAAGCTGTTTGGTTTGTAGGAGTTGAGCCGAGACCAGAGTGGCCTCGGCAATAGCCATTATTGTCATTGTTATGTTGTTTTGCTCCGGTTCCTAGCAGGACCACAAATCGTGGTTTTGCTTTGTGATTTTGTTCCTGATGTTATTGTTGTATGATTGGTTCGGTCACAATCGGTGAAATACCGATTGGATTATTTTGGTCTCGGGTTGGAATACTTACTGATTTTAATAACGTGAAGAGTTTATAAAACGTTGAGGTCACAAGTTAAATTTGGGATTGATGTATTGATGGTATCATTGAGTCGAGTGAGATTGTCTGGTTAAGCGTATTCGGTTTAATGTCAATGTTAGTTCGAACGAGAGTCCAATATAGTTCTGTTGGTTATTGTTAGCAGATTCGAGCCAAGACCGAGAGGTCTCGGCATAATAGAGTAACGCATTATTTGTTATAGTTTGTGTCGTGGTGTTATGATCTTGGTTCGACAGCCCACATTAGGGTGCGTTTGCTTATTCTAAAATGGGCCTAGCCCAAATAATAAACTATCGGGGGGTGTTTGTTTGACAATGGGCCGAAGCCCATAAAACACAATAAGTATTTTCAGTTGTAAAGTTGTTAAGTCAAAAGTAAAGAATACTAACAGGATGATTTGCTTGGTGATATAATGGTACGTTTCAGATTTTATTCGAAATCGTGATTTGAACTTAAATACGGACTTTGATTATTATACTTGGATGTTTGGACAATCATGAATTATTATCAGACTTGCGATATTAAATAGCGGACTTATTTAACATTTTGACTCGAGACGGTATAATATATTAAACTCGGACCGGACACAAAATCTTCAATAAAACCTAAACTAATATTTACGAGGTTAATAGTGGGACATAAACTTGCTAAATATTGTAATTTCAGTTTTGGTTAATCCAAGTCTCGATGGCTCGAGAAAAACTAGTTTAATTAACTAAACTCATTTTTATTATAAAACATCATTGTCTTATACCAACTATTTGGGAATAACGGGGTAAATGCCGAAACGTACAAACTAGTTATTTGATTTGAGGTGTTTATTTGTTTTTAGCTCCTAAGTTGTCTTCCTTGGTTTGAGTCCTCGTCAATATTCTCTAGACTATGTCGATGTCTATTTCTTTTGGCGTGAGCTGTCTGTCGAGTCTAGGTTATCTTACCACACCACACGAAACATTGAAAACTAAGCTTTTTGATAAGTTTTGGAAACTGAGTAATCCACGAAAACTACAACACATTGTCTTTTATAGACTTTATTATTTTGCGGGGCGTGTTTTGAGATAATCGTATACGTACTAGGTTGTGCCGATCCTAGACCGTTATGTTTTGCTTCTCGATGCCAGACGTATCAGTTGTTATTTTGCTTTGCTGTGGCTAAGGTGAGTCGTGGCCCCTCCTATTTTAATACTTGATTTATACTCTTTTGGGGGAGATACATGCTTTGAAATATTTTACTCATTTATCCACTATATGATTTGCTTTGCGATACAATACTTTTATAAGTACTATAAAAACTCTTATGACTTACTGTGAGTCGTGGCCCCTACTTTTCACACTTGTTTTAATAACTCTTTTGGGGGAGATACATGCTTTAACTGTTTTATATTACTTGAAAACTCTCATGAATTGCTCAAAACTATCAACTATGCTTTACCTATTTGAATTATACTTGAAAGGAAAACATGCTCAATATATGTGCAAATTGTCTGTTTAGCTTAAACACGGAACTTGAAACATAACATCTCTGAACTACTTGATGTAACATGATACTGAGGCTTACTGTATGCATTCATGTGACAAATGAATGAACTGTTACTTATTATAATATTTCTATATTCCACTGGAAATAATTTCCAAGATCAGAATACGTGTATTTTATGAACCTTGAGACCTATATTGCCTAAGCACACTTTATTGCCAAAAAGTCCCTTTATCATGAGCCATTAATCACTGCGGTGAGCGCGAATATAGCAACAGCTTCGAAACCTGTTGGAGGACTGACAACCTATCCCACTAATACTGTGACGGAATGCTTAATCGCTAGTCGTATTAGTCGCGATGCGCTATATTTGAGAAAAATAGGAAGTGGCAAATCACCTATTACACGAGGGCATAAACTTTCGTCATTAATTTGGTGAACACTCCGTTTTACGGTACTCTGTTAATGTTTTGCGTGTCATGAGGCTTAGGGCAATATAACTTTACGAATATATGAATGATTCATATATATATCCTAGTATACAGCTGTATTCAGAAGACCATCACTTTACACTGATAAACTTCAGATTCTAGATTATCATACCCACTATATGATATGATTGTAGATCTTGTACTTGAACTTAAACTGTTATCATATGTGATGAAATGAGAATTCTGCACAAGGCAACTCAAAATGCTTGGTATGTCATTACATTTAAAAGCTGACTCAACATCCCATTTCGAGCATATAACAACGTAGCTCAACTTCATTTAAAATATGAAACTTCTGATTTTGAAGATCATACATTATTCACTTGTGGATTTTATACAACGCAACTCTTTATTTATTTATTTCATGAAGAACTATTATCACTATACACCTTCCAAAGAGAGATATTTTCTATCAAACTCCACGAACTCACCAACCATTGTGTTGACATTTTAAGCATGTTTATCTCAGGTAATTAACAAAGCAGGACAAGACACGGAGCGGGCATCTTTTACTCTGATAACTTAGATGGTGTAAAATCGAATATGTCATTCCTTTCAAAATTATCACATCTTTTTATGGGATTTTCAAACCAAATATTTCACTTTGTATCAAGGATATTATTTTGAATGACATATAACTTTCAAAACGCCCCTTCCGGGCCGTTTTCTGGAATTTTAACTTCGATCCTCACCGTAACACCCTAATTACTTTTCCGCTGCCACAAACCAAATTAGGGGGTGTTACAGTTTGGTATCAGAGCCTATGGTTATAGAGATTCAAACGTTTTAAAACATCGAACTATAACCACATTTTCAAAATAAATGATTTTACACCTTATCACCCTGTGCCACCCGTGTCTGCAGACTGTCGTGCTCAATACATTGCTTACTAAGATTATTTTGTACTAATCTTTACATGCTTGATGGTTATCCTTCACATATTACACACCCTATTATTTCACACTCAACGTTATACATATACTCACCAACTATCTCAAGAATTGTACCAATCATCTTTAATTATCTTAATCGCATCTTTATAGATGCGTGTGAAATCAATTTTACTGTACTTCCGGAAAATCCGTGCAGGAATTATTTTGTTGACTAATATGAATATTAAATCAGAAATTCTTAAGCAGGATGGGTTGCAATGTCTTTATTTAAATAATTGAGATGCCTTTTTATCTAAATAAAGAAATTGTAAGGCGCCGAACCATAAGTTTATATTTCCTTATTTACATTGTTTGGGACGCCTCTCTATGTAAATAACGAATTATAAATAAGTGGGCTTATTTATATCTGTAAGGGCACTAGTATGAAACTAATAACCATAAAAATTCATCAAACACACAGCATAACTCTCATTAGAACCCCTAAATAGTGATACATAGTGTTAGTATACGAATTCAAAGCAACACTCCTATCGTAATACTGTCTCTTACTATTCTAGCCACTTGCAATAACTATTCTCCACACCAAGACAAACAAGATCTTCCATACCCTAAAAGCCAGAATTCAGCAACTTTCTCTACATACACCGAATCTTCATTCAAATATCTCTATGTGAGAATCTGTTATCAACAAAACTCTTTGTTTAACAAATAGGTTACCCGCACTGATTTCTGTAAAATATCTAACTCTAGCAGAGTAATGAGTTCTTTTCCAAGTTGTATTCATAGCATAAACACCCAAACACCATATTATTCAAATGAACTTGACGGAAATACTTAAACATTACAAACGATACTGAATCAAAACATCACATAAACCTAAACCTAAACTTCAAAGGTAGTCCGGATGATCCCAGGTCTGAGAATTGTTGGAATCATAGCCGTCATCATAAGGATCGAAGCTCGCCAATTTCTCTTCTTCCCATTGAGCTTCCAACCTGCTCAGCTCCCAATCCATGGCAGGAGTCCAACCACCATCACCAACTGCCAAATTTTCCTCGAAACTTGGCTGGAAATGATCCAGATGAGGCAAATGTTGTTGTTGCACAACCACCCTTGGTGTAGATGAACTTGATGCACCTTGTTGTAGTTGTGGTTGTTGTTGCTGTGGTGGTAGTGATGGATTCTGTTGTTGTTGTTGTTGTTGTTGTTGTTGTTGTTGTTGATGTTCAACCCTAGCAGCTTCAACATTCTCTTCCAAGCTCCAACGAACCTTGTTAGAAATCTGGTCATCTATTTGATGAACACAAGACCACAGCGATTCGATGACAGCAGCATCCTTACAAGACTCATCATACAAAAACTTGTCGATCACATGCTTCCTACCATCTGAAATGTCTGTGCACTTAGCATAGCTTTCTCTAAGTCGTCGTTTCAATTGTTTCGTAGCTTCAAACTGCAGAATGACCTTCACAATAGCATTTTGATGATCCACGTCACTACCCTCCGTTTCTGCTTTGATGTACAGTTGAATTTGTTCAGCGGTATGTGGTAGCTTACAAGCCATTGATTGTGTGGTATAGGTAACCCAACCATGCCAATGGTATTTATAAGGGTTTGAAAAATATCTTTCAATTAAGAAATATAATTGTTTGTATTCAAACGGTAAAACTTTCAAAATCTATGTCTAGTAAAACTAGCAACTAGCTCTGAGATACGTGGTAAATAAAATATTTACTTTGGTTTTCGCAATTCAACGCAAGAGGCAGGAACAAATCGCGTTAAACACGCCCCACCATGATTTAAAAATCCTGAACACGCCACATACAAATAACACTTTTCATACAATTTGACTACACATCCTCTAGGAAATAGTGAACCTCCTAACGTCCTCTCGAAACCCTTAAGCATTATACGAGATTTCGATAAATCTCGAAACTACCTAGTAACCATATAGGTCATGGAACATGCGTTCAACAATCGCCAAACTAAAATTTTCCTTGAAACATTTATCCTCGACCCATTGCTAACAACAACCCAACGCACCCTTGTTTATCATTAATACTCGAACTCAACTCTAATTAAGCTTAAGAACTTAAGATTTATTTCTAATCTAATCGACTCATACCCGTTTACCTTGGATCATTCACTTAACAACCTACCAATATTTTCATACGTCTCAATTAAGCACTTACCAATAAATCATGCGTAACAAATCTTTTTCAGTCACTCGATCATAAGATGACCAAAGTTATCATCAAAGTTCAGCTCGACTGTCATGGCTTCAACAAAAATCATATATTGCCTAAATACTTTGTTCCCAACAACCTTAGCAAACTCAAACGAAGCCCCGTCTAGTAATTGGGTCATATTCCATCCTTGTGAACTCAACTATAACTAAAACAAACCAACTTTCGTATTTCTCTTTTGCCCCAACAACGATTAACAAATCCTAAGAAACAATATGAATTTTTTTACTACAACACATTTCATTTTGCAGCATATTGATTTCCCTCCTTGCTTTCACACTTAGCTAACAGCTTGAATACTTTGAAAAATAAATTCAAACAAGCTATCAATATAAAACACGGTTCATATATAAAGCAAACCAATTTTTGTGTTATCACTTAGGACTTTATATAACAAGCTTTTCTTTACAAAAACTAAAGTTCAACAACTATTTTTACATTCATCAAGTTCCCGTCCGAAACTCTCATTATTAAAAATCTACAAACTTTTTGTTAACGAGTAGTTTACACCATAAATCTGTGATTTTCAAAAATTATAAATCATGTGTATTTTCAAAATGCAATAGAATAACAATTTTCAGTCCAAAAACATAATCTCGAAACAAAATAACTTGTTCATAAACCTCACTTTTATCTAAACTTCGGTCAGATCTACACTTATCCCCCACCACTTTATTATACAAAGTCGAGAAAAATACGAAATCAGAAACTATAAGAATTCTCAACAACCTATAGAAAACACAAATAACATAAATTTTATTTGAAACCACGGAAGTTAATACATAGCGAAATGATTAACATCGGAAGTGCTAACAGTACAATAAACACAATATAAGGCATACAATCTTCAATCGGTTGACCCACCATAGAAACAATGACCCCCACCAATCCAACGATAGCAAGAGCCACCATAGGATGAAGCACCTTGATTATTCTGCGTCATAAATATAACAAAATATTAAAAAGCTATATCGAGATTTATAAATAAACATAAACGAGATTTTATTTCACAATCATTAAAGGTTACATCGACACCCACCAAAAACTACATTCTAACCACACTAGCCGAGATCCTCACCCCAAAATCTTGTCCACGTTAATCGCTAAAACCGTGAGAGGTACGTTGAACACCAAGGATGCGACGTAGTAGTCGGAGTTTTCATCAGGGAAGAAGGCCAGATAAACGGCGACAAGGACAATGTATACGGTAGCGGCAAAGATGACAATCGACGGCATGGTGAGATTTTTCGGAGAAGATAAAGATGTTGAATGAAAAAGGGGGAGCGGAAAAGTGAAAAAGGAAAAAGAGTGGATAGGATTTAAATAGGGAACCTAAGTGGAGAAAGTACCCGTTATTTTACTGTTCACGATCATTAAAATTTCAAATCACTACCACTAAAAATCCCCTAGTCTCGACCATTGGAACCCTAAACATTTAGTGCTAAATACTTCCTACTCTCGGCAGTTACTTTCACTATTCGTAACCCATAAATTCAATTATTGACCAAACATTCGAATTTAATTCATTTGGTACGAATAAATCTAGTGAGAATCTCACTTCTTTGATATCCAAATAAGAAATCTCTCGACAACATCTTCCATAAATTCTCACCTCAGTACATTAAACTTTTCAATACTTATCACGGACTGAACTTCGGGACGAAGTTCAAAATTGAGGGGTAGATACTGTAAGATCCTACAAAAATCCGTTACAATAATCTTTGTTAATTTATAATAACCTCGGCTTACCGTTTAACAAAGCCCATTTTTACGGGGAAATTTAAACTTTTCTTTTATTAGTAGCACTACCACATTACACTTTGACGACATATATAAAATGACCACACATACCTCTTGATTCAGTGATTCACAAAAACCCCATCTACACTAAATCTATAATACACAAATTACACATTATAGTTAAAACTACTAAACCTATAACTTGATACATTAATCACATTTATATTTCACTAACTACATTCATTTATACAAAACATATTTCATTACACAAACCCCATTTAATCAAGCTACAACCCAACCTACTACCTACCTACAAATATCTTCTATACAATATTTTGATGTCGGTAAGATTATGCATAGCTGTCCATCTAACATCAATAATTGTTCAATATACGCACACCTGTCCATCAAACCACAGTAACCCAATGATTGATTCAAAGACTTCCCAAGTCAAGGAAAAACGTGTACCATTTCCCCTATAAGATACCTAACTCATCACTTCATATTCTTATACTAACTCTCTCTCTCACCTCACTCTCTCTCTAAGTTTTCCGACCACAAAAACCGGCCACCACCAGCACACCGCCGCTCACCATACTACACCACCAACACCATTTTAATCCTCTCACCATTCTCATCATTCCCACATACTTCACGCGCTAAGAAACCCACCCTCACCTATTCCATTTTTCGGTAACTCAGTTCTTCCGGCGAGTTTTTCCGGCAACACAAGGTCGACGGAATATATGTTTCTGGTGTTAGTTTAGTTCGTTTGGGTTCGAGTGTCACCACAGCCGCCATGGCTGTCCCCACAGCCACCATTTCAGCCGCCGTCATCCGCCTCCTCTCGCTCTCTTCCTCGTCATGGTAAAACCGAGAAACCCGTCGTTATATTTCTATCATTATTACCGAGTATTATTATTATTGTTTTCGTGGATACAAAATTTATCATAACTCGATAACACTAATTTTGTGAATAAAAACCTAATATAATCGTATATTTCGAAACTAAACTCGTGTGGTAGAAATCTGTTTGAGAAGCTGTTTGGTTTGTAGGAGTTGAGCCGAGACCAGAGTGGCCTCGGCAATAGCCATTATTGTCATTGTTATGTTGTTTTGCTCCGGTTCCTAGCAGGACCACAAATCGTGGTTTTGCTTTGTGATTTTGTTCCTGATGTTATTGTTGTATGATTGGTTCGGTCACAATCGGTGAAATACCGATTGGATTATTTTGGTCTCGGGTTGGAATACTTACTGATTTTAATAACGGGAAGAGTTTATAAAACGTTGAGGTCACAAGTTAAATTTGGGATTGATGTATTGATGGTATCATTGAGTCGAGTGAGATTGTCTGGTTAAGCGTATTCGGTTTAATGTCAATGTTAGTTCGAACGAGAGTCCAATATAGTTCTGTTGGTTATTGTTAGCAGATTCGAGCCAAGACCGAGAGGTCTCGGCATAACAGAGTAACGCATTATTTGTTATAGTTTGTGTCGTGGTGTTATGATCTTGGTTCGACAGCCCACATTAGGGTGCGTTTGCTTATTCTAAAATGGGCCTAGCCCAAATAATAAACTATCGGGGGGTGTTTGTTTGACAATGGGCCGAAGCCCATAAAACACAATAAGTATTTTCAGTTGTAAAGTTGTTAAGTCAAAAGTAAAGAATACTAACAGGATGATTTGCTTGGTGATATAATGGTACGTTTCAGATTTTATTCGAAATCGTGATTTGAACTTGAATACGGACTTTGATTATTATACTTGGATGTTTGGACAATCATGAGTTATTATCAGACTTGCGATATTAAATAGCGGACTTATTGAACATTTTGACTCGAGACGGTATAATATATTAAACTCGGACCGGACACAAAATCTTCAATAAAACCTAAACTAATATTTACGAGGTTAATAGTGGGACATAAACTTGCTAAATATTGTAATTTCAGTTTTGGTTAATCCAAGTCTCGATGACTCGAGAAAAACTAGTTTTATTAACTAAACTCATTTTTATTATAAAACATCATTGTCTTATACCAACTATTTGGGAATAACGGGGTAAATGCCGAAACGTACAAACTAGTTATTTGATTTGAGGTGTTTATTTGTTTTTAGCTCCTAAGTTGTCTTCCTTGGTTTGAGTCCTCGTCAATATTCTCTAGACTATGTCGATGTCTATTTCTTTTGGCGTGAGCTGTCTGTCGAGTCTAGGTTATCTTACCACACCACACGAAACATTGAAAACTAAGCTTTTTGATAAGTTTTGGAAACTGAGTAATCCACGAAAACTACAACACATTGTCTTTTATAGACTTTATTATTTTGCGGGGCGTGTTTTGAGATAATCGTATACGTACTAGGTTGTGCCGATCCTAGACCGTTATGTTTTGCTTCTCGATGCCAGACGTATCAGTTGTTATTTTGCTTTGCTGTGGCTAAGGTGAGTCGTGGCCCCTCCTATTTTAATACTTGATTTATACTCTTTTGGGGGAGATACATGCTCTGAAATATTTTACTCATTTATCCACTATATGATTTGCTTTGCGATACAATACTTTTATAAGTACTATAAAAACTCTTATGACTTACCGTGAGTCGTGGCCCCTACTTTTCACACTTGTTTTAATAACTCTTTTGGGGGAGATACATGTTTTAACTGTTTTATATTACTTGAAAACTCTCATGAATTGCTCAAAACTATCAACTATGCTTTACCTATTTGAATTATACTTGAAAGGAAAACATGCTCAATATATGTGCAAATTGTCTGTTTAGCTTAAACACGGAACTTGAAACATAACATCTCTGAACTACTTGATGTAACATGATACTGAGGCTTACTGTATGCATTCATGTGACAAATGAATGAACTGTTACTTATTATAATATTTCTATATTCCACTGGAAATAATTGCCAAGATCAGAATACGTGTATTTTATGAACCTTGAGACCTATATTGCCTAAGCACACTTTATTGCCAAAAAGTCCCTTTATCATGAGCCATTAATCACTGCGGTGAGCGCGAATATAGCAACAGCTTCGAAACCTGTTGGAGGACTGACAACCTATCCCACTAATACTGTGACGGAATGCTTAATCACTTGTCGTATTAGTCGCGATGCGCTATATTTGAGAAAAATAGGAAGTGGCAAATCACCTATTACACGAGGGCATAAACTTTCGTCATTAATTTGGTGAACACTCCGTTTTACGGTACTCTGTTAATGTTTTGCGTGTCATGAGGCTTAGGGCAATATAACTTTACGAATATATGAATGATTCATATATATATCCTAGTATACAGCTGTATTTAGAAGACCATCACTTTACACTGATAAACTTCAGATTCTAGATTATCATACCCACTATATGATATGATTGTAGATCTTGTACTTGAACTTAAACTGTTATCATATGTGATGAAATGAGAATTCTGCACATGGCAACTCAAAATGCTTGGTATGTCATTACATTTAAAAGCTGACTCAACATCCCATTTCGAGCATATAACAACGTAGCTCAACTTCATTTAAAATATGAAACTTCTGATTTTGAAGATCATACATTATTCACTTGTGGATTTTATACAACGCAACTCTTTATTTATTTATTTCATGAAGAACTATTGTCACTATACACCTTCCAAAGAGAGATATTTTCTATCAAACTCCACGAACTCACCAACCATTGTGTTGACATTTTAAGCATGTTTATCTCAGGTAATTAACAAAGCAGGACAAGACACGGAGCGGGCATCTTTTACTCTGATAACTTAGATGGTGTAAAATCGAATATGTCATTCCTTTCAAAATTATCACATCTTTTTATGGGATTTTCAAACCAAATATTTCACTTTGTATCAAGGATATTATTTTGAATGACATATAACTTTCAAAACGCCCCTTCCGGGCCGTTTTCTGGAATTTTAACTTCGATCCTCACCGTAACACCCTAATTACTTTTCCGCTGCCACAAACCAAATTAGGGGGTGTTACACATGGTCATTCCCGCTTTCGTCGTTTCCTAGATTACTAATGTGGTTGCCAACTTGGGTGACGATAGAGGGTAGCAATGCTTGTAGTTGCTTGACGATCATGGCAGGAAGGTCAGGATTCACATTGTCGTTTCCGTTGTTCTCGGTGCCGCGACCACCTGCTCTACCTCCTCGCCCACCAGTCCTTCCACCCCTCGATGGTGGAAGGCCTCGGTTAACTCGAGTCGACCTTCTTGGAGGCATGATTCTATAAAGTAGGACATTGGTAGACGTTAGATAGGAGGTAGGATGGGTCGGTATACGTGTCGTACTACTTCAACTTCCTATCTGACAATCCATGAATTTGATAAGTCCATGCCGCATCATGTTATCGCAAAAACGTTGGCCAGGCGTTTTTAAGATAGCATCATGCTGCATTTACTTATCATCATCACTTCGTGTCATACTATACGCATAATCGCACACGTAGTTCCTATAATGCAAACTATATGAGGATTCCTAGGTTATAGTCTAGGTTAAACCACCTAATTCTCTATAACCTAGGCTCTGATGCCAATCTGTCACACCCCAAAAATGGCGCAGCGGAAAAGCATTTACGGGGTATGACTTCATAATCAGGAACACAAGGTGTCTAAATAGAGAAGTACTAAATTTGCAATATCATAAGTCAAGTTACAACAATCCCAAAAGTCGGGTGAAACAAGTCGTAATACATGAGTTCACAAAATGATAAAATCTTAAGGTAAAAAGCTGAATGCATAACTCTTCTGGAACTCAGTCCGGAAGGGTCTTGTCTTATGTCTGCTAGGCCAGTCCAATACTCAATCCTCTATAGTAACTTCATAACACCTGAAAATGGTACTAGAAAATGTCAACATAATGTTGGGGAGCTCGTAGGTTTAAAAGTAAAACCGCCGAGCTGTGATAGCATAGTGTAGGACAAAAGTGGGCATGATAACCAATTATAAGCACAATGTCAAAACAAATAGAGTCGCGCCAACTGAACCTACCATGATCGTTGCAAACACAAACATACACTGTTGGGAGCTACCCCGATAGATCTATCATAATGCTTCGGCTCTCAAAAGAGTTAACAGTTGCGCATTCATGTACATACAGGCAAAACATTTAGTAGCACATAATCGTATCAACACACATAATGTCCAAAATCATGAAAACAGTATAATCACAGCATGAAAAACAGATAAAATGTCATTTGAGTACCATTTTCCCCCAAGGAAAACATAATGAAAAAGGGGCTACGAGAACTCACCTCAGTAATACAACAATCTATAAGCGGTAGTCAAGTAGAAATAGTGGATGGCACCGACAAGCGACCTAAATTAGTATGACAAGTCTTAGTTTACAGTTTCGTTCACGACTCAAAGTGTTTAAATAAATTTAAGTTTCTCAAGTGGTTGCGTTTAATATTGCTTGTGTGGCAGAGTTTACATTTAAATCATTTCAAAATGTTTGTAAGTATTGGCTCTTGGAAAAGAGTACAAGTATATTGGTATACAAAAGTATTCGAGACGGATAAGTCTCCGGTTCGAGATTAACCGAAATACTTAGTACGGAAAGTATTCACAAGTAAAGTGTTTGTGAAAAATTATATGTTGTTGCTAAAATAATAATAAATACTTTACGTTAAGTATTTATATTAATAACGTTACGTGGTACGATATGTATAAATATAGTTAGTGGATGATAAGTTAGAAAAGATTTGTATTAGTTCTTGTTATAAATGTTTTCTTTAATTCTAGTCTTTTATTCGGGTTTTAGTAATAAATACTAAGTATATTAATTTGACAAAACATTAGACAAATATGTTGAAAACTATAAGTTTTTACATTTTAATTAAGGGTTATAAAATGTACTAGATCGGTCTAAAAATAACAGTTAAAATGTTAAATAAAGAATATCAAAAAGTGTCACTTGCGGGATTTGAACCGACCTCTTGTTTAAAAACAATGCGTGTTACATGACGGGCCAAGGCCCTTATTCTATTATAATCTACAACGCTATGTATTTAACATGATGTTGGGCCTGTTTATATATATAGGCTCTGGTTTAAAAAAAATAGAATAAAACCTCCAAAGTGGCATAACCTGGAATCGAACCCAGGTCTTTTGTGTGGAAGTAAGCGTCCCACCCAGCGAGCCATTGGCTCTAATTTTGTTTTAGTTTTCAAACCTTTCGTATTTAAAGACCTCTTAATTGTCTCATATTTTGGTTATAACTTTCTTAGTGTGTAGTATGCATGCACTTGTGTTTTGTTTTCCAAATTAGTTGAGAACCAAATAAAAAAAAAAGCGCACCCTCATCAGGCTTCGGAACATGGCAAAAGAACAAGAGTGAGCCCATCTCAACTTGTCAACACGAAATATACTCCACTGTGGTTCGACCACAGTGAGTTTTCGATTTAAAACATAGCCCAAGTCTTAACAAGATTTACTCTTAACCCGAACAAACCAAACCGTAAGTTAAACACAACACTCACAATAGTCAATGCTTAAGTTTACATTACTTTTGTGTTTTCTTATGTCACTTTTGTATTCAAAAATCTTTAATAGGCTCGACATATGAATGTGTATATGTCGATATTTATGTTAACAAGTTTAAGGTTTAGCCACACAAGTTTCACGCAACAAAACCATCTTGTCAAAATGTATGTACGTATATACGAATGTGTATATATGTCGAGAGTGTATTCATTTTTGGTTTCCAAATCTTTAACTCAAACAAAGCAATATTTAGAACAAATACGTAACATGTATGTATACTAAGAAATCAAGAAACACAAGTTTAAAACTTTAAGCTCTTACAGTGAGTTGTGAGTTGGGTGTATCGAATGGAAATGCAAGACCAAGAGCAAAGATTATAACCCCAATACTCCAAGCTACCTAGCTTATTTCCAAAATATTTCCCAAGCTTTCTCAAAACTCTATGTGTTATGCTTTGTTTTAGTATAGAAGATTGCAAGAGAAAGTGTGATAAGTATGTGTTAGTCGTGGGTTTTAAGGAGGAAAAAAAATGCAAGTATATCTTCCTATTTATAGGGCAAAATTTGGTTAATAGCTTTCGGATAATAGATCTGGATAATAGATCTCGATAATAGATTTGGTTAATGGGTTTGTCCAAAGGTCTTTCATGGTTTAGGGGGGACAAGGAATGACAAGGTGGTACTAATGATGTGATTAGGATATTTAAGGTTTAGTTTTTAAGTTCATATAATGCACATGTTATGTATTAGGGTGTGTTTGTTCATCTATTTCCTGGTTACACAAGGAGGAAACAAAATATACTTGGGTTGGTTACTGTTATAAGCTCTTTAATAATTTAATGATTTTTACAGAGCGTAATCCGTGTCATGTTGAGTTCAAATGTGAGTCGTGATGTCTCGGCTTGACACTTACAAGTAAAAATGTAAAAATACATTTTTAGGAGTGTTTTCATAAAAGTGATATAAAAACATTAATGTGTACTCGGCATGAGTTTAATTAATTATTGCCATAACTAATAGAGTGTCGGTACGCGTGCGGCTTGTTCTCTCAGTTCATGCAGTTTAGTTAAAAGTTATACGCATGAGAAATTTGAAACTTCAAAAATAAATTTTTGAGTTATAAGGTTAAGTAAGGACCTCAAACATTACGGGTTGTTATACTCTTCAGCTTCGATCTCCATTCTTGTTAATGGTGCTCCTTCAAAGGTGTTTAAAATGGAAAGGGGTCTTAGGCAAGGAGACCCGTTCTCGCCTTTTTTGTTCCTCCTTACAGCCGAGGCTCTCCAAATCTCCATTGTTGAAGCATGCCACAAAGGTATATATAAAGGCATTTTCTTAGGTAAAGGGGGTGATAACCTCTCCCTTCTCCAATATGCTGATGATGCGCTGTTCTTTGGAAAATGATCTAGATTTAACGCTAATAACCTTATTCTTATTCTCAAATGCTTCGAGGAGGCTTCGGGTCTTAAGGTCAATTTGGCTAAAAGTAGAATTTTCGGTGTGGGGGTTGATGTTGAGGAAGTTGAATCCGTGGCCTCATCGCTTGGATGCTTACATGGTTCCATACCATTTATTTATCTTGGGCTCCCTGTTGGTAGAAGAATGAGCATGTGTGATGGGTGGAGTGTGGTTATTGAACGATTAAGAGATCGTTTGTCAGCTTGGAAGGCAAAATTGCTTTCTATTGGTGGTCGTCTTACTTTCATACAATCAACTCTAGGAAGCATTCCCCTTTACTACCTTTCCTTGTTTAAGGCACCGGTTAAGATTATTAACATCCTGGAATCCATCCGTGCTCGGTCAAATGGAATAGTATTCTCCCGAGTTGTAAGATGAGAGGCCTTGGATTGGGTAGTCTACATGCTAAGAATCTCGGGCTTCTTGGCAAATGGAAATGGAGATTTCTTACGGAAAAATACGCTTTATGGAGAAAAGTGATCAATAATTTTTATGGTAGTGATGGTGGGTTTGTCTCCATCTCGTCTGATCAAAGTCACCAGGGGGTTTGGTGAGACATTCTCAAGGCAATATCAAACATTGAGGCCCTCGATCCACTCTTCTCCTCCTTATTTAAGGTAAAAGTGGTTAATGGTTCGAATACACTATTTTGGAAGGATAGATGGTGTGCGGATGGTTCTCGTTTAATGGACCGTTTCCCTAGGCTTTCGCACTCGAGTTGAACCAAAATTGTTCCATAAGTGATTGTTGGATCTTCTCAAACGACTCTTGGCCTACGAATTGGGATTGGCGTTTCCATCCTCGTGGTCATGCCCTGGATGACCTCTCGGCCCTTTTATTAAACATTGGTGACTTAGTTATTCTGGATGACGGTTTTGATAGTTGGAAATGGGACAGAGATAAAGTTGGAATCTTTAAGGTAAACACCCATTCGGTTGGACTACAAGATAAAATTTTGGCAGACGATCACATAGGGACCCATCATACGTGGAATTCTTGGGTTCCTCGCAAAATCAATATATGCATTTGGAGGGCTTCAATCAACAGGCTGCCTTCTAGAGTTAACCTTACTTCTAAAGGAATTATGTTATCTTCTGTTTGTTGTCCTCTATGTAGCATCGATGAGGAAGTTCTCTATCATTGCATCATTAAGTGTCCCCGTGTTATCCCCATATGGAGAAAAGTGTGGAGTTGGTGGCAGCTCCCCGCACCTGTCGTGTTCCCCCCTTCTCCATTAAAGATATTAGCCTTGGTACCTTTGCTAACACGGTTTGTCCTAAACTTAACAAGATCATGCATGGCGTTTTTCAGTGTGGTGTTTGGGTGATATGGAAGTGGAGAAACAAGGTTGTTCATGCCTCGGATGACGCACGTGATAAAGTTCTTGAAGAGGACGTTTTTCCTTCTATTCAAAGATTAGCAAGGTCGTGGATCTCAGCTCGTTGCAAGCCCCTCCTGTGCAACTGGAACCGGTGGACCTCAGACCCCAATTCTCTTTTATCTCTTGACTAGCCCGCCAGTGGTTTGGTTTGGTTTCCTTGGCCGCATGTTTTGTCCTCTTCCTGGGTTTCCTGTTTGTTTTGCTCCTCATTGTATCTCCTTTTTCGGTTTCCTTCTCGGAGCCGTTTAATAAAAATCTTAGCTTTTCAAAAAGAAAAAAAAAAAAAAAAAAAAAAAAAAAAAGTATTTACAGAAAGCTTCCAAGGAGTAATGGAGATGGTGACATATGCCATCACCCGATATATTTTATGTGGAGGATGAAATATCTCATAACTTTATCCCGACCAAGTTAAGAAATGTTGGTAAAGCTTTGCAAGGTGTAATTTACGTGCTGATGTGGGCTATATGGAAGTGAAAGATGCTAGGTTGATTGAAGACACTTTCTCACAAGTTCAACTATTATGCGTGCTTTGGTTTTCTAATAGGTGCGAAGAAGCGCAATGGAGGTGGGATAGATGAGTTCTAGCTAAAGAGGTATTTGATTGAGTAGGTTGATAAGTATTTTGATTTGATTAGGTGTTTTGTTATGATTTTTTTTTTTTTTTTTTTTTTCAAGAAGCAAAGCTTTTATTATTTATTAAAAAAAAAAAAAAAAAAAAAAAAAAAAGCTTTCAAAATGGAAGCAAACTAAACCCCAAAAAGGCGGCTTACAATATTAAAGCAGTAAGCCACACTCCACACCAAAACACAAAAGATGTTAACTAGAGACTTCGCTAGGAACAAATACCCATCTACCCCGGTCTATATTAAGGGTTTTTTTTTTTTTTTTTTTCACCTATTCGAAATCCAAAGAAGAAATAATTGCCGAATTTGCAGGAATATGTCCTCAATCAAAATTGCGTCCTTCTCATCGTTGGAAGCATGGACCACCCGATGATTCCTCCACTTCAAAATAGACCACATCAACACATAGAAAACACCTTGCAAAGCTTTACTTACAAATTTTGAATCTGTCAGGGGCAAGAGATCGAAAAAATAGCATCTCTAATAGAGAATTTGGTAGGAGCGACATTACTCCACCAACGCCAACTTTTTAACCATATCCAGCGAACAAGGATCCACTCGTATGATCAATGGTCTTTTATTAAGAGCATTACACCTTTCGAATTAAGAGTAGAAAGAGTGGGCAACCTGTTACTTGTCGCCCTCCAAATGCATATGTTTACTTTTATTGGAGTCCAATTGTTCTAGTTGTGATTGCAGCGAATAGAAATTGATCCAAGAATGTTCCGATCAAACAAGAGAAGATAGCTTTTGAACTGCGAATTTTCCGTTTGTCACAAGAACCATTGCCATTTATCTAAGTCAGAAGCAGTAAGCGAGAGGGGGTTAAGAACCTGTTCCAGACCATCAACGACCCGACCACGAGGGTCATACCTCTAATTCCAATTTCTGACCGACCATGAGGTGTTGTTATGATCTTTAAAATCATTTTGTCATAAAGCGAGAGTTACGAAGTTCACTGCAACCCCCCAACGTGATATGGCTTTTGGGATAGCTCCTATTAGCAATACTAATTTCATTAGAGAAAGAACATCGCGGATGATGTTGTTTCTTATTCTAGTATATCCATATACGGGTCATTCTACTTTACCGGTACACGAGTGTTTCTAACATCATTAACTTAGCATTGCCAACCTTGTATTATTTTCAGGGCATGATGCGTGAATGAGTCATCAATCTTAGTTATTTACTTGAAAGTAAATAAAGGCTTGCCGACAAGACATAAATTTATGAAGTTTTACTATGAATTGGATTACAATAGGTTGTACCTAAATTGATTGAAAGAAATCTTGTATTGTGTATTTCTTTTTATTATTAGCTATACATATTGATTTTCCAAATCTGATCAAATAATAACTTGTAAACGGATATATCATAATTTGTACAAAAATTGAATTCTTTTCTTATATCAACATCGCAACCTAACATAATTGGAAATGACAATACATGGTAATGTAACGCGTGATTGTTTTTCTTATTCAGCTATAAAAGTTACATGATAAAACATTCAAATTAATGCACCACCAAAAAAGATAGAAAAAGTTCTATGAAAGCCATTCATAGAATTTATAACAAGTTAATCGTGTTTTGACAAGCAAAGTTCAAGTGTGTGCTTTCTTACGTGCTATCGTTTGATTATGCTATGTTTGAATCGCTTTGATATGTGAAATGTGCTTTTAATTTGTTCAATATGCATTTTAATACTTTGGTTTTCGAGAAAGAAATAGTTACACGTCGTTTAAATTATACGAATGCGTTTTGATGACGTATATGTCCGGAGAACACGTGTCCAGAAGACAGCTATGCTGAATGACCGCAAGCGACTAGATGATGTCGCAAGAGCCACGTGTTAAAGGTAATCACTCTTTTATCAAAAACCTCTTTTATCCGACAGTTTTTGCCAAAGACCGAGCGCGAGCCGCCACACTCGGATATTGCGGGAAATTGTCTCTGACGTGAACATGCCATGTAGCACCTAGGCTAGGCATATCATGGCTCGCCATTTTCTTATATTGTCACGAATAGTAAATGAGGTGGTATAAATACACTAATCGCATTTGGCTTTACGTAACTCACTTATTGCATTACTCAGAGATTTATTATCAAGCCGTCTGGCTTTAACCTATACTTACTCTCACGCCGAGCTTGGTCTTGAAATCAAACCAAAGATGAAGCTAACGCGTGTCTTTCTCTTATGTCAGGTGCATTGAAGATGTCACTCGCCATGTCCGAAGGGAACCTACACAAATTAAGCACGAAGAGCAGTTTATTGCTTCTACACGTTCTGTGTTTGGTTATGTTTACCAGATTATATTTTTTTTATCACACTCTTCGTTAGTTTTATCCATAAATACTCCAAATAGACCAAAAATAGAGGGTTTTAAGGAATTAGGCTCAATAGACGACACGTTACATAGATAAATAAAAAAAGTTAACGTCAATCAAGGTATGTTAATGTCTTATTGAACATGTTTATTACAGGTGTTAGATATGCATATTTTGCTTTACTTTATTCAGTTGTTCATGATTGAATAAAGTTTCAAAAATGTAATAATGTTATAGAAAAGCTAACGTAACCCTTAAGAAAAACGTTTCATATCCAGTCATAGCTTATGAGTTGAAAATAATAGATTCTACAGTAACTTATTTGTTTTTGGACCATTTTTTTATGGATGTGTAGTACTTCGAGTCTTGAAGGGTTTTAAACATATTTAAACAAACCAAATACTACCAAGTCTTTCCGTTTTGACCAACACACGGGTGCCAATATTTCATTTACTGTTTACTAAACTAGGATCGATAGTTTTTTTCGGCTATAACAGACAAATTGTAAGTTGTTCACACAAAAACAAACTTCACCAGTAGTAAGTGTCAAGGCAGTCCGTGACGGATTTATGGCCCAACTGAGGTAAGCCATAATGTCTTTTACAGTTTTACATTCTCCAACATCTTTTATAGTTTTATCAGTAGTTGTTTTTACTTTTTGGGTTTACATGTTTATGGTGTGTAATTATCACTTATGATCAAATAAGAATAAATCTTAAATTGAAAAGAATGAAATATAACTATAATTATACATTAAAGATGCATCGACTTGAATTATATGCATCTATGAACTTTTAAATGCACCTTGATATATTTTACTACAAAAAATTAGATGCATATACATATATTAGATACATTTCATTAACTTAGGAGAATCCTGTAAATTTTTCGTACCATGTGGGTCAAATTTGTTGTTAATACAACTTTACATCTTTTTCATTTCATAATCATTTTCGAAACTAATTGGATGCATCTGAATAAATAAAAAAAATCTAATTCAAGTCAATTTATCTCAAACTTAGGATTATAGTTATTTATCATTTTTTCATTTTAAGTTTATTTATTTATTTATTTATTTATTTTAATTAAATCCCTACACGAATAATTACATAGTACAGTACTAAATGTTCAACTTTTAACACGCTACTTTTTGGATTTGATATTTAGATTCTAGGTTAATTAGTTATGGAGATATTTTTTATTGCCCTCTATTTAATGTAGAAAAAACATACTTGTAAAAAATTGACTTAAAGTACATTTAGACTTGGTTAAAAAATGTTAAAGCTATACATATACATAACTATGAATATTGATGTTTAAAAATTTTATTTATATGAAAAAAAAAAAAAAGTTCGAAAAAAAAAAAAAAAAAAAAAAAAAAAAAAAAAAAAAAAAAAAACGTTCGATACGATAGAAGTTGAACAAGAGTTGATCAATTCGAACATCACCCTTTCTTATCTCATGCCCCTACTATTTTGGATTTTCAATTCCGATCCTATCCTTTACTTGCTATTTTTAAACAGTCACTTATATTTAATCAAAAACCAATCTATACAATAACCTAGCAGTCAAAAGTTCAATATATATCTCATATTTGCCATAAATATGATGAATCAATATTAATAATTCATTTTTTTTTATCAAAACAAAAAATATAAACTTTCACCATTTTTTTTAAAATTAAATATCTCGCAAACCGTTAATCGTTACGCGTAAAAAATCATACCATCGCGACGAAAATTAAATTATCTTTCTATAGATATGCATTATTATATACTTTTTCTGGGCGAAAATTAAAAAAAAAAAAAAAAAATGGTCGAAAGTATAGAGAAATGCATATATATAGATAGATAATTTAATTCTCGTCGCGATGGTATATTTTTTGTAGCTTAAAGATTTATCGTTTGCAAGATATATTGTTTAAAAAAAATTAAAAAAATGATTTTTTATTAATTTAGATGAAAAATAATAGCTAAGATTGTTTTTTTTAATATATGACAAATATGAGATATCTGAAAGCTTTTGACTTGAAAATTTGAAATACTAGAAAGGGACGTTTTGAAATGTGTGATGTGAGCCAAGCATGATAAAAAATTAAAAAAAAAAAAAAAAAAAAAAAAAAAAAAAAAAAAAAAAAGGTTATTACATTGTAATACTGTATTGTTGGAGAATATGGGCACGCTATAAAACTATTTCAGATAAGTATTAACTTGAGATTGATTTTACGATGATATTGAGTCACTTTATTTTGCATACTAACAAATCCGTATATACCAATGGACATATCTTGACCATTGAATCAAAAGAACAAAAATTAAGAAAGAAAAACACGGAGGGACTAATAATGTAAATATTAAAAAAAACGGAGGGACTACATGTATAAATTACATCATAACTATCATTATTCCATTTTCCCCAAAATCCACTACTTCACCCCACTTTCTCTCTCTACCATTCAAACCAAAGCCATTAAAATCTAAAATAAACCGTGATTAACCATAAATTAACCATCAAAGTTCATTAAATCACAACAAAATGGAAGCATCTATCGTTAGGAAGTTGATTCCCGTAAGATTTACGGCTCGAAATGACCAAATCCAGCCTCCGATTGAAAAAATGGTGATGTACAGTATAAAGTCGAATATTCGTGATTAGATCTGGTAATTTATTGTTATTTATGTTGTTTTAGTTGTTTTTGTTGCCAATTATTGTGATGTATTTATTAGAATGTTTATTGATGACCACAAAAAATGTAGTTGTGACTGTAACATGCTTTTGGTTGTGTTTTTTAGTGTTTACATTTGGTTGAGTTTCTGAGTAGAAAACTTTGTATACATGGATGCACACCAAGTGTTTGATGAAATGTGTGAGTGAAAAGTATCATACGTGTGTATCACCAGTGATAATTGAAGTTGAACTGTATATGTGTATTATCACTAGTGATATTTGTATTATCACTTGTGAAATTTTGTTTATTTGATAGGTTTTTTTGTTTACTTGTTAAGCTTTATTATATGTCATGTATAGTATCACTTTTGATATTTCATTATTATTGTTTTATAATCATAGTTAAAGCTTTTATTTTTTATTTTTTTTCCTTATTTATTTATTTATTTATTTTTATTATTATTATTTTTTTTTTGTTAAAAGTTTTGATGATATACTCTTTACTGTATGTTTTATCACCTTTGTTTTATATTATAATTTTGATGTTTTATGTGCTTTTTGTGGATGATAATTGTGTTTTAGTTACTGATAAGCTATTTATTATAGTGCAATATTGCTTATTATTTAAGTTGTTAGATTAAATAGCTTAAACAGGTTGATTTTGCTTTAAATACATAGCTATTTAGTATGATTTTGCTTATTATTTAAGTTGTGATTGGATTTGTCTATTTAATGGATACATTATGCGTATTTCAATAGGTTTTACAACGGGATTTGAAAATATATATGGTTGAATCAGCAAATTAAAGAAGCTATGGTTAAACAAAGCACAACATCTTCATAAACAAACTGAAGAAGCTCAAACACATGTTATATCACATGTGATATCACCAATTGATATCACCTGTGATATCACAAGTGATATCACCTGTTATATCACACGTGATTCAACAAATAGAAGAAGCTAACACATCTGTGATGTCACCTGTGATATCAAATTCTCCTCCAAAAAGTTGAACAACACGAGAATGAGATACACGAAAAATTAGCAATAAAAGTGTGGTAGTTAGTACTTATTGGGGGATTGTTGTGATAATGTGAAGATTGTTGTGATAATATGAGAAATCACAAGAGACATTGAGCTTGTAACATGCTTCTGTTAGATTTATAATGCATTTATTTTCTTAATTAATAGAGTGTGCATGTTTCGATAGGTTTAACACCTTATTCGACACCAAATATATATTTATTAGGTCACGAGCCACAATGCATGGTGCCCGAGTTTGTACTATTTTGGAAATGGTAAGTGACTTGTATGATCATTTGTATGTAAACTGACAGTATGATATTACTTTTAGCTAACTAAAACATTTTGGTTTACATTAAAATGAACAAAAACGTATGAAAACGGACAAAAATGGGCGAAAACGTAAGAAAACAGATGAAAATGTAAAAAACGGATGAAAACGTATGAAAGCGTAAAAACACGTCAGAAAACGTATGAAAAATGGACGAAAACGAAAAAAATTGGATGAAAACGTAAGAAAACGGACGAAAACGTATGAAAACGAACGAAAACGTAAGAAAACAGACGAAAACGAATGAAAACGGGCGAAAACGGACGGAAACATATGAAAACGTATAAAAGCGAAGAAAAAAACGTGAATTTAAAAAAAACGTTATTTGAAAAAAAAAAGTGAATAATAAGAAAGATAAAAAGACAATGAAAAAGAAAAAAAAAAACATGGACTTAATTTTACATATTAAATCTTATATTAATCTCAATCATTAGATCAAAGTAGATGCATGATAGAGATTTGTCCTTTATTATATACCAAAATAAGAGTAACCTTTTGAACTTTTTCTCTAAACAATAAACATGTGTAGCAAATGCTTTGGAAAAATTAACATATATTGTTCATTCTTAACTATTGTTTGTTATCGATAAAGGTTTCTCGAGTGTGAAATATATTTTACTTTCGATCGCTAAAGAGTTGACAAATATATATATATATATATATATATATATTATATATATATATATATATATATATATATATATATATATATATATATATATATATATATATATATAGAAGTGCGTTCATGTGGTGTATAAGCTTAAAATAGATAAAATAGGTACACATGTGGACCGTTGGATCAACTATTATAAATGAGATCAAAGTAAATAAAATTAATTAATTAAATAATAATATCAATTAATTATATATTTAATTTAAGGGTATTATAGTAACTTTATCATGTATAATTATCTGATTTTTGCCACTATAATCCCTTATTAATAGCCCACAATCTTCATACGTCATTTTTTCCCCATTCTCTTTCATTCTCCATAAAAACCATGGAACCAGGCGTAAGTTCATCCCAAAAACACAAGTGTCAAATTTACAACTATGTCGAATTACACCAATAATGATTCCATTCAAGGTATTATTTTTTCAATCAGTATTTCTTTTTTCATTTCAATAGTTTTTCCCAAAAAACACCAGGATTATCTATGTTTCATTCTCGGTACAATTTTTAACCATTTCTAGATGGAATTGTGCATTAGCTTATTCGAAGTGTGCATTAGCTTATTCGAGTTGTATTCCTGTTAGTGTGTCGATAAGCATCAGTTGATTATATGTTTTGAAAAGAATATGTAAGTTGTTAGATTATATGCCATTGGTATGTTTCGTACCAGATGACGAAAAACATTGTGTATTGGTTGACTAGGATTAATGTGTATTGTTTCGATAAGCATCTATGTGTATTAATCGAAATAATCTTTTCGACTAATGTATTCGTTGTTTATGTTTGTTTCTTGAAATTATGCAGTCATATAGCAGCTTCTGAATGACTTGTCTGATGTATTGTTTTTAGTCTCCTTGAGTAGTTGTTGTTTGTATCTTTTTGGACCTTTTTCCGTTTGTATTTTTAGTATGTTATGATTTATTACTAAATTCACTTGGTCACTGGGTGATCATGTGTTAATGGTGTTTGACTCCCACTACATATCAGTAATTTTTAGTTACTTTGCTGCTCATACAACAATCACAAAAAGTAGCGCATTCTTTGGCTTCGAGCCCCTTTGAAATGTATAATTCAAATTTGGATTTTGTTCAAATAGTTTCTGACCTGTTACTACATCTATCTAGCTGCATTAGTACCTCAATAAAAAAAAAAGGACTTTGCGTCATTCAGTGCCTTAAAAGAAACTCCGCCAGTGATACTGAAAGACTTCACAGAAGGTCTTTTTTATCTATTGATAAATAATACCCAAATATCATATGCAACTTTCCTCTTTCTAACTTGTTGTAGTTGTAAAATTATGGCTAGTTAATTGTTTTTTTTTTATTATATAAAGAAAAGATTAGCTTAGTAAAATTAGAATTGTAGTATAAGAAATTAAAGGAAGGTTTATGATTAAAATGGTATGTTGAAACCTTATACAGGTAGCTTCCTACCAAACCTGCATACACATTTTTACAGCACATTTAAACACACAGACCTGCATACCCATTTTTGACATCCTAAAAAACACTTCACTTTATTTTCCCATTATAACACTTCACTTTATTTGCCCATTATAACATTTTTGACAGCCTAATAAACCATTGTGTATTGGTTGACTAGGATTGATGTGCGCCAGCTGTGTATACTGATTGTAATAAGCTACTAAGTAACAATGAATTAGCAGTTGGATCATTTTATTTTCTATTGTGTATTGGTTGACTAGGTTGGTATATCAGTTTCCCTTTACAATGATTCAGTCAATCAGAAAAGCCCAAGCTAAAGCACAAGAGGGGCTTATGGTCACCCGGCGAAGATCAAAAGCTCAGACATTACATCATGAACCACGGTCTTGGTTGCTGGAGTTCGGTCCCCATTCATGCACCTAAGTTAATATCAGTGCTACTCGATCAATATTACCATCCATATATGTCAGTCGGTAATCTTTATGCGTCCTTGACATGTAGGTTTGCAGAGGAGCGGAAAGAGTTGCAGACTGTAAAGTTGCATACTAAATTGATAATGATATATTTGAACTATTCTTAATGATCAATGTTCAGTTCTTGATGACTACAGGTATACTAATGGAGAACAACAAAAAAAGATCATATGTGCGAGTTGTGGTCAGCGGGCCAGGAAAGATGTGACATGAAGTTGCCAAGATATATCGTCATTTGGAATCCATCGGCTTTAACTGGAGAAAGATAAAGAACAATTAATGTGTGGCTTTTACTGTATTAACTGTATATCACTGTAAATATGTCATCAAAAAAAGGTCTCTGGTTTCTTCTTGTTTCGTTAGTGATTGATTAGACTTGTAATAACACCATGTTTTCTTGTGATCCTCACTCTCTGAGTCTGTGTACAGAATAGAGATCAATTCCACGATGAACTTGTAACTTATATGCTAATTTTATGAACACGTGTTTTTTTGCTGTTAGTGAACAACTATGTTAGCAAAGGGACCAGTAACATGTGCACAGAAAGTTTTAAAATGGTAGCAAAGGGACCAGGTTCAAAGTGGGTGGATCAGTGTGTACATTTTTAAAAAACCTGTGCACAGAAACTTAAACCCAGGTTCAGTGTGTATATGTTAAACCCAGGTTCAAAGTGGGTAAAACCTGTGCAATTAAACCCAGGTTCAAGGTGGTTTCAGTGTGTATATGTTAAAATCCAACCAACATAAATAAACATAGATTAAACATATATAATTAAACATAATGCATACTTCCATGTTTTATAACCATAAAAAACCACAACTACATCAACGGTTACTCGGTAAACATACGCGAGTCTTTTTCCAACAATAAACTGAAAACACACAAACATAACAAAATCGCAGTATTCATGTACTTTTTAAATCCAAACTACATAAATCAGTTCAATTCCCTTCAAACTTGCTCGCTACACGCAACTTGATGGTTTCAAATGCAGCCATCCGTAACCGCTTCTTTTCTTCATCTGGGACTTTCCTACATGTGTTCTCATCAAAATTGTCTAGCAGCCAGTAAGCAAGCCGGGTTGGTATATCCTTAATCTTAAACTCGAGCACCTCACCAAAACCCATGCTTCTTACATCCTCTTTTTGAATATCCGACATCTCTGTTATCACACGAAACAAATTTCCTAGCGGATTTCTTAGACGTACTCTATTCACATTCCTACCAACATTAGGAACCGCTATATTTTTTCCTTTTTTACCCTCTGATCCTACTTTACCTTTACTTTCAAACCGTTTTTTGGTAAACACTTTTTTCTTATTGACAGAAACTTTAGGTATCTTCGTTTTATGCTGCGAAACAAAATCATCGTCCGTTGCTTCTCCATCTACAGCTGCATCATCTTCATCTAATGACACACCAAATAAAACGAAAAAATTGCATCAACAATATTATACACGTACACAACTATCGCTTGCTACATTCAATACAACTGTAATACAAAATCCAATTACCTTTATCAACATTTTTATCCCCTTTCCCGGTTTCTGGTTCGATCTTCCGTTTAGCAGCTGCACGTATGCCTGTTGACACCACAAGTTTCCATAAATTATACCACTCAATCATAAGTAAAATACAAAACACATAAATAATAACACTTAGCTATAATTTACCTTTTTCAGTCCCCTCTCTTTCATGCTCCATTTTCTTAGTACCCTTGTCCCTTTTCTCCTTATTTTTACATGCCTCGGCATTCTTCAAACTAGCACCTTTACCAGTTTCTTTATCCACATTTTCTCCTTCAACTAGAACACCAATATCTGATTGACCACATACACCAACCAACAAACATTACACTCTTATATACAACATTAAACAAACAACCTAATACACATAAGTCAACGAACTTATATAGATTAGTCTATTTAAAACTCTTTTATGAGTGGTACGATATCATGTACCACACATAAGCTGCTACCAACTAACACTCAGTCCAGCCATTACTAGACACGTCGACTGATGCACATGTCTAATTACACACACAAATTTAATTATTCAGATACACCATACCTAACATAAATAGCAAACAAAATGAACCTCCTTTTCTTAGAACCACCCAACAATGTTTTAACTTTGTTCGCCTGTAAGTTGTAACCAACAACCCCAAAATCTAGCATGCCCGAATCTGGTCATACAAAATCACCCTTGACCTTTAAGAGGTACTTTGTGACGAACATCAGTGCTTACCCATAAAAAATGCACCAGTACACATACAGGATTCTATACCCCCAACTAATATCTATTCAACCAACACATATGGTATACTATATGTTATGATGGGCATTTACGACAAATGACCCTACAAAACCCAAAAAAAAAAAAAAAAAAAGGCAAAAAAGCTAGCTACACTTTGGAAATGCAGTCACATAGTACAGACGTCTAGTTGTTATCTAGGGATATGAATTACACTCATTCAATTTACTTACAACCAACAACAATTTATGGTTTATTCCATCTAGCAACGATGTATGCGACTGATGCACATCAAACATGTATGGTTTTTCCAATCTGACTAGCAACCATGCTCACCTATTACCTTATATTCGTAAACATCACTACGTATCTAAGACATACAAACACCCAAATGTATCTAATACACCGTTATATACAACTACTTACACCACACAACAACTATTAACTGTTTATTTCAAAACAGCTAATAAGCAATACACAATCAACTACATTAACTTTTACACTTAACCAAGCAATAATTCCTTTTAAAACCCAGCCATATACTTCAACACATACACATCCGTTTGGTACGAAGCTTACACAACCAATTCAATTCATACATACCAAGCAATTAATTCAACACATTAACATCCGTTTAGTACGAAGCAATTAACTTTTACACTTAACCAAGCAATTAATTCAACACATACACATCCGTTTGGTACGAAGCTTACACAACCAATTCAATTCATACATACCAAGTGACAAATACACACAAATCAACTCACTCACAACCCAATAAATAAAACCGTACATCTATAAGTAGCAATACACATTACCTTGGTCGTCTTCACTATCTCCATCAAGAGTTAGGTCGATAGTTTCAGGTTCCTCAGTATCACTTCGTCGTTGCCAAGCATTAGATCGATAGTTTGGTTTCCTAACCATTGACAGCCTTCCACTTCGTCGCACTGAAACCAAAACACAAGTACACAACAATGTGTTGATGAAATAAACAAAAAAAACAACCTTTATAGACTGAATTAAAAAAAACCTGGATAACGATGAATCAATTACCAAAAGTTATTTCTTGTGCATTCGAATTGTCAATCAATTGAGAAACAAAATTCAGCATACTTGTTTGTTATGATAACAACTACACACCTTTGCTACCTATATTTAAAGGAAAAATGTGGAACAAAGATTTGGGGATTTTCTATTGAGTAATCGATTAAGGGGAGATTGATTTTGGGGATTCTTATTTTTTCATCGAATTGCATATTATCCGGTACACTAATTGGGGATGCGTAAATTTGGCTAATTTTGCCTACCTAATTCTTATTGAAACTGATAGCTAATTTTGCATACCTAATTTTTATTAAAAGTGAGTCTATTTAATGATCATCCTATAAAACCTTTATACACAAAAAACCATTTGTTTTTCACTTAATTACAATTATGCCACTCAGATATTTATTATCTAATCTCATCCACCTAGCTTGATCCAACGGTCCACGTGTGTACCTATTTTAAGCCTGTACACTACAATAACGCCCCTCTATATATATATATATATATATATATATATATATATATATATATATCCCATATATATATATATATATATATATATATATATATCCCTCTTAAATTCAAAAAATACATATATATCCAACTTAAAATTTTATTATGATATATAGTAAATATTAAAATCTCACGAAGCAAACAGTAAAATTTTTAAAGGTCCGTTATTTGTTAATTTGCAATTCAATTGGTGGAGTATTTAGGATTAACTAAGTGAATATGCCCAAACAGTGGGCAAGTGGCCCGTGTGGAGAATTGTCATTGGCCGAGAGTAGTTTGGGTTTTCCTTGTTCATGCTCGTTATTCCGTAATGACACAGTAATACAGTATTGAGACGTAATTAGCGACTTAATTTCTCATGCCAACGATTAACACACACATACACACCAAATTCTGGTGACCCAAACACCGGAAATTACTTCCTTCAAAAATTTATAAAAGGTTGTGTGTATCCGCTAGATTTTTTTTTTTTGTTGGAGGTAATTCATGAGTCATCAAAGAAACGAACATGTACTTTTATTGTTTGAGTTATGTAAATCGACGATATGTAACTTTTTTTTTTTGCTCTTTATGCTTGATTATGATTATTTTCGGTTAATTCAGGATTTAATTTAGATATTTGTTTAATTTAAATCTTTATTTCAAATTAGGGTTTTGTTAATTTGGGGCTTTTCTTGATTTGTTTTGCAGGTTGTCTTGCTGTTGATCTTTGCAGCTAAACTTGTTGAGTTGTTTGTTTCCAAATTTGTTCTTGCTGATTTATGGCGTGGGATTACTTGTATGTTTTGCATATGCATTCTTTACCGCAACCCGTAGCTTGGCGGCGCAGCAATACCATGATAGTGGTTGCAACCATGGCAAGTGTTTGGTAACGGGAAGTGGAAGGATGGTAGAGTGCGACTAAATGTTCTGTTTGTGTGGCCAAAAGATGTTCATAAAGACATCGGATTAATTGTGTGGCCAAAAGATGTGCAGCCAGAACATTTAGCCATGGCAAGTGTTAATGATGATTTGTTGTATGTTTACTGATTTAAATAAAAATAAATAAATAAATAAAATGTTGCAATTAAAATTGTGAATAAAGGCGATACACCTGAGAATGTTGCTAAAATTGAAAGCCGATTTGTCAGAGAAATTAGCAGGTATGTTTTCTTTGGCCTAATTTATGTGTATTAACAACATGTCTGTTATGATTTGTATAAAAAAAAAGTTGGGGTTTTAGTTTCTATGGTTTGATTAGTTGGATTTAAAGGTTATTTATGTGATTGACGAGTTGGATTGTGTAACAAAAATATGTAGTGAAACTCGTTTTTGCATGTTCATGCTTTGAGCTCTTTGGTGGTGATTCAGTGGCGAGAAAATGGTTAGGTTTAATTAAGTTTTCATTTAATGGGTTTGGGTTTACTGTGTTTAAGTTTGCGGGTTGTGCAATTCAGGTTTTTAAAATGTATTGTTACCTATTGGAACACTGAGTTGTTTGGTCGAAAAAAGTCGTTAATACTAGGCGATGAAGGAATAATAGGTCAATTATGAGTGAGTGTTAAGAAAGATCTTTTATGGGTCAAATGGGTAAAATAAAATAAAAAAGTTTCTCTGAAAGGAAACGGGCCGAGATTTGTGGGTGTTATTTAAATCACTTTTAAACCACAATGCGAAACACTACCTTATTTGGTAAACCATTTCCATGTTGCCTCAACAGTAGTGTAGTGAAAATGCGAGCTAGTTGCAATTTTTTTTTTTCATTATTTCTGCATTTTCTTTAGTACTTAACCTTAATGGGTTTATTGAAAAACCAAAAAGCTTATTTATATGGCTTATAAGCTTATCAACTTTAGTCTATGAGCATACATAAGCCCAACTGGATAAGCTAAAAATGACCAATTTTACCCTTTTGAAGTGCTCTAGGACTTTACATTAATAGGTTTTAGGTGATGCGTGTAGTTATAGGTGGGACTAGGACTTGGGGTGTGTTTGGGATTGCGCTTATCCAGCAGTTCCAAACAATTCTTGGAACTGTATATCTTCTTACAATTAAGTAGATAAATACTTCATTAAGCAATCTAAAAAATTGTTTCAGTACACTCTATAGGAATCACATACCGAAATAAATGTTCTATTTGTGTAGCCAAAAGATGTTCGTAAGACATATGCGTTCCTCTTAATGCATCTAGGAATGACATACTGAAATAAATGTTCTGTTTGTGTGGCCAAAATATGTTCATAAGACAAATGCGTTCCTCTTAATGCCTTATAGGTCTTTTTTGGATTTACATATATTTCGTTTGCTTTTTTAAGTATACGTAATATATGGAACTTTAATATAGTTTAAGTCAATATCACAAGGAATTTCACGAGAGGAAGCTAGCTTTTTAAATGTAAAATCAGATTCATTAATGTAAAAAGTAGTACTTTCATAGCGTTTTCCTTATTCATATATGCTGATATATACTTCTCTGCTGAGTATAAATTACACTATCCTGTTTGAATTGGTTGGCTTCAGGATCAAGGCTGACCTTAAAAAATTGAATTGGCTGTTAGAAAAAGTGAAGTTACAAGGCAATTGGAATTTTGTGAACCAACTGATATGCATTTTTAAGGAGCATTAATGATTGATTTTATATGACCAGGAAATTGGATTCCTTCATGAAGTGTTCAACTTTACACCAAAGAAATAGTCTATCAAATGAGGATCGTGTATCAAGGATAGACAAGGTTTGTGAATTTACTTAGTAACCTAATACCATCGTAATCCATTTAAGTTACTTACAACACAAATCTTATAGCATTATGGTTTGATATTTACAAAAGACTTTAATAACTAAGATCTTAAAGTTTAAAACAGAAAACTTTATACTTTAATAAAAAAAAAGAGGCACGGTTCATAGGGAGGTTCAGATTATGCAGCATTTGTCAATGCATTCGGGTATTGTGACGTTGAAGGAGGCTAACAGGTAACAGAAGCCTATTTTTTTTAAAACTATTCAATAAACCTTTTCATAAATGGTCTTTTAAGTTTATTAACAATACAAAATACACCTTAAACTCTTTAAGTTTTATGTTATACATCTCTATATTTGAAAGAACACTTAATAAACAAACTGACCTTTAAACCTGTAAAACTTTTGATTTTAACACCCAAGATTTTCAAAAACATCACTATAAGTTTAATAATAATATAAAGTAGCCCTTAAACATATTAAACTTTAGCTTTAGATATCAAAAAAGCACGTCTTTAAATTTACCAATAATACAAGATGATCTCTAAATACATTAAGTTTTATTATTAAGTAAATTGCTAAATGTAGCTTAACTGTTATGTTTAAGATATTCAAAAATGAAATGATTGTCTGTACCTTCAGTAATAAGTGCCCAACTTTTACATTTAATCCCTCACAACCTACTTTATGTACCACAAAACCCTATTTTTAACACCTTTTTTTTTACTCTTATCTTTACATTATTTTTCTTATTATTGTTTGCTAAAAATTTATTCTGTAACTACAAAATGAAACTTTTGTACCCGTTGTACAACATGTGGGCATCATTTATCTCGTTTGGATACACATATCATATTTTTCTATCATATTTGTTTTGCAGTGTATGCAAAACAAATAATTAGGATATACTTTTTGAATAAGCATTTAAAACATGCTAATTGTCTTTGTTTTCCTAAAGACAAAGTGTAGTTTCAAGAAAGTAGATTGTTGAGAGATTATTCTTATTTTTGGCATACAAGATTGTTGAGATATTATGCTTATTTTTTTTTTTTTTTTTTAAAATAAGCTAATTAAAAAATTATCTCTGTTTGGTAGACATAATTTATAAGAAATTATAGAAAAAAAGAAAGAAAAAAAAATCCATAGTCTCTTAAACCAAGGTTACTTTATGTAGCTTATAAAAATAATATCTTTTTAAAATCTTCATTTCCAGCACCGTCTTCAATTTCACCAACTGTTACTTTTGTCAAACATACCATAAAGCTTCTTTATTTGAAAACAAAATCCCAAAAACCTTTCAACTAAGAAACCGTAATCTGTTTTGTTTGTTCGAATATTGTAATCTTGAAAATAGATAAAAGAAACATTTTTGTATATTCCAAATATTATTTCTTAGCTAAAAAAATTTCAAAAAACGATATCCATGCACGGAGTCAAGGAACCCTTTCAATGGAACATAAGAGCACACGGTATGGTGCCTTTCCAATTGAGTTATACCTTAACTCAAATGCGTTAAGGGGCACGTTACCATACCGTTGGTGTGAGTTAAGGTCATGCGTTAAGGGGCACGTTAACCCCCTAACGCTGTGTTAAGCTGCTTGCAATTAAAAATATATATAAAAAAAAAAAAAAAAAAAAAAAAAAAAAAAAAAAAAAAAATCATTTTGCCCCCCTTAATGGCTAGTTTACAGTTTGAAATTCAAAAAAAATTACACTTTGCCCCCTCTAACGTTTAAAAACGGGCAGATTTAAAATAATAATAATAATAATTCAAAACCTTTTTTTCACCACTATAAAATAACCAATAAACACACAACTTTTTTTCACACTTTCACAACTCAAATTCAAATTTATATACCTCCTCTCTAGCAGCAAAAAAATAATAATAATAATAATAAAAAAAAAAAAAAAAAAAAAAAAACTTGTTCATTCACTATGGATCCAAATCAAAGTGACGAAGAACCTAAGTACTGGTCAGATGTAGATGACGAAACTGACTTATACTTTATGATGGCCGCGTACGAATATCAGCAACAGTTGGAACAAGAAGCAGCTCAACCTCGCTTGTCTCGTAACCTGATCTATTGTGAACGTGAGATTGTCGAAGAACGTTTGATGAACGACTATTTCAATCCAGATTGTAAGTATCCCCACCGGAATTTTCGAAGAAGATATCGTATGAGCCGGAAACTATTTCTAGAAATAGTTAAAGGTATTGAATCTTATACTTCCGATCCTCTTCCAAGTCATTTTGCATTCTTTAGGCAAGCACCCGATTGTACGGGTCGAATGAGTATAAGTGTTACTATGAAGTGTACATCTGTCATACGCCAATTGGCATACGACACAACACCCGATGCGTTTGATGAATATTTGCAAATGGGTAAGCATACTTCACGTAATTGTCTTGACAATTTTAACAAGTGCGTTATTGAATTGTTTATGCCGGAGTATTTAAGAAAACCAACATATGCCGACATTCAAAGTATTTATGAAAGACATGAGTCCTATCATGGTTTTCCGGGAATGCTTGGGAGTGGAAAAATTGTCCGGTTGGTTGGCAAGGGCAATATGGTAGGGGTGATAAAAAATACCCAACAATAATGCTCGAAGCTGTTGCTTCGCAAGATTTATGTATTTGGCATGCATTTTTTGGGGTAGCGGGAGCGAATAATGATATTAATGTTTTAGATAACTCTCCGTTATTCGACGACATTCTTGATGACGTCGCCCTTGTAGCACCATATATGGTAAATGGAACCATGTATGAAAAGGTATATTACTTAGTTGACGATAAACATGGTAATTTTGAAAGGAAACAAGAAAGTGCATGAAAGGATGTCGAACGTGCTTTTGGTGTGCTCCAAAGACGTTGAGGAATAATACAACAACCGACATGTCAAATGGAAGTTACCAGGATACGTAGAATTATGTATTATTGCATTATTTTGCATAACATTATTTTAAAATATCAAAAGTTTGCACTACGTGAGTATGGCGAAATATTGGTGCATCCGGCACCACGTATGAGGCAAGAAATGTGGGTCGACAGATGTGATGTCCAACGTCGAAAGGCAAAAGAAATACGCGACAGATAAACGCGCTCTAACTAGACATTATGGAGTATCTTTGGCTAAAACATCTTCAACGACAACATCAACAATAACAAGATTCCGAAGAAGATGAATAAGTATTTGTAATTCGTATGTTTTTAAATTTCCGTATGTTTTTATTTTCTGTATGTTTTATATTTTCGTATGATTCGTATTTTTTATTTTTTCGTTGTAACATTTTTTTTTTTTTTTTTATAATTTCGTATTGTAATGTTTAAGTTTTAATGTTATGTTATTTATTAAATAAAGTATTAGTTTTTGTTTAGGGGTTGAATTTGTAAATTATTGTGTTATGATAAAGAGTGTTTTTTTTAGTTAAAGTTGAAAAGTTAAAGCTGATGTAGCGCTGACATGACACTGAGTTAAGGTATAACTCAGAGTTACTACACCTAGAGCTGGCAATTTCTGACACGGACCTGTTAACACGACACGACCTGGTCTTAACAGGTTTCGTGTTTGGCCTTAGCAGATTTCGTGTCTTAACAGGTCCGGATCTGTTAAGACAAAATTCGTGTCTTAACAGGTCCGGACCTGTTACGACACGATAAGACACGAATATAGATATGTACTAAATGAAACCTGCTAAGAAACCTGTTAAGACACGATAAGACCTGTTAAGACCTGTTAACAGGTCTCTTACCAGGTTTCTTATCGTGTCTTAACAGGTTTCGTGTCTTTAACATGTTTCTTAGCAGGTTTCTTAGTAGGTTCCTTAACAGGTTCGCTGGTTTAAATTTATGATTTTTGTTAACAGGTCTCTTACCAGGTTTTTTATCGTGTAACCTGTTAAATTTCGTGTCGTGTTCGTGTTTGGAAAAATTGAAACGATTAGTTATCGTGTCGTGTTCGTGTTTGGCCTTAACAGGTTCGTGTCTTATCGTGTTCATGTCATGTCGTGTTGTGTTGGATCTGTAATGCCAGCCCTAACTACATCGTACGCTCTAAGTATCAACCTTTGGCTCCTTGTTGGGTTGAAAATGTCAAAAGGTGTAAACATGTCCTATGAAAGACCATTTGTTGGAAAAAACAGACACACATTTAGTTTATTAACATGACAACACGATCAAAATATTTTCTACTTTTCATCGTATAAAACTAAATTTAAGATTAACTTATACAATTTGCATTTCAGGATAACTTCTATTCCCGAAATTTTTACTATTCATTTTACTATTTATTTTTACTATTCACTGGCACTATTCATTTCCGAAATTTTTATTTCATATCGAAATTTTTATTTCATATTCTCGTGAGATAAATTATTTCTATGACAAAATAAAAGTTTGACGCTTGTCGGGTCATTTTCGCAAAAGTTATTAAGGAATTACACGTTTGGTTTAAACGTCGTTTAAACACCCTGCGCATAACGAAAACCAACTGCGACAATTTTCCTCGCATCAGACTAATGTTTGGTACACTCACA
The DNA here is from genome assembly GCA_021014915.2 of Artemisia tridentata subsp. tridentata. Taxonomy (NCBI): domain Eukaryota; kingdom Viridiplantae; phylum Streptophyta; class Magnoliopsida; order Asterales; family Asteraceae; genus Artemisia; species Artemisia tridentata. The sequence goes on along the minus strand of CP139501.1, from coordinate 301,135,012 downwards.
ATTAATTGCAGAATTTTTAAAGAATAAAAATTTTAAATTAAAATGTCACCAAATAAGCCTCGTGTCTTACAAAACCAGAAATTGCGTTTTAAGCACTTTTACTTATCCGCAACCTAGCCGTCACCTGCACCACATTTTCTATGACATTTAGAAGCTTTTATATTATTGAAAAAGTCAACATAATTTCCCTCCCCCATTGACCCAAAAATCATTCTTTGATTTTATAAATCATTCCTTGATTTTTAGGCTTCCGGTTTTAGGTCTAAAAGATGTTTAACACCAACCGACACCAAGACTGAGCCAAGTCTAGACATTATAGGCTATTCTAATTCATTATCGTCATATTAGAAAAGTTACATTTTACTTTTCTCAAATTTGCGCAACTTTCGTACGTTTTACGTATTTCGCGTTTTAGACCCGCGTTTTCAGTTTTAACAGGGTTTGAGCAACCCGATGGAACTTATCACTCATTTTATATTTTATTATGGAGTATAATGATAAGTTAAATCATTCCTGCAAGTTTCGTATTTTTACGATACCCGATTTTACGTTTCGTGACTTAACAACTTACAGTTAGCAATTACCGGGACAAAACTGACTCCGTAAAAGCAAGATAATGCATGAAACTTATCAAGATTCTCATGAAAGCTTTATGAAGCTTGTCAAGGAAGCCTCCAAGGGCACTTGGCTTGATCCTAGCCATTGATTCCTAAGATGTTTACATGTGTTAAAACTTATTTACAAAACTATCCTAATTCTTTCCTATAAATACTAGCCTAAAACTTCATTCATACTTGCACCCTCCTTTCTTATAACCTAAAGTCCTAAACCCTAAAGGCACTTCTTATAGATTTTGAAATAAAAATCTAGTGTTCTTGAAAGAAAACTAGGCTTTGATCCTCTTTTCTTCAAGTTTTCAAGTGAAGTCGTTATAATCTTCGATTAGCTTCAGATTTCCAACAAGACGTCGTTATAATCTTCGAATAGCTTCGGGTTTCCAAAAAGACGTCGTTATAATCTTCATTTGGTTCCGGGTTTGTAAGGAGTTCAAAGGAGGAATTATTCCAGTTCTTGTTCTTAGATCCTTAATTTCCTTTCTTAAGTGAAAGCCAAAAGTTGTAAGAAAGCTAACACCCACTCTTGCTCAATATCATTTATATGATTCTTACCTTTATTTCATGATATATATGATCCTTATATTATTTTTTCATGATTTAAATACTTATGGACTTTGTTAAGTTTATTTAATGTATTTATAAACTCTTAATGTGTCATATAATCAAGTAAACAAAACATGTTTTCTATCAAATACTACAACACTAGGGAGCTTTGTGTGAGGGGTTCATTTGGGTAAACGGATCGACGAGTTGTGGATTTACGAATTAAAGTGTCCTGGCTACTCGAACGTTTACTTCATGACCTCTGAATTACGATGGCCCGAACGGTAGTACGAGATATACAAACTAAAAATGTTTCATAAACCATCTTACTACAACAACCTACCTGACACACTAAGTACTATATCATGAACAAAATGCAAGACATATATATGCACATTTTGTATTCTTAGACATTATTCCAACCTAAGTCGCAACGTCGTATTATAGGTTGCACTTAGAGGTTTCCTGATTTATCCATCGAATTCGTTAAGGCACTAAGACACCATCAAACTCACGGTGAGTTCGTAGCCCTACTTTCTATTGTTTAACTATTTTACACACCCGTAGGGGGATACATGCTACTATTTTTCTACTCGAACACAATGCTTTCTACTGTATGCTACCCGACTATGTTTTATTGTCATTAAGTAACAATTGCCATGTTCGAAGTCCCTATATCATGAACCATTAGTCACTTGCGAGTGAGCGCGAATATTGTGAGTAGGCCTATTGGGATTGACGAATCCCGTTTGTGTTGAACAACCACGAGTTCAAACAAACGCACTATATTTGAGATCTAGGGGTATAATGGCAAATTACCTTGGTAGGGCTTCTATGTTACAAATATACCAATATTGTTGGTTCGATGTTAATGTTTTGGTTATCATGAGCTTAGTGAAATAATAACCGTTTTGTTTTCCAACCATGAGTGTGAATTTATAACTCACACTACTAACATATTGTGTTCAAACGATTTAACTAAACCTACGAATTCCACTCAACCTTTGTGTTGACAGTTTTCATGCATGTATTTCAGGTGCATAATGATCAAGGATGGCACGGAGGGGCACGGACTAAATTAAGAAGGCTATAATGTACTTTATCATTCAAAAAGACATCAAACGACTTTATATTGATGTATTTTGTAACCATGGAACCTTTTGGGACCTATTTTGTAAACTCTGATATTATAATTTGAATGATAATTCCTTTTTAAAATGACTCAGTTAGAGATCGTTTTCTATTATTATGACTGTTGTGCCATCAAGTAACACCCAGTTTGAATTCTGCTGCGTATCACGAAATTGGGGGTGTTACAGATTGGTACCAGAGCCATGGTTGTAGAGAAACGGGTCTAAAGGAGACCTAAACTATAACCACTTTTACAAGCAAAAACATTTTTATAGCCTTCCGTTCTTCGTGCCTTCCATCCTTCAGACGATCATGGACTTGTTAGACACTTTATGCTACATATTAACTTATTGATACATACACACTTGTCATATTTGAGCACTTCCCATAAGCTTTATATTTAGTCTAACATCATAATCCTTATTATAGATATCATGTGCATACCCACTTCTCCCAGTTATATTCTTGCTCCACCTAATCGCTTCCCTGTTCAACCACCCTCACCCGAGCCCGGATTTGACATCATAAATGCCATCGTTTCTGATAATGAAGAGGAACCTTACGAAGAAGAAGAAGAGGAATATTTCAAAGATTTAACCGATGAAGAAGAGGGGGAATCACTACCGGCTAATGTTGTACCACCTTCCCCCGAGTATTTTGTATCTGATTGGGTAGAGCCATGCTCTGAAGAGGATGATGGATATGATAGTGCATATGATGTAGCACCATTATCACCACCTCTCAACTCAAGAACCTATCCTAATTCTGACTAAAAATCACCGTAGACCCATATAGTAGTAGTTCCTTTGTAATCACTAAACTGAGTAGATTCAGTTAGTAAACTCTGTAAAATCCATGTAATAGCTAGCAGTTGTAAAACGTTGTAATTTCTAAACTGAAAGTATCAGTTAGAAAATTTTGAAGAAGCTTGTAATAAGTTTCGATTTTGTAAATCAATCAACGTTATATGAATAAAAATGCTTGCTTTATATTATCATGTGTTATAACCTAAACCTTCAACATAATTATTCTATCATTTCCATCAAAAATCATGCTCATTCTACCAACTCTATACTTACGACATACCTTTTATATAATAGGATCATGGCACCAAAGAAGAGTACACCACCAACAATGACCCAAACCGCCATCAACAAACTGGTTAGAGATAGTGTGAAAGCCGCACTTGAAGCTGAATGCGCAGCCGTAGCTGCAAGAACTGAGGCAGCCGCTGAAGCTGCTAGAGCCGCTGAAGCTGCTAGAGCTGCTGAAGCTGCAGCAGCTGCTGAGGCCGCCCTAAATAACACATCTAACCCTAACACTGAAGGACCAAACCCAAATGCGAATTCAGTACCTAGGGCCTGCACATTCAAGGACTACTTAAACTGCAGACCCACTAATTTCAAGGGTACTGAAGGAGCCGTAGGTTTGACCCGCTGGTTTGAAAAATGCGAGTCAGTATTTTCAATCAGCAAATGTGTCGGGGAGGACAAGGTTAAATTTGCCACCAGTACACTAATGGATGAGGCATTATCATGGTGGAACTCGGTATCTCAACCAATAGGCATCGAAACTGCTTATAAGATTTCTTGGGATAATTTGAAGAATATGATGATCAAAGAGTACTGCCCCCGCAGTGAACTTCAGAAGTTAGAAGTAGAATTCTGGAATCTTGTTGTGAAAGGAAATGACATCCTAACTTACAACCGTCGATTCCAAGAGTTAAGGATACTATGCCCAGGAATGGTTTCAACTACTGAGAAGCTGTTGGAAAGATATATATGGGGACTCCCACCAAGCATACAAGGGAACGTAACTGCATCCGCTCCCAAGGCACTTGATGAAGCTATGCGGTTGGCTCGCAATCTCACGGATCAAGTGGTGCGAACGAAAACTACCCAAATGCAAAACCTCAACAACACCACTACCACCAACAACTCCAACTCCCATAACAACAATAAACGACAATGGGATAGTAACCATGGAGGTAACAATAACAACAACAACAACCCAACTCGAAACAACAATCATCATAACCAGCAAAACAAAAGACAAGAAGCCACAACAGCTTATGTTGCTGCACCAGCTGGAGGCACAAGATATAATGGAAATGCCCCACTATGCAATAAGTGTAAATTCCATCACTCTGGTCCTTGCCCGGCTAAGTGCCGCAACTGTCAAAACACTGGACACCTTGCCAGGGATTGTAGAGACAAGACTGTAGCTACGGGTAGCAACACACAACCAATAACTGTCTGTTTTGGGTGTGGAGAAAAAGGGCACTTCAGGAACAATTGTCCTCAAAACCATGATCAACAAGGCGGAGGTGCTCGTGGTAGAGCCTATGTCATGGGCAACGGAGAACCTCAACAAGACCCGAACGTGGTCAATGGTACATTCTTACTCAAAAGCATTCCTGTTAAAGTCTTATTCGATTCTGGTGCCGATATGAGTTTTGTATCTAATGCAATATCATCTTTACTTAGTATCGCATCAATCACTCTAAACACTAGTTATTGTATTAAACTAGCCAACGATAATTTAGTAAACACTAATACCATAATCCAAGATTGTACCCTTAATCTCCTAGACCACCATATTATACACTACTACTCTCACTAGCTAGCCTATAAACACAACACCATTATCAAAAACCCTCTATCCATGTCTTCATTTCCAACTAAATCTCAGAAAACCAAAATGAAGAACCCAAACCTTCTTAAACCTTCTCACAATCATCATCTTCACAACCCATAATCCCACAAGCTCGTTAATAGATCTTGATGCACTTTTAAAAACTCAAATCATCTTTAGTTACACCACAGACACCCTCATCAGCTTTACAAGATTGAGAACCAAGAAACTCACATTGCTTATTTTCAGGTGTCACTTGTGACCAAAACCTTCGCGTAACTAGCTTAACCATTTCCAACATACCTTTATGTAGAACTATACCACCTGAAGTAGGTATATTAAACAAGTTGGTAAATCCTACACTTGTGTCAAACCAACTCAGTGGTGAACTACCTATGCAGATGAGTAAATTGACATCTATCAGGTTTATAAACCTTTCTACTCATACAAATTCCTAAATCAACCACTCAGCATCAACCTCATAACCAATGAACTCGGAGGTTTCGATCAGCATGATATGGTCACCACAAATTCCAAGTAATGCCATTCGGTTTGACTAACGCACCGGCGGTATTCATAGATCTCATGAATCGAGTGTGTAAGCCATACCTAGATAAATTCGTGATTGTGTTCATCGACGATATTCTCATCTACACCTAAAGCAAAGTGATCTCCGGGACGGAGCTCTCTTAAGGGGTGGAGACTGTAACAATTCGCATTTCAGGATAACTTCTATTCCCGAAATTTTTACTATTCATTTTACTATTCACTGGCACTATTCATTTCCGAAATTTTTATTTCATATTCTCGTGAGATAAATTATTTCTATGACAAAATAAAAGTTTGACGCTTGTCGGGTCATTTTCGCAAAAGTTATTAAGGAATTACACGTTTGGTTTAAACGTCGTTTAAACACCCTGCGCATAACGAAAACCAACTGCGACAATTTTCCTCGCATCAGACTAATGTTTGGTACACTCACAATTAATTGCGGAATTTTTAAAGAATAAAAATTTTAAATTAAAATGTCACCAAATAAGCCTCGTGTCTTACAAAACCAGAAATTGCATTTTAAGCACTTTTACTTATCCGCAACCTAGCCGTCACCTGCACCACATTTTCTATGACATTTAGAAGCTTTTATATTATTGAAAAAGTCAACATAATTTCCCTCCCCCATTGACCCAAAAATCATTCTTTGATTTTATAAATCATTCCTTGATTTTTAGGCTTCCGGTTTTAGGTCTAAAAGATGTTTAACACCAACCGACACCAAGACTGAGCCCAGTCTAGACATTATAGGCTATTCTAATTCATTATCGTCATATTAGAAAAGTTACATTTTACTTTTCTCAAATTTGCGCAACTTTCGTACGTTTTACGTATTTCGCGTTTTAGACCCCGGTTTTCAGTTTTAACAGGGTTTGAGCAACCCGATGGAACTTATCACTCATTTTATATTTTATTATGGAGTATAATGATAAGTTAAATCATTCCTACAAGTTTCGTATTTTTACGATACCCGATTTTACGTTTCGTGACTTAACAACTTACAGTTAGCAATTACCGGGACAAAACTGACTCCGTAAAAGCAAGATAATCCATGAAACTTATCAAGATTCTCATGAAAGCTTCATGAAGCTTGTCAAGGAAGCCTCCAACGGCACTTGGCTTGATCCTAGCCATTGATTCCTAAGATGTTTACATGTGTTAAAACTTATTTACAAAACTATCCTAATTCTTTCCTATAAATACTAGCCTAAAACTTCATTCATACTTGCACCCTCCTTTCTTATAACCTAAAGTCCTAAACCCTAAAGGCACTTCTTATAGATTTTGAAATAAAAATCTAGTGTTCTTGAAAGAAAACTAGGCTTTGATCCTCTTTTCTTCAAGTTTTCAAGTGAAGTCGTTATAATCTTCGATTAGCTTCAGATTTCCAACAAGACGTCGTTATAATCTTCGAATAGCTTCGGGTTTCCAAAAAGACATCGTTATAATCTTCATTTGGTTCCGGGTTTGTAAGGAGTTCAAAGGAGGAATTATTCCAGTTCTTGTTCTTAGATCCTTAATTTCCTTTCTTAAGTGAAAGCCAAAAGTTGTAAGAAAGCTAATACCCACTCTTGCTCAATATCATTTATATGATTCTTACCTTTATTTCATGATATATATGATCCTTATATTATTTGTTCATGATTTAAATACTTATGGACTTTGTTAAGTTTATTTAATGTATTTATAAACTGTAGGGTATTCACAATACAAGAATCACTAGTTTGAGGCTTGTTTGGATCGAATAGAAGAAAACTTAGAGTGAGAAAGTGGGAGCCTTTTAGAGAGAGAAAGTAACTTGTAATCTATTAGCTTGAAAGGTCCAACCCTTCCCATGGGTGGGAAGGGAGTATATATAGTCTTACATAATATGTCCCTAGTGGACTGTGGAGCGAGCTGACAGAGGGTAAAGACCCGACCCACTCCACAATACTAATTAGTAACTAAACTACTAATAATAATACTGATAATCCTACGAGCTATGATGATCTAATAAGTACTTGGGGTGACCGAGTCTTCAACTGAATATTCATATTCCTAACAATCTCCCCCTAAGGGAGGTCACCCCAGAAGTAATGCTCTGAAATTCAGTCCTTTTTCCTTGGATCTTGACATCATAGCTCGTAACTCTTGATTCTTCAATATCATAGATTCTTGTGCAAACATCTGTGATCTTCAGATGACTTCTCTTTTGTTTTGGATGAGCTTCGAGTAATCCTTGAAAGTGTCATCCCACTTGATTCATCAAGTCATCCTTCAGTAGTAAAACCCCATGTGATGAAATATACTTAGAGCCGACATGCTCACACGTTATGGTGTCATGATCTTCAGCATCAGAGTTAGCAGAAGCTGTGTTGAAGGTCTTTTAGGTTGATCATGACTTCTTTGATGATGATGTGGTGTGAGCATGTCGTGATGGATTGGCATCTTTTCTGCAACCAGCTACAACAGCAACCAGCTACAGCATTCCACTGCTACAACCGCCAGAGATTCCTGCATAAGACAGTTAGCAATAATTCGACCGGTACTTACAAGTTTGGACTTCGAGATAGTCAACAGCATAGTGTGAAAACTCTCTCTAATCCTTACCAAGACCGTTCCTAATCGAAAACCCACAGAGGGCTTTTTAAGATTTTACCGTAGTAAATCAACGATTAGGTGAGTCGCTGGAGATCACTCCATGACTGTAGACCGGTTGAAACCGCCGCGACCACTAAGCGTAATCCACGAGGAATTACCGAAGTGACCTGCTTTCAGGGCTGCTTGATGTTGACCCTGGCAGGAATTTCCATTCAATCATTGAGAATTACATACGTAAATTCTCTCATAAATGTTCTGGCAGATTGCTAAGATCTGCGTAGGACTCTTAAGTTTACACCTGGTGTCTTTAATGTTGAACACCCAGTGTAGAAATAATTCGTGTCCCTATGAGATCTTATTATGCATCTCGTGGCTCTAGACTCAATAGTGCGCTTTGATTAAGTGAGCGGAGGCTGGAGAGGACTGCCACCTATTCAATATCATCTAACTCGGAGTGAGAGAGACGATAGAAATGTATTGAACTCCGTGACAATTGAAACAAGGATCCTTTGAGGGACCTTGAGTGGCTAGGGAGGGTTGTGCAGCGTATCACTGGGTCCATGATACTTTGTCTTCAATGCCAGCAATCAACTAAGTGATTCTGACAGCATATGTATTGACCCGGTTTCTGCCTAAGTTGTAAGGAGGGCTATTTCTTTTCACCCTTTATCTTTACAATTCTTTTTCATTCTTCAACCCCTTCAGTGCTTACCGAGACTTCATAACTAGCACCTTGTTGGGTTTGTTCCAGTACTAGCTTCATCTCAGTCGGCACTTTTCCCTTATCCACTTTTCTCCTTTTTAATCATACCTAAGGACTTCTACACTAACTAGTGGATTATCCCTGGGTAGATCCCTCCGGCTCTGGCGGGATCATGGGAACTTGAGCCTAACCTAACCATCCTTATAACTCAATGCGTTAATTAAAAATGGTCGGTCTTTGATATTCATCCATGATTGCCAAACCAAATCCTTGAAAAATCTCTCAAAGTGTCCATGATTTTGAAACACATTTTTGCAGACACTTGAGAGTTTTATATTTTTCAAATGCTCCCCCTCAACATGTGCTCGAGTGATAGTTTTATAAATTTGCACATGTTAGGTAGAGCTTGCACTTTTTGAATTGATCCACTTTCAGTGAACATGACCGATTTGAGACACGCTTACATCACTGGTTAGACCAGCTTGAAATTATTACCCGTCCTGGTCAAGTCCATAGAAAGTTTCTCGAAACGGTACACTCTACTCAGATACATCTTTTTCGAGACACGCTTACATCACTGGTTAGACCAGCTTGAAATTATTACCCGGCCAAGACGTATCCTTTCGATTGATGACAATTCAAGTTTCGTCAATTCTTTGGTGAAGTCTGAGCCTTGCTCACACAAGATGCCAAAATCCTTTGTTTTGTAGAAACCATTTGCTCCCCCTCAATATGTGCATCGATATACGAAAGATTTTAGCACATATGGAAGAGCTTGCTTTTATGACCAAAACATTTTGCTCCCCCTCAATATGTGCCTTGATATGCAAAATGGTTTAGCACATACGGGAGGGCTTACATTAACATCCAAATCATCACATTTTATCAGAATTTCCTATTTAAATCACATTCTCTCCCCCGATCAAAAATTTCAAACCATTTGAGATTTGTGATCCCAAGTGATTTAAATACGTTTAGAAAAATTTGGGAGAAAATGTGGTCAGGTTTAATATATTCTGATGATGGGAACATACTATGCTCCCCCTTGATCTAAGAGGGAGAATTACTTGTCAATATACACAGAACACACATAGAATATTACAAGATTAGAGGAAATTACATTGTAAAATTACAAGTGCCCAACAAAAGAAAAACATCTCTACAAAGACCACTTATGGAGTGACTCAGCTCACATCGTTCTTTCCATCAATCTGTAATCTCCTTCACGAACTCTACCCCCAACGAAGCTTTCCAGGTTGCGAAAGATCCTTCTTGTTTTCAGTCTACGCTCTATGGCTCTCATAAACTCTTTGCTCCTTTGTACATCCAGATCAGTCCAGAACTGAGTCTTCAATTGTGGGTTGTGAGGATTTAACTTGAAGTCTTTAATCCTGAAATCCAGTGCTTCATCGATCATTCTCAGGGTACCATCGCTGAACTTATGAATCTCACTGAGTTGCATCATCATAGGAGTTTCATGTTGGTCAGTGAACTTGACTGCTCTTGGAGATTCGATGACTTTAAAGTCGTGAATGTACTCGAGACCCTTACGTTCCCAATTTGGCCTAGTGAGATTGAGTTTGGTCTGATAGCTCTCTATCCCTAGTTGAAAATCACTCACCCTTTGTCTGATGACAAGACCCCGGATCCATAAGTTAACAGCAGCCGCAAGCGCCTTCTTGTCGCGAGGTGGAAGATGATTCAGGTGCCCTTGAAGATTCAGAAGGAAGAGATCCTCGAAGTCACTCGGAGATAGATATTTGAAGTCGCTTTCAGAAATGATATACTCCTTTTGATCAGCACGACGAAGCACTATCCTTTTAAGATACTCATATCCATACATTTGGTGAATATCAACTTTGATAACACTTAAGATTCTTATATGTGAGCGTATACCCTGACGACTACCCTCTCCTGCGTGCCGTTCAATGTAAAATCTCTTCTTGTGGAACCACCAATGTGTGACCCCATAAGATGCAGTAAGATCAAACTTGTATTCTTCATCTGACCATACTTGATCAGGCACCATTTGTTCCAGTCCAACGTCAGGGTAGTAAGCCGCCTTCATCTTGGAAATGGATAATGCCTGACGATCACCATTATTCTCGAACCGGAGATACTTCAGATCGTTGTTAAAGAAGAGATCTGCTTGAATGTTCTTTTGACCTGGTGGACCATCAAAGGGAAGAGGTCGGTTGACGTCGTAGGAAAGAATCCGGTCATCAACTTGATCAGTAAATAGTCTATGACATTCTTCCATTTGATATTGAAGATGATGCACATCAGGATGAAATGCTTTGACGATTTCATATGCAGGACCTTCCAAGTCTTGGGGAGTGAGATTTGTAATGCCTTTCTTTTTGCAAAACCAACTAATAAATGCCCCCATGTCATTAGTCTTTGCCAGCAATGAGTTCTCTGATGGAGAGTTATGTTGTGAAGCAATAGTAGCTGCCCAATTGTTTACAGGAATGCTTTTGTCTGATGATGGTATAGACCAATTAGGTTCAGGAATTGGTTCTCGATCTTCTTCAGATACAGGTTTTATCCAAGATTCCATATCTTCCCTGGTGGGTCGCTTTCTTGAGGATTCTGAGTCATCAGGTTTGTCTGTGCGTAAGAATTCCAACCACCATTTCTGATTAGGATCAACAGTTGGGATATTGGTGTTAGCTGAGACATCTTCTTCATCAGTTTGAGTAGACAAATCATCTACAACCGATTCCTCATTCATGACAAAATCCTCAGGAACTGGCGAGAACGAGGGCTTAAATTTGTCATCAACTGTGGTCCACACAAGCGATCCTGCCTTTGAAATACTCTTAGATGTGCTTGGGCCAGAAGAAGTAGTGACTTGGTCTTTACCACCAGAAGATTCAGTTGGATGATGATGAGATTGAGCTTGAGTGGATTCTGAAGCTCCTGACATCTTTGCTGCTCCAGATCCACCACTAGGTGGAGGGGGTGGAGGAGGATGTGGTGGAGAGCCAGGGGGTGTACTGGGTTTATCTTGTCTTCTTTTCTTCTTCTTCCGTTGTTTTTCAAGCTCAGCCATGAGGAAATCCTGATTATCACGATTCATCGATTTTTCCAAAGCTTCATAAAGCCGTTGATGGTCTTCGTGGTCTTGATACTGACCACATTCAAACATTCTGTCATAGAGGATTGATTTCATATCAGTTGTAGGAAGATCTCTGAATCGTGTCTTCATAGGAGCTTCCATTGCCCATCTGACAGCTTCCTCTACTTGATCATTCACAGCTTGAGCCACCTTTTGATCTATATTAAGCTTTTCCACATTAAGTAGTCTCTGCTCATAATTATTTATCTTCCGTGACATGTCATCAATGAGCTTTGTGGCGGCAGACAGTTGTGATGCTAAATCAGATGGTAGTTCTGGAGCGATGGGTGTAGCTGGTGTTGCTTCTGGTGAGGGATCTACTATGATAGTTGCTGTTGTGGATACAGGAATTGTCATAGATTTAATACCAGACATGTCTTGTTTGATTGGTACGGACACCATTGACTCTACTTCCTTATCATCATGTGGTATGTCAGTCTCTGTGGTGTTGTCGTTGGCTTTATCCAGGATGAATTGATCACCATAGTTGAAGTCGGTGTCAAGGTTCTTCAGAGACGATAGAGTGCCAGTAGACCCTGTTGGTTCATTCAGGTGAGATTGCTCATCCTCCTTCATTTTCAGATTCTCATGAACCCCCGGGTATGTAGAAGCCACGAATTCTTCATGTTGTATTTCATGTGGAGGTTCTGTAGTGGTTGTTGTTATCTGATCATGAGTTTCCATAATGATGTTATCAGACTCAGCTTCTTTCTGAACTTTCTCATCTTGACTCTCACCTTGATCTTGTGGGTCCTTTACTTCTGTATGTGTGATCTTCATCTCCACCTTCTTCTCCTTGTACAACTGTTCATCGCTTTCTGTATCACTGGAATCTTGAGCAACTTCTAAGCTTGGTGATTCTTCTTGATGTCCTTCAGAAATATCAAGTGCTCTAGATGGTCCCTGATCACGTTTCCTGAGCACAAATCGTGTTGTTGTCTTGGATGCCGGAGATGATATAGTAAGGAGAGTCTTAGCAGCTTGGACCACTGTAGCTACTCCTTTACCTTTGCCTTCTACTTCAGGTAATGGCTTACTGCTCTCAACAACAGGTTCTCTAAGGACAACTCCTTTCGTAGCACTCCTTGTTGATTCAGCATGTTCTTTAGCACTCAGCTCCAAGGCTTGTTGTAGAACCGGATCTTCTTCATCCCTTAGACCTAGTTCAGGTCCCACCATCTCTTCATCATCATCTCGACCTTTCGACTTGATTTTCTTGGATTTCACCTTCTTGCTTGATGCCTTCCTTTTGATCTTCTTATTTTTCTTAGATCCCTCAACTTCTGTGGGTGCATCCTTTCTTTTCTTAGATTTCAATTTAGATTGGGTTTGTTTGATGGATTTCTGGGTTTCTGGTTCAGGGGTTTCGGCTTCACTTCTTACCTTATCAGAGAGGGACTTCTGATATTTCTCTATTTTGCTCAGATACTCCTTATAATAAGAGGCTTGACGAATATTATCTGAGATAAGGAGCTCAGGAATGAGTCTTCCAAATACTTCTTGATCGGCCCCTTTAGCAGCCCACTTGAGATTTCCCAGAACAAACTCTTCAGAGGACAAATGGAGAGGAGAATTAGTTCTGGGATGGAACTTGTGAAGAGAGTAGAGGTGGTGGATTATCATTTTTGTGAATCTGATGCTAGGAATTAATATCTTTCTAACTTTCTTCCTGCTGACCAGATTAGACTCCAGTTTTACTTTGTCTTCTAGGAAAGTGTGAATTGAGTGAATGAATTCTTCCCAGATTCTTTCAGCGAAATCTATGTTGGAACGTTTAACAATTCCCCATAGAATTTAAAGCACGGGAGCCCTAGGTTTTTCAAAAGCCGAAGTCTTCCCAGTAAGACATAGGTTGAGGATGGTGACGAGTGTTCTCCATGGTTGATACATTTCACTGGTGACGATTGTTGACACCTTAAGGATGGTTGATGGATAACCCAGATCATTAATGAAGTGGACGAGAGCCTCGGATGTAGGAGGTTGAGTGAAGGGTTTATCAATGACAACAGGTGAGATCTGAAGAGCCCCTCTGATGGTGTCTTTGGTCAGCTCATACCATTGTTCATCTAACTGACAATGATAATTTCCGGTGTCTTTGTTGAGTTGAATCGTATTCCAGAACTGCTGTATGTATACAGAGGGAACGGTTGCACATGCTGTGAATGCTCTGAAGAAAGTAGTTTCCTTCAAGATATCAACAGATATCTTGTAAATAGGATTGGGTTGAGGTCTTGCCACATCTATATAACAGTTGCTCCTTCCAATAGGGATCCATTTGTTCTTTGGAAGGATTTGTTCATCTGTGCGAACAGGTGTTGAGTCCTCGGGGTTTGGCTCAGAAGAAGTGGTGATCTCAGTATCAGTCATTGTATCTACAGACACACATTCACAAAAAAACAGTATGCCCATACTAGTTAGACGGGAGTTAATCCTCAAGGTCAGCACATAGTCTAAGTGAACATTGCCAGAGACTACAGTAAGTCAAGTAGCATTCAATTATGAGAGACCAAATATGCATCATACATCAAGCACATACTAAAGTATCAACTGCATAGCTTAAATGTATTCATGTGAGCACATAGACAAACTGAGTTTATAAGCACATAGACAAATCGAGATCGTGAATATGTGGACAAACCGCATTCATGACTATACATGACTAAGCATACAAACAGCATTCATGACCATATAAACAAACCGCATTCATGATCATTCAGACAAACCGAGTTCATGAGCATTTAGACAAACCGACTTCATGAGCAAATAAACAAACCGAGTTTGTGAGCTTTTAGACAAACCGAGTCCGTGAGCACATAGACAAACCGAGTCCGTGAGCACATGGACAAACCGAGTCCGTGAGCACATGGACAAACCGAGTCCGTGAGCAGTTAGACAAACCGAGTCTGTGATCAATTTAGACAAACTGAGTTCATGAGCAATCAGACAAACCGCGTTAGTGAGCAAACGGACAAACCGAGTCCATGGACACACATACAGGCAGCTACATATCCATACAGACAAACCGCATCGAAGATCATACCATCTAAACATACACTCTTGATAATATTTGAACGCAATAATTACAAATTAGACATTACATTAACAACACTTGAAATGCCTAATTACTTCTCAAACATATCAATAACATCACACAGAGTCAACATACAACGCATTGCAAATATTCAACCAAAAACATACAACCCACATCGTTGAACATGATCCCACAAAATAGATTACTCACTGTATGCATAAACAGGGAACTATGCGAGACCTTAAGGCTATCAAACCTATCTTAACCCATCCTCACTCAAAACCGAATCACCAATCTATCGACATATCTCATCCAACCAAACAATAGCTAACTACTTAACAGAACTGATTCCTCAATTTGTAAGCAAAAACTAATGCACCCAACCCCAGAGACATGCCAACCAAAAATCATGCGAACTAAACTTAGGCATAAGAACGATTTTGACTTTTTGGAGTCAATCTTCGTTCGATGAATCACACTAATCCGAGTCATATCATAAGAGATGAAGCAATAAACGCATATGATATCAGTAATTACACACATAGATAAGAATCCCATCAATCAAAAGTAAGTAACAATAGACAAACCTAGGATCGATTGAGGCGTCGAATGAATCAACCTAGAAGGACCAAATGAAACAATAAGAATCTAGGACATATACGAGATCTGGTCTACTGATATGAGAGAGAATCGTTAATTACCTAAGTGGAGACTCGAAGGATGGAGAACACTAGCGAACGTGGGTTTAGACAGAGAAAGACGTGGATTCGGTTTGATAATGAGGAGAGAGAGTGTTTTTAGGACAAACCGAATGAATTTTGATCTTAAATATCTGTACCTAACACTCTACTTTGTCCTAATGACACTTCTGGTCCCTGTCGTTGTTAACTTGACAAACCGCCTAGGTGACAAGTTAAGATTCCAACTCTTAACACTCTCTATTTAGTGGACAAACCGCATGAGTTATGATCTTTAAATATCTACACCTAACATTCCACTTTATCCAAATGACACTTCTGGTCCCTGTCTTTGTTGACTTGACAAACCGCCTAGGTAACAAGTTAAAATACCAACCCTTGACTCTCTCTATTTAGATGAATGGCACATTTGGTCTCTGACTATCCTGACACTGGAAAATTCTTACACTCAACCGCATCCACAGCTTTCAAACTCAACTCACAGAATTCTTACACTCAACAGCATCCACAGCTTTCAAACTCAACTCACAGAATTCCTAAACACATAGTGATAGCCCAAACAGATGCTATAGATTTAGCTCATAGGCAAGTTTAAATTGCTGTAGCTCTCCCCCTCAATCAATGACTGACCTTCTGTATAGAAATGTAGACATTGATTGATTGAGCAGCAATTTATTACTCGATGATAAATATGAATGAACATGAATATAAAGTAATCCATGCTCAGGTGAACATCACCTTGAAGAATAGTTGTCATTATGATGACAAACTGTCTTCACCTGGGAACGCGGGTTGCTATCTAAAGTAATAGCAAACCTTAGAGACATGATTTACTTATAAGGAACAACTTCTGTTCGAGCTTCATTTAAAACCCCGTGTCATTATTGAATGACATTTCTAGGATCGTAAATGTTATCGATATCCAGAAGACATGCCTCTCCTTATTCATATGACTATATACACACAACACATGCACCTATAAACAAAGAGAAACTATACACAACAAGAAAAAGAAAAAGGATACATGAGAATCTTTTCATCAGAACAGTACGAGTTTTGAACTGAGATGTTCAAAAGTCATTGTCACCTTGCATCACAGGTGTGTTTTCTTAACCTCCTCTTTGGGAGTTGATCTCCCCTTTGGTAGCCACACCTTGAGTTTCTTCATGATGCATTCTGTGAGAGTAGCTGCACGCGGAAACCGTCTCCCTGCACTATCATAAGTATTTTGTTTGCATATGTATTGGTTAGTG
This sequence comes from Artemisia tridentata subsp. tridentata, assembly GCA_021014915.2. Lineage (NCBI taxonomy): Eukaryota > Viridiplantae > Streptophyta > Magnoliopsida > Asterales > Asteraceae > Artemisia > Artemisia tridentata. The sequence goes on along the minus strand of CP139501.1, from coordinate 301,118,149 downwards.
ACTATGGAGTCCTGTCTCTGTGATTTCTTGCAAACATTCATAGAGGCATTTTCCGTGTCAGTAGGTACCCACTGACAACCAACTTTCTTAAATAATCTACCAGTTGGCAACCATCTTAGGCACGTTCTAAATATGCTCTGTTTCTGAGGCACCTTAGTGTTTTTATGAAAGAAAGTTTCTTGTTTTTCAGCACTAGATCTATTAGGCTTCCTAGGGTGCTTCATTAATTTTACAGGCCTATGGTGATTATTTGCCGAAGTAATGGATGCAGTGACATGAACATTATCTTCCTTTGTTGGTGTCATGTAAGACTTGTCCTGAAAATGACTCTTAGCTAATGTTCCCTTATGTCTAGGTTGTGAAGTGACTGATTTAGGCAAATTCTTAGTCTCACCAACTTGGGGAGCACACCTTGGAGAAGGTGTTCCCAAGACTGATGATTTGACAGACTTAGGATTCACCCTGTTCTTGGCCGACTTCTTTAAGTCATTCCTACGAGAAGCTAATGAGAAACTTTTCTTAAGGTTTTGTTCAGCCTGTAACTCAACAGTGTTTGAGTCATGTGAGGTTTTGTCATCATTGACCTTTTCTTGCAATTCACTTAGTTTGGTCCTTAACATGTTAATAGTCGCGTTCTTGGCCACCAGCTGATCTTTCAACTCATTTATCATGAAAAATTCCCGAAAGTCAGGTAATTCCCGATTTTTTGATGGAAGGTTAATTTGGAACTTTTCTTTTAATTGTTGCATTGAAATTTCAAGATCAACACAATGTTTTTCAAGTTTTGAAAATCCTTTTAAAAGTTCATTGTAAACCCTTTTTTCAATCATATCAGGTGATTTGAAAGACTCAGCCGTAGGCAAGGAATTCGACGAATTGTCATGCACACTTACAGTAGACACAGTATTATCTAGATAAGATAGATGTACCATAGTGGTCTGTGCTTGGTGTTTTTCAGGTTCGTAGGATTCCTTCTCACATCTTGTGAAGTTACTTCCTGTGTTAACACCATCATCCGTCTTGTCTGATTTAGTTCCATTCCTACCCAGTTCACCTTTTTCCTCAATGAACCCCTGGACATCCCTCATCAGCAGTAGCAGTGTCGTCTTGTACATTTCAACTTCTGACCCAGTATATTTAGCAAAGCACTCTTTAGTCACTTGGCAGTCATAATTATAATCCATAGTGTATTGAGAGTTGATGAACACTTGGAGTTGATTGTTGATCACATTGAGAGCCGCTCTGGATTTATCTTCAGAATATTCCTCCTTGACCAGCTCTTGTTCTAGTTGATCCAGATATAATGTCATTATGACTGTGAAATCACCAATTTCCTGACCAAAGAGTGAAGCGAAAGCCCGTTTGTACCCCATCACGTATTCAGATTTACCAAACAAAACCTTAATGTGTGATAAAAGTGAACTGAAGCATGCTACTTGACTGTCCTTATCATTAGCCAACTGCATAACCTGAAGGCATTCATCCATGTGTGACTGCAAGTGTGACTCATCAGTTCCAGCAGAATCAGTATCATTTGTTTCTGTTATAGATGTGAAATTATAGTTCCCATGATCCTTGATAACATCGTACAGTTTGAGAACCTCCGAAATAAGGGAGTCTGAGTTAGTTGTCATAGTGAATACGGGATTTTACAGATCTGGTGATTTAACCGAGAAATTGAATCTTTCGCGGGAATTTCTAAAATCACCAAGACACAAACCGAGTATACTCCTCAGAGACAAACCGAGTACACGTTGCTGGGTCAAATCGAGTAGAGACAAACCAAGTAACTTCCCCAGAGACAAACCGAGTCTACACAAACCGAGTAGACTTTTCAGAGACAAACCGAGTCTACACAAACCGAGTAAATTTCTCAGAGACAAACCGAGTCTACACAAACCGAGTAGACTTTTCAGAGACAAACCGAGTCTACACAAACCGAGTAGACTTTTCAGAGACAAACCGAGTACGCGCAGCAGGGACAAACCGAGTAGACACAAACTCCCAAGCACGTCGCTTTCACTGCCTTTTGTCTTTTTGCCTAAACAAGTAATAAGACAAACCGAATCAGTGAATTGACACAAACCGAGTCCACGAATACGTCCCAATGACACAAACCGCTGCCAAGAACACTACCACAAAAACCCACGAATTGCTCCAAAATCACCACACCGTTCTTAGATCTGTGAATCCAAACACCAAATACCACTCTAATACTAATCTTAAGCTAGAAAATACAAAGTAAAACAACTTCTAATCACTAAACAAAGTACAAAATGAAATTTATGCTATAAATCAAACCGAACCAAAAACTTAAAAACTACCAATCGAACCAAGAAGAAAAACCTCAAAAACTACACAAATCCGTGAATACCAACTCTCATGGACCTAACCATGGCTCTTGATACCAATTGTAGGGTATTCACAATACAAGAATCACTAGTTTGAGGCTTGTTTGGATCGAATAGAAGAAAACTTAGAGTGAGAAAGTGGGAGCCTTTTAGAGAGAGAAAGTAACTTGTAATCTATTAGCTTGAAAGGTCCAACCCTTCCCATGGGTGGGAAGGGAGTATATATAGTCTTACATAATATGTCCCTAGTGGACTGTGGAGCGAGCTGACAGAGGGTAAAGACCCGACCCACTCCACAATACTAATTAGTAACTAAACTACTAATAATAATACTGATAATCCTACGAGCTATGATGATCTAATAAGTACTTGGGGTGACCGAGTCTTCAACTGAATATTCATATTCCTAACATAAACTCTTAATGTGTCATATAATCAAGTAAACAAAACATGTTTTCTATCAAATACTACAACACTAGGGAGCTTTGTGTGAGGGGTTCATTTGGGTAAACGGATCGACGAGTTGTGGATTTACGAATTAAAGTGTCCTGGCTACTCGAACGTTTACTTCATGACCTCTGAATTACGATGGCCCGAACGATAGTACGAGATATACAAACTAAAAATGTTTCATAAACCATCTTACTACAACAACCTACCTGACACACTAAGTACTATATCATGAACAAAATGCAAGACATATATATGCACATTTTGTATTCTTAGACATTATTCCAACCTAAGTCGCAACGTCGTATTATAGGTTTCACTTAGAGGTTTCCTGATTTATCCATCGAATTCGTTAAGGCACTAAGACACCATCAAACTCACGGTGAGTTCGTAGCCCTACTTTCTATTTTTTAACTATTTTACACACCCGTAGGGGGGATACATGCTACTATTTTTCTACTCGAACACAATGCTTTCTACTATATGCTACCCGACTATGTTTTATTGTCACTAAGTAACAATTGCCATGTTCGAAGTCCCTATATCATGAACCATTAGTCACTTGCGAGTGAGCGCGAATATTGTGAGTAGGCCTATTGGGATTGACGAATCCCGTTTGTGTTGAACAACCACGAGTTCAAACAAACGCACTATATTTGAGATCTAGGGGTATAATGACAAATTACCTTGGTAGGGCTTCTATGTTACAAATATACCAATATTGTTGGTTCGATGTTAATGTTTTGGTTATCATGAGCTTAGTGAAATAATAACCGTTTTGTTTTCCAACCATGAGTGTGAATTTATAACTCACACTACTAACATATTGTGTTCAAACGATTTAACTAAACCTACGAATTCCACTCAACCTTTGTGTTGACAGTTTTCATGCATGTATTTCAGGTGCATAATGATCAAGGATGGCACGGAGGGGCACGGACTAAATTAAGAAGGCTATAATGTACTTTATCATTCAAAAAGACATCAAACGACTTTATATTGATGTATTTTGTAACCGTGGAACCTTTTGGGACCTATTTTGTAAACTCTGATATTATAATTTGAATGATAATTCCTTTTTAAAACGACTCAGTTAGAGATCGTTTTCTATTATTATGACTGTTGTGCCATCAAGTAACACCCAGTTTGAATTCCGCTGCGTATCATGAAATTGGGGGTGTTACAACTAAATTTAAGATTAACTTATACTTTTTAAGACCATGCGTACTAGGCGTTTTTGCACCCTATTTTTCCCCGAACAGCGCCAAACAGCGCCCCCTGGTGCAAAACGCCGGGGCGCTGTTGATCAAAAAATGCTCCCCTTGGTTGTGCTGACAGCGCCCGATTGTATCTTCTTCCCATAAAAATTCGAACGTTGGCAACGTTCGGATTGCCATAGTTTTCATTTTTTTTAAAACTCCCATTTACACTATAAAACCATCACATATTACACAATTTTATACATTCATCACACTATAAACTCCCATTATTCCTCTCAATTTTATACATTCATCTCAATTTTTATAAACACATTTCCTCATCTTTATACATTTCCATCAAACCACCATGAATCCCAACCGTCCAACCCGCCCACAAAATTACCCAAACAACGAATACATTCGTCCTCGTCGTGTTAACGAGAACGAGGCTATGTTTTCAAACCAAGAACTTCTAGATATGATCTCGCATTTGCCACCAAATATGCAAACCGCGTTTCAAAACTACGGTTTCGGTAACCAAAATTACGGGTTCAACTCGTATAACCAACAAAACGTTTCACAATTCAACACGTCTCCACAATTCCCGTTACAATTCAACACGTCTCCACAATTTCGCCCGCAAAATTATGTGCAACAAAACCCGGTAGATGTTGGATCTAACGAGAGTGTCCCGGAGATTGTCCCGGATAGTCCTCCAAGCGTTACCCGAGCGAAGGGTAAGCAAACCGCCGGACCGTCTCAAAAAACAAAGCGGACGCACAAAAAAAAAACCCGAGGGCGAGCCAAGAGCTAAGATGACGCGTATGCCATGGAACGACCACGAGTTGATGTGCTTGGCACGTGCGTGGGTAGAAATTGCGACGGATCCAAACGCCGGTATATTATGTTTTTTTTTCGTCATTATTTATTTTTTTAGTTATTATGTTTTTTTTTTCGTTATTATTTTTTTAGTTATTATGTTTTTTTTTAGTTATTATGTTATTTTTTTTTCGTTATTTTTTTTTTAAGTTATTATGTTATTTTTTTTTAACTTATTATGTTTATTTGTCTATTTTGTAGCGGATTATCAACGAGGAATGGTTTTTTGGGCTCGAATTCGAGAATCATTTTTTACCGCAATGGGTGTCGGAGAAGATTATCGTACGCCGGACATGATTCGGGGGAAGTGGACCGACCTCAACAAGGCGTGTCAACTCTTTAACGGTATCCACAACCGGAAAAAGAATACGCCGGTACTAAGTGGTGAAAGTTTGTTGACGTGGACATACGAGGCCGCCGACAAGGAATACAAGGCGCTTAAGTCGCAATCATTCCAACACAAGGCGGTGTGGGAGTACCTTCACACCCATCAAAAATGGCTCGAGCAACCCTCTTTGGAAATTCGTACAACGAGGGCGTCAAAACGGTCTAAAACCGATTCATCATCCGCCCCCGAAAGCCAATCGTCCGATGCTCACACATTGAACCTAAACGACGAGGCGGAAGATGAGGAGACCGTGTATGTCGAGCCGCAAAAAGCCCTCGGGTAGGCGAAGTGCCAAAGGTAAAGGGGTTTCCTCATCCTCTACCACCGACACCGACAACGCGTTGAGCCAAATTGCGGCTTAACTAGCTAGGCTAGGGGATGAGGCTCAAAAGCGTCGTGAGCTTAAAGAAAAGAGATACAACGACCAAGCAACGCTAATCAAAATGAAAGATTGGGAGCAACTGCGACGAAGCACCGATGAGATGACCGACGAGGAAAAAGCTATTAACGAACAAATCAATGAAGCAATAAAAAAAAAGTATGGTTGGTAGTGTTATTTATGTAATATTTAGTATGAAATTGTATGACTTTTTTTTTTTTTTTTTTTTTTTTTTTTAATTATGTAATAGTTTTAGGGTTTATTTTAGTGAAATTATCTATTTATTTATATTATTTAGTTTTTTTTATAAGTTTTTAATTATAAAAAAAAATAAAAAAGAAAAGAAAATGAATGACAAGTGTCAAACAACCCCCCACTCTCCACTACACAACTTTTTCAACAAAGCCCACAATACCCCACATGACACGTGTCAAACAACCCCTCACTCTCCACTTCTTACCACTACACATGGTCTAAGTATTGAATATTAGTGTAATCTTATTGCTCAGTAAAAAAGTAAAAATATAGCTTTATCTTACATTTATATTCCAAAAAAAAAATAAAAATAAATAAAAGCTCACAAATAATTGGATATTATCGTTTTCTATACGATCAATCAGATGCAGTTTCAACCAAATTTTGACTTACTATTAATTTTTGTTGGCCAATTTAGTTGTTATGTTTCCACACATATTAACTTAATTAGTTTAAATAAATTGACGTTGAGGGTTAATAGGCTATTAAATAAAATGATAAGTATGTGAAATAGGTTTGTAGTGGATGAAAAAGTGTAGACTCGCAAAACGTGATTCAGTGTCCTAGTTTTAACAATATGTCACGAAGTTGAGTAAAGTTATAAATTAATATCATCTTAAATGTCAGTTTTACAAATTTCTCCTTTATTTTATACATTATATGCTGTAGATATGTTTAGTGGTCCAACTATGATCTTAAGAAAAAGTTGGGCTTGAATTGAATAATAAGAAAACATGTGTTAAACTGGCACTATTATAAAGTTAGAGGTTTTTTTAAAGTGGCAAGTTATTTGGACCTTATATATGGAGGAGGGTTTTCAATCATTGCACACATCGTTGGTTTGTATGGTGTACATTGCGGGTTTCATAGGAGGAGGGTTTCCAATTATTGCAGGCATCGTTGGTTTATACTGTGTGCATCGCGAGTTGTACGGTTTGACCAAACCCCTCTATGTGACAATATAGGAAGGATTTGTATAACGCAACCTTTTTCTAAAAAGGGCCAGTTTATAATAATGACCCCCTATAGGGGATTTCCAATGATTGAAAATTCCCGACAATTATACAATATACTTCGCGGTTTATACAAATAACATATAGAAAGGGTATGTATATCATCTCCTTTTAAAAATTGTTAGACCATCTCCAACAGGTGGTTTTTGGTGGTTCAAACCAAGCCAAAAACCACCCCAACCATTGGAGCCCTCGTTCAAACCAAGTGAGGTTTGGAAAATCAAACCAGCAAAAACGGGCCCCACCATGGTTCAAACCAACAAAGACCACTCCAATGGTTGGTTTTTGGTTGGTTTTTGAAATTGAAAATTAATGTTAAGTGATGATTGAGAAGGTGTATTGTTGGAATAAAAAATGTGGTTTTTAAAAAAGCTGATGTGGCTGGTTTGAACCAGAAACTGTTGGAGATGGTCTTAGGCAAAACACACGAACTAAAGCCGACGACTATGACTCTATGAGACAGTGGGAATCACGTGTCAAGACTCCAGGTAGGCTACTAGACCGCAGCCTTTATGTCGACTGGCAAGACGAAATATGACTAAATAAATATAGAACTCTTTTAGTCATATAAATGTTGATTATTTGCAAGACGAAATTTATTCACGTTAATACCCGAAGTTAAAAAAAATATTGAAGTTATTTTGTTATCATAAAATTAATTGTTACAACCGCCGTTCAAAAAAAAAAAAAAAAAAAAAAAAAAAAAATTATTTTTGTTACAAACCACATATTGCATCACTATTCATTGACTATGAGAGTATATCTAATGTAGTCACTAAATGTTTGCATTAAAATAGTGCAAATGAAACATACTTTTAACATATGCTAGCAATATATATTTCAATCTAATATTGTACACTAATTAAATCTCTACACTAAACACTACAGTAATCATTTGTTAAATATGCATAACGGTGCAACAAACAGAAAATTATTTAAGACAATATATGTTATTATTGGGTTTATTAGGATGTTTTTTTTTTTTGAACAATATTAGGATGTTATTAGTGAGAAACTTAGACATATTTTTTTGTATAACAACTTAGTATTGTCATTGGATGTTTACTTGTGCATGTGAACTTATCCATGTGTCACCTATACGGAGGTAAGGACAACAGAAGTTTGAACACGTATTGGTTGTTGTTTAAAATCTATTTATTGATGTTGTATTATAAAATTGTTATTGTCTCTTAATATTTGTGCCACTATTTATGCTACAAAAGTTCGTTACTCCGTATTTTTTGGTATTATTAAATTATTTATCTCTTATTTCAATGTTTGTTACTTTGTTTTGTTTTTGCCCAATGGGCTAACATGTGTTTGGAGGCGTGTTACTGTGTTATCACTGATAAGGCTCCTTTTTAGACGGGCTTAGATAGGCCCATTCTTGTATGAGTAATTAACACCCAAAAGGCCGAAAGTTAAAATCCAAAACATTTTGAGGATGCTGATGTTGAGGCTTTTAGATATATTTATACACGATTAATTAAAAAAAAACCTTTTAACATAATAATCTTTGATTCATTTAATTAAAGATAAACTACTCCCTCCGTCTCAATTTAATTGTCCATATTTCCTTTTATGTTATTTAGTAAATACTAGATAATCTAGTGGAGGAATATTCCATTTTAGTGGTTGAAAATTAAAGTGACCCAACTTTTATTAAACTTTGTGTTTTCTCTCTCCTGATAAATAAATTGAGACGGAGGGAGTAATACGTAGTATTGATTAATTAGTAACTCTTTTAATTAATAAATTTAGATGGTCCAATGAGTATTAATAATTTATAGAGTTTTCATCATATGTTTGTTTTATGATTTGTGTTTTTCACAGAATTAACCAAACATTGAATTAATAAAGCGGTCATGCAAACATTTTGAAAAGAAAAAATTACACGTTTGGTCCCTGTGGTTTGCTCAGATTTCATGTTTAGTCCCTAAGTCGTTTTAATTACATCAGAGATACCTATTTTTGAAATCTTGCACTCATTTAGTCCCTATTTTGGATGGGCTGTTAGTTTGACCATTAAGTGTTTAAATAATATCTGCCCGTTAGTTCCCCCGTTAATATTTTTTGCACCGTTAGTACTCATTTTGTAAAATGAATTAAAAAGGTCAGCATATGCTCGAACTCGGGTCTTGTTGCCCAAAAACCAACGCCCCAACCACTGGACTAAGTATCCAGTGGTGTAATTATATCAAAATAAATTCTATTTAATGTTTTCGTCCGTCTTTTACGTTTTTGTACGTTTTCGTCCATATTTTTTACGTTTTCGTCATTTTTTTACGTTTTCGTCTGTTTTCAAACGTTTTCGTCTGTTTTTTTTACAATTTCGTTCACTTTAATTCGCTTTTGTCCATTTTTATCCGTTTTAGTCCGATTTTATCTGTCTTCGTCCGATTTTTAATGTCTTCGTACGTTTTCGTCCATTTTTATCTGTTTTCGTTCGTTTTTTACGTTTTCGTCCGTTTTTATGCGTTTTCATCCATTTTTTACGTTTTCTTTCATATTTTTTACGTTTTCGTTCGTTTTTATAGGTCTTTGTTCGTTTTCGTTCGCTTTTATAAAAACGGACTAAAACGGACGAAAATGTAAAAAAAGGGCAAAACGTATAAAACGGACGAAAACGTAAAAAAAAGACGAAAACGTTTAAAAACGGACAAAAACGGACGAGATTGTAAAAAAAGGACGAAAAAGTATAAAAACGGACGAAAAACGTAAAAAAAAAGACAAAAATGTATAAAAACTGACGAAAACGTAAAAAATGGACAAAAGCGGACGAAAACATATAAAAACGGATAAAAATGGACAAAAACGTATAAAAATGAACGAAAACGTAAAAAGACATACAAAAACGTTTAAAAACAGACAAAAGCCTATAAAAACGGACGAAAATGTAAAAAAAGGGACAAAAACGTATAAAACAGACGAAAACTTAGAAAACCGGACGAAAACGTATAAAAAAGGATGAAAACGTAAAAAAAACAGACGAAAACGTATAAAAAGAGACGAAAACGTAGAAAAACGGGAGAAAACGTAAAAAAAAGGATGAAAATGTATAAAAACGTCCGAAAACGTAAAAAAAGGACGAAAACGAATAAAAATGAGTTTTAGCAAAAAAAAGGTTAAATAGAATTTATTTTAATATAATTACACCACTGGACGCTTAGTCCAGTGGCTGGGGCGTTGGTTTTTGGGCAATAATACCCGAGTTCGAGCCTATGCTGCTCTTTTTAATTCATTTTATACAATGAGGACTAACGGTGCAAAAAATATTAACGGAGGGACTAACAGGCAAACATTAATTAAAAACTTAACGGTCAAACTAACGGTCCATCCAAAATAGGGACTAAATGAGTGCAAAGTTTCAAAAATAGGTATCTCTGGTGTAATTAAAACGACTTAGGGAGGAAACCATAAATCTGAGCAAATAACAGGGACCAAACGTGTAATTTTTTCTTTTGAAAATAAATAACTTTGCACTGATTGAGTATATGTAGAGGTAGATTTTTAACTCATGAATCGCTGATTAAAAGTTCTGAAACCATGATTAGAAAAAAGTGATTTATGTGGATCAAAGCGAGTTCAAAGTATTAATGAGAAACGATACAATGAGAAACGATACGTGCTAGTCATCGTTGATGATTACTCGCGGTACACATGAGTTAACTTTCTACATTCAAAAGATGAAAGTTGCAATATTCATTATTGTATAATTTTTTGTCTTTGCGTATAAAGCGTTTCTTAAGTTGCCGTTTTTCTACCAAGTTTTGAGTGTGAGATGCTTTAGTCTTCCGAGAGGGGCTTTTAGCTTCTAATCTCCCAACACTACGTGACCTTTCTGTTAGCTTCTAATCTCCCAACACTACGTGACGTTTCTGTTAGTTTTATGAACATAATTTAGTAGTCGTATGTTAGGATCGAACTCGAGACCATGGGATTGCACGCTTTACGTATGAGAATTAAAGATTAATAATTATATATAAAATGTTATATTTAATTACTTATTACAAATCGTTTGATTTTATTTTGTGTTCCTTTACTAGCATAACTTTAATTCGTTATAGTACGTGTGTACAAAAACGTGGTACTAACACACTATTGTTAGTATCTTGGATTGAATTGCAAAAAGGTAAGGGGCAATTCTTATAATCCACATAAACCCTAATTAGGGTTCATCTCAATTGCTAGCTTGGAATTGATTCTTGTTTAGCTAGAATCAGAAGGTACGCATACTTTTATGTTCGGTTAATTATTTACATGTTATATGATCTACACGCTTCCACACTTGCTTTGATGTTTTATGTGTTTAATTCATGATATGTCATGCTATTAAATCCCAATAGTGGCATCACGATCCTAATATAATGTGTAATTAATTACCGAAACACGTTAAAAACGAATCTTGGATCGTGTTTAATTATATATGTCAAATTTTAGGGTTTAAAAAATTCGAAACCCTAAATTTAGAGGGGGGGGGGGGGGGCAGGGGGCGGCGGGCGGGTGGCGATTGCCTCTTAAATTAAAAAAAAATTGTTTTGTTTTTTAATTGAATTAGAAACCCTAGGATTGCATGATATAATTACGTGTTAATTGTATGCGATCTTGTGACAACGTGTAATAAGTGTTATTTAGAATCCATAAAAACGTGCATGTTTGTCATGGATTATTGTCTAATATGATTTAATTGTTAAGATTATTTGTGTCTAATGGTTAAGATTTATTCACATGTATTATTTTGATAAATCTTGAATTGGGGAAGACTCTAATAAAATTAATCAATCAATTATGTGCAATATGAAATATTTTTTAACTATGATTTACGCAATCGATTCGTCGATGCATGTGGTTCACTTGCATTTGTATGTGAGAGACATAGTTAATATATGCATTATTTAACCTAGTATTGATTATTAATAGGTTTTATAAAATAAGTTTGCATGTGGCTACTTGTTTTACACATATTAATTGTTACGTTATGTGCGCATTATTTAGTTGTTTATTTTTTTTATTAATACTTGTTTTGTTTATTTGTTTGACATGTTGTAAACAAAAGGGTAATTTTTAATAGAAAAATAAATTGGACTAATTAATGGTGAAATATAATATGTTTTTAAGAGTTAAATTTTCAATAGTTTAATTGAGTGATGAGTTTTGTACCAATAGTAAGAACGGCTCACCCAATTGTGACAAACTATAAGAGGGGTATAAGGAGGGTACGCATTAAATTGTGACCTTAAAGAAACGGGTTTTTAATTTGCATTATGCTAACCTTAGTTTCTCCGCTCCTTTGTTCGTCAAATTGGAGCTACCTAGTACGACTATTTTTTTATGTACAAAATCATCTTAAGGGTGAATTGACCTTTAATTCCACGCACCACTTTGTGGTAATTATCCGAAACACTATGTCTTATGACTTATGCAAAAGTAAGATATAGTGGAAAATAATTAAAGGTAATTATTTGATTGGTGAACCCACTACCTCAATCAAAACTTTGTTAATTTAATCTTAGTGAATTGGTTAATAATAAAGTTTTATTAAAACCTATGTTATAAAGTTGTATGCATGCTTTTTCATACATATTTTTGATTATATACATAAAAAACTAGTACCCTTAAAATTAAGTTAATGCCATCTAATTAAACGAAAACTTGAAGTTGTAATTTACGTCATGTGAGAGCTTTGCTAGATTACAATTGAAAGGTAAATCTTCATGTTGTGTGAGAGCTCAACTGGTCACATTTGCAGTTCTTTAAATTAGACAACTTAAATGAGTTGTTAGTGAGAGCTAAGACTCAAGGCATAAGATGGGGATAAAACATGCTTACAATGCAACTAGGTTTGGCAATTGTAAATCCCATAATGATCTAGGAATTGCAACAGGTTTGGCAATTATTGTTCGACAATTACCTTGTTGAATACTATCATTACTAGCAGATCAACTGATGTAATGGCACTATGTCAATTTGGATCCTAGCTTTAAGGAAATTTTATGGTTTATATGAATATTAACCAACGGGTATTTAATTTTCTTAAATATTTAATTATTGAAAATACTAAAATTGAATTTTGGTAATTCTTTTAAATATATTAATGCAACGTTAAACCGTAAATGTAGTTTGGGCTTTGATAAATTGATCTAGTTTTGTTTTCAAACAAATGTTTGATTAAGAAGAATTTACTTAAAAGACAAACGTAGTCTCCTTTCCATGAAAGAAGAGTGAGACACAATCCTATTCCTTTTCATGAATGAGAAATGTATGATAGGAACATTAGAATTTTCTAAATTCTAATATAACTCATAGCAAACTTTAATAGTTAAGAGAATTGCACATTTTTCATAGAGATTTCATCACCCTCATTCGGTGATTAAATTCTTTTGTAACAAATATGATATTTGGTTAACAGGAAAATATGTATGACACTTTATGAGTTATTAAAATTATAAGGTAGACTAATTACTGCAAAAATGGTAAAAAGACAAACTCGTATATTTATCTAGTTGTTTTGATTTGACCATTTGAAGGTACTACATACCATTGTGGGGATGGTAGACCTATTTGTTAGGAATTAAATGATTGAAGACTTAGTACTACTGAAGACAACTAACAATACAAAATGCTGCTAGTGTATGTTCAAGACTACTGAAGACAACTAACAGTACAAACTGTCAGGTTAGTACTGCTTGTATGAATGAAGGTACTGCTGCATGATACTGCTTTAGAAGACGTGCAGAAGATAAGCATGAAATAGATTGTATGTATATCACAATTAGTTAGAATTATACAGGTAGATACTATCTTGTAAAGGACCCCTTGTGCTATAAAAGGAGGTCCTAGGTTAATTAGTCATATACGTTTTTGTTAAGATTCAAGGTCTTGTAACCCTAGTGATATTGGAGATCACTCGTATTATTTGCTAATAATATTGAATCGTTTGGAGTCAAAACCAATCTTCTAAGTGTTATCAAGTAGATTCCGCATACTTGGTAATATAAACTCAAAGTATCCTTAACACAATCTAAGTGTGTTTGATCATCTCAAGTGGTATCAGAGACAGGTTGGTACTTTGATTTAAAGAAAAGATAATGGACATGGAAACCACACAGACCAACATGGCTGCTAAGTTGCCTATGCTGAAGCAAAACGATTTTGAGATGTGGAGGCTTCGAATTGAACAGTACTTCCAAGTGCAGGACTATGCACTCTGGGAGATCATTGAAGATGGAAACTATTTTAAACCATCAACATATGTAACAACAGTTGATGGTGAGGAAAAGATTAATGTGAATACTTCTCTAGTTACTGCAGAAGAGAAGTTGCAAAAGAAGAATGATGTCAAAGCTAGAAGTTTGCTAATAATGACCATCCCCAATGATCAGCTCCTAAATTTCAGCAAATACAAGGATGCAAAATTCTTGTTTGAAGCAATCACTACTCGGTATGGTGGTAATGAAGCCACCAAGAAGACCCAAAAGACCTTACTGAAGCAGAACTTTGAAAATTTCAGTGCTACCAGTAATGAGTCTTTAGATCATATGTTTAATAGATTGCAGAAGATTGTCAGCCAACTGGCTGTGCTTGGAGTTGAAATCCCTCAGAAAGACCTGATCTCTAAGTTTTTAAGGAGTTTACCTGCTGAATGGGCTATGCATGTGGTGGTCTGGAAAAGTAAACCAGACATTGACACTATGAGCCTCAATAATCTATACAACAACTTTAAGATTGTTGAACAGGATGTGAAGGAAGCTGGAAGTGCAAGTTCAAGATATGGGAATATAGCTTTTGTGTCATATCCCAACAACACAAATACAGAAGAAGTGAAAGTGGCTGCAGGAGTTAGTACTGCTAGCTCATCAACTAGTACTGCTGGTATTCTGAGTGATACTACCTATTATGCATTCCTGACCAGCCAAAACAATGGGTCTATGCTGTCACATGAAGATCTAGAGCAGATTAATGATGATGATTTGGAAGAAATAGATCTAAAGTGGCAGATTTCACTTCTTAGCATGAGGGCTAAGAAGTTTTTTCAAAGAACTAGCAAGAAGATCAACATCAGTAGTAATGATACTGCTGGTTTTGACAAATCTAAGGTGGAATGCTTTAACTGTCACAAGTTGGGGCATTTTGCCAGAGAGTGTAGAAGACCCAGGCAACAGGATAGCAAGAATAAGGGGTATGGAAGCAGGCCAAAGGCAGTGGAAGAGGCAGAGACATCTTCAAAGGCTATGGTTGTAACACCCGTTCCCCAGGTGTTGGGACCCCACCCTAGGTGGAATATGTTAAAGACTTAATGTGATTGGTTGGTCAACAAAGTTACGTGAAAGTCAAACCCGAAGGTCAAACTAACAGTCAAAGTATGACTAATGTAGTGATATAAAATATGATGTATAAACTAGAAGGGCCTAAGTTGTCAAGTGTTAATTATGTGTTATAAGTTAGTTGTGGCTAAAATAGGATAAAAGAGACTTGAGGGACCATTCTTGCCAAAAGCCCAAAGATCCACCTAACTAGTATTAACTAGCTTATTCTAGAGATTTCATGAATTATTGAGGGAGAAGTGAGAGGCCGGTTTTTAGAGAGAAGGAAAAAGAGAGGGAAAAACTAGTTATTGATCAAGGATGAAGAAGATGAAGATCTTATGCAAAAAAGAAAGGGAAAAGAAGCTTTGCAAAAGCTAAGGCCGAAGCTCTTTGGGCGATATTATAGCATAGCGCATTTCCTCCATACCCTTGTTTAGTTATGATGTTATGCTATTAAGTCTTGATTAGTTATGAAGGATGATGAGGATGATGGAAGATTGTGTTGTTGATGATGTTCTTGATGTTGTTTAGCTTGGACCAAGGTAAGTAAAATGATGATGGCATGTATTATATGGATGTCTAACATGTATGTGTTAT
The DNA here is from genome assembly GCA_021014915.2 of Artemisia tridentata subsp. tridentata. NCBI lineage: Eukaryota > Viridiplantae > Streptophyta > Magnoliopsida > Asterales > Asteraceae > Artemisia > Artemisia tridentata. The sequence goes on along the minus strand of CP139501.1, from coordinate 301,102,332 downwards.
GTATGTTTTGTGGTTAGTGATAAGAGATTGGATATGTGCTTATGTGCTAGGATGAATATGATCTAAGTGGTGATTTTGGTTGTGATGGTATGTTGATGTTAGGTGGTTATGCAAGAATTAGAGAGTGGAGTAGCTAAGTAAGTGTTTGGAGATATGTGATGCTTATGTGTTTGATTGAAGTATAATGTTATGTGATTATCGTTTTACTTACTAAGTGTAAGCTTATTCTTTTAGTTGTTAATGTTTTGTAGGTTTATGTGCGACGGAAGGAAGTTTCATGGATTATAGCATAAGGATTTGGAAGTGATTTCGGAAGATAATAAGTAGTAGGAGCTAGGTAGAATACCAAGCTCGAGACAAGGTTGTACCCCCGAGAGTCTCTTTTATGAGTCGTTTATTGTGTGTCAAGGTCGGGTAACGGTTTGAGGGTCTAACGAGTCATCAAGTGTGTTTTGAGTGTTTGTAGTGAATGTTTAAAGGAGCGTTTGGTTTAGTTGTGTTTGTACCCATTTTGGGTGGTAAACGGGTCAAGTGTAGTTGGAACGTGTTGGTTATGATATAGTAATGAAGTTGGCCAAGTTTTGTGTAAAACGGAAGTGGTATAAGTGGTTTGATGTGAAAATGGGTCAAAACGGGTTATTTTGCATAACCCGTCTAATTTGTAAAGTACCCCTTCGGGGTGTCGTAAGGTGAATGTTTTTGTATGAAAATGATTGTATTGATATACTAGAGGATTCTGGAAAGTTTCGTCAAGTTTCGAGTCCGGGAGGTCGGGTTTCTGAACGGGCTTCGCGAAACTGCATTTTTGAGACAGTAGGTTCTGAGCAGATTTTTGGGGTAGATACGGCGTATCTCCTTTTTGAGATACGGCGTATCATGAGATGAGGCGCATCTCCTTTTTGAGATACGGCGCATCTATTCAACAGTCCAGATTTGGTAATTGTAAAAATCATATCTTTTGATCCGTAAGTCGTCATGGGTCGTGCCACCTATCGTTTCGAAGCTAATTGAGTCTACTTTCATCTAAAAATAGTCTCAAGGTCTGAAATTTTATAGATTTTTGTCAGTGGTCAAAAGAGTAAGCAGGTGTCCGTAAAAGTGAGTCGTTTCCGCGTAAAAAGTTTTAAATTTTGGTCTAAACGGGTACGGGGTGTAACAACTTGGTATCAGAGCTTCGGTTTAAGTGAATTAGGTTTCCACTATAGGTTGCCTAGACTTAAACCACTCGTAGACGCGTTAAGTTTAAGTTTAAGAAATGCGGCCAAATAGTTTGTAAGTTATAGGATGTGAATGTTGAGTTTTGATATGAACTAGGTGATTGCTACATGAGTATAATGATGGGGACTTATAAGTGTGTTTTATGTGATATATGTAGTGGGAGACTTGGCGTGTGAGTGATAGGATTACCGTACACCTCAGGCTGTCTCGGTAATCATTACATGATTATGTGATTGTTTGTTATGGTAGTTTAGCGAGGGCGAATGGATGTAATAAGATGTGTGGTGGTTTATAGGAAATGTGACTGATGACGTATAGTCTATACCCGGGTCACGAACCCGGTTAGTAAACAATACTAACAATTAAGCCCACCACGTATGGGCCGCAACTGGACTATCAGTTGCGCGGTTTGGGTCGACAAGGCCCAACCCCAAAGCTATTTCCGGAGAATATATGGAATATCTTCTAAATAAAGAAGATATATACCAAATCTCCGATGTCGGCGTACATGCCGAAGAGTAGGGAACACGAAACCTATTAGGGTTTCGTGCATATATAAAGGGCATTCCAGCCCTCGGTAAACGGTACGATCTTCAATAAACCCTAAACCATAAACTAAACCCTACGTTCGATTACTTACTCTCACGCCGGAGGATAATCGGGGGAGACAATCCCTCGATAAGCTTAACGGTGTTTGTTATTTTTCTTAGTGCGCAGGTCACATCAAGCATTAAGATTCGAATTGGTACGAGAATAGAAGCCCTATCAAGGAACGCCCAACTTTTGTATCAACAAGTGGCGCCATCCGTGGGACCCTACACTAAGAATTTTACCGAAAACTAGAATGACGAAACACGGGAGTCACAAGAGTCCGCATGGGAAGAAGGCGCAGGATGACCCACTAGGGAAGAAGCACCAAACAGATGCGCCCCCTAAGCAGACCCCTGGAACAACCAGTGTGCCTAAAAGCTTAGGAGTGTATTCAGATCAGGTCTTCCCTGCAGTGGAATCGCTTACCAAAACTACCCCCGCTATTACGACAAGTACTAGCGCGGTAGACCTCGAGCGCACTCCTTTCACCATGCCAGAGGTGAACTTCAATGAGCCTCCCAATGCGCCTATCCGAAACAAGGATCCTGCCTTGGAAACGGACTCCATCGCGCTTGAAGGAGTCACTTCCGAATTAGCGCCAAGCGACTTTGTATCCCAAAACTACGAAGCCTTGACCGCGCTCATGCGAGAGGAGGCAAAGAAGAGGTCAAGCCAAAGCCTGCACGGCAGACTCAACTTTGACCCTAATCCTGACGCATCCCCACCGCGCTACCGAAAGGAAGGACGCGAGAGGGATAGCCGTAAACAACCAGTGTTCGCCAGGATTGGAAGGAAGGTTGTGGATGATGAAGCAGCCGATCTTCAACATCTGGAGGAACCTGAAGAAAGCGAGCGGCGCGCCAATGTCCACGCTAGGCTTGGCAAGCGAAAAATCCAAGATAGGCTTGGGCGACGATGCTCCCCAAGTGAAAGCCCCTCAAGCTCTGACTCTGATGATAGTCGGCGCAAGCGCCACAGAGGAGCAAGCTCAGACTCTGATGATAGTAGACGCAAGCGTCACAAAAGAGTCCGCTCATCTTCAAGAGATTCCTCGGACAGCGAGACTGGACACTGGAAATCAAGAGGGAAATACCGCGACCAGGATGATGAAGACATGTCTCTCCCCTGGCGTCGCCAAAAGGTTGATGCGTTTACTAGGCGCATCAGTGACTTTTCTGAAAATAAGAAAAGGCGCATGCCTGCTAATGTCAAAACATATGATGGGACAGGTGATCCGGATGATCACCTAAAAATTTTCGAATCAGCAGCTACTATCGAAAATTGGCCACAGCCTGTGTGGTGCCATATGTTCAACTCCACATTAGTAGGAAACGCGCGCAACTGGTTTAGTAAGCTTCCACGTAGAAGCATTGGTGGGTTTGAAGAGTTGCGCAGAGCGTTTCGCTTAAATTTCACCCAAAGAAAGAAGTGCGCAAAAAACCCTGTCGAACTCGCTAGGGTTAAACAGCGACAAGGTGAATCCACAAGCGCTTTCATGGAACACTTCAAGGACGAGTGCATGAAAGTCAAGGCGTGTCCAGAGATACTCAAAATATCGGGTTTTATGAATGCAATAAATAACCCAGATCTGATAAAAAAGCTAAATGATAAGGTTCCCTTAACCTTCGATGAGCTCATGAAGCGCACGAGGTCTTTTGTCCAAGGAGAAGAAGCCGCCGCGGATAGCAGAAAAAGCTATTCGAACCATAGGTCGCAAGAAGAGTCAAGGAGACAATCCAATGACCAGAGCGGCAATCGTAATAGGAGTTACCGTAATCAAGGCGGCGGAAGGGGAAACGACAAGTATACCCCATTAACAAAAACTCCAAAGGAGATATTCGCAACAGAAGGAGCAAACTTCCCGAAACCACCACCAATCCGCACCCCAGAGGATAAGCGTATAGGGAATGGTTATTGCGAATACCATGGACAGAAGGGCCACACAACTAACGAGTGCGTCCAACTGCGCCAATTGATTGAAAAGTTGGTGAAGGAAGGAAAGATGGACCACCTCGTAAAAAACATCAGAGAAGGGAAAGATAAACAAAAACCAGTGGCCAAGAAAGAGGCGCCAAGAGAAAAGGCAGATATCATCTACATGATACAGCCATGGCCGCGCGTGACAAGACAAAAAGTTAGCCAGCGTTTCTCTAAGGGAAACGAAATCTCTTTCCCCTCCCTGACCGCGAACAACGCAGTGGTGGATCCACTTACCATTGAAATACATACGGGGGGTCACGACATCCGTCGCATGTATATAGATGGGGGTGCATCCGCTAATATTATATACGAACACTGCTTCAAGAAACTGCGACCTGAGATACAGAGTCAGTTGATCCCAGCCACAGCACCGCTCACTGGCTTCACAGGAGAGAAGATATGGCCCACGGGGCAATTGCGTCTATTTGTAGAAGTTGGTGACAAACCACACTCTACGGTTACCTGGATGGATTTCATGATAATCAGATCCCCCTCTCCGTACAATGGTATCATCGGGAGACCTGGAATATCATCTATTCGCGCCGTGCCATCCACAGCGCACGGGATGCTTAAGTTCCCAGTGGAAGGAGGCATTGTCACCCTTTACAATACCACCACACCACCCAAGGAATGTAACGCTGTGACAAGTGACGTAAGTATCGTTCCAGAACAACGCGCAATCAAAGTCCCAAACCTAACGGTCGCCATTCACCCTGAATATCCGGATCAACAGGTATCTATTGGTGGGTCTCTGTCTGACAAAGGCAGGTCAGCTATATGCGCACTCTTGCAAAATAATTTGGATATTTTTGCATGGGAACCTAAGCATATGACAGGAGTGCCACGCTCCATCACGGAACATAAGCTACAAATCCGACAAGGATACCCTCCAATACGACAGAAAAAGCGCGGACAAGCTCCAGACCGCGCAAAAGCCATCCTGGAAGAAGTACATAAGCTAGTAGACGCAGGCATCATGCGTGAAGTCTACTACCATGATTGGCTCTCTAACCCAGTGATGGTAAAGAAGAGCGATGGCAGTTGGAGGATGTGCGTAGACTTTACAGATCTCAATAAAGCATGTCCACAGGACTGCTACCCGCTCCCGGAAATAGACTGGAAAATTGAGTCTCTATGCGGATATCCCTTCAAATGCTTCCTGGACGCATACAAGGGATACCACCAAATTCAAATGGCGGAAGAAGACGAAGAAAAGACGGCCTTCCACACAAGTCAAGGAGTCTACTGCTATACAAAAATGCCTTTCGGCCTAAAGAACGCAGGAGCAACATACCAAAGATTGGTAGACACTGCGTTCGAAAAGCAAGTGGGACGCAATTTGGAAGTATACGTCGATGATCTCGTCATCAAAAGCCATACAGAGGAAGAACTGGTGCGCGACATGGAGGAAACGTTCAAAACACTTAGGAGAATCAACATGAAATTGAACCCCAAGAAGTGTACGTTTGGCGCGACGGAAGGCATGTTTCTCGGGTATTTGATAGAACCCGATGGGATCAAGCCTTGCCCAGAGAAAACTCAAGCAGTCATTGACCTCCCCTCACCGCGCACACTGAAAGAAGTTCAGTCACTAAACGGAAAGCTAGCCGGACTGAACCGATTCTTATCCAAATCAGCAGACAAGTCACTTCCCCTATTCAAGACACTCAAGAAGTGCACCAAAAAGGGAGACTTCAGGTGGACTGCGGAAGCGGAAGAAGCTTTCCAACAGCTCAAGCAACACATAGCAGCGCTCCCAAAGCTTGTTGCACCCCGACCAGGGGAAGAGCTGATCATGTACCTATCTGCGACCCAAGGAGCAGTCAGCGCAGTCCTATTGACAGACAGGGACTCCATCCAAACACCCATTTATTTTGTTAGTAAGGCGCTCAAAAAAACAGAGATCAACTACACGGCAATGGAAAAGTTGGTCCTAGCTTTAGTGTTTGCAGCGAAAAGACTGCGCAGGTACTTCCAGGCGCACCCAATCGCTGTCATCACAGACCAACCCATCAAACAAGTTATCTCGAAACCCGACGCATCGGGGCGCTTACAAAAATGGAGTGTGCTACTGGGAGAGCACAATATATCATACAGACCGCGCACTGCAATTAAAGGGCAGATATTGGCCGACTTCATCATCGAGAAGCCGGACACAGACACTCCACTTGCGACAAGCAAGGAGGAACTTCAAGAACCATGGACTCTATTTACTGATGGATCCTCATGCGTAGATGGATCAGGAGGTGGCCTTATTCTCACCAACCCAGAAGGAGTCGAATTCACCTACGCACTGCGTTTTGAATTCACAGCCACGAACAACGAGGCAGAATACGAAGCACTCCTAGCGGGGTTACGTATCGCAGCTCAAATGGGTGTACGTAATCTAGAGGTAAACGTCGATTCACGACTAGTGGCTAACCACGTGTCAGGCGAATATGTAGCAAAGGAGGAACACATGATCCAATACCTCGAAAAGACCAAATCTCTGATCCAGAACTTCGACAGATTCGTCATCAAGCAGGTTCCAAGGAGTGAAAACAGAAAAGCAGATGCGCTGAGCAAAATTGCATCCACCAGTTTTGCGCATCTATCAAAACAAGTTTTGGTGGAAACCTTGAAAAACAAGTCAATAACAGAGATGGAAATATCCACGGTGATAGAAGAGGAACATCCTACGTGGATGACGCCAATCATTGACTTCATCAGCAAGGGCATACTCCCCCAAGAACAAAAGGAAGCTCGGAGAATCCGGCGCACAGCGCAGCGATTCGAACTCCGAGATGATGTCTTATATAGACGCTCATTCCTACAACCATGGCTTAGGTGTGTTGGACCTCTCCAGGCAGACTATGTACTTCGAGAGATCCACGCAGGCTCATGCAGCATGCACTCAGGACCACGATCCATAGTAGCGCGCGCCCTCAGGTCTGGATACTATTGGCCAACTATGCACCGCGACGCACGCGACCTGGTACGAAAGTGCAATGATTGCCAAGTTCACAGACCCATTCCGCGCCGACCACAGCATGAGCTAACACCTATTACATCGCCATGGCCATTCTACAAATGGGGTATCGACATCGCTGGACCTTTCCCCATTGCCGCAGGAGGATTGAAATTCCTCATTGTGGCAATAGATTACTTCACCAAGTGGATCGAAGCAAAGGCAAGTAGCGACTATAACAGGTAACCAGGTGAAACGATTCGTGTGGGACAACATAGTATGTCGCTTTGGATTACCTGGAGAAATTATCTCTGATAACGGAAAACAATTCCGCGATAACCCGTTCAAAGACTGGTGCGAACAGCTGAACATCACGCAACACTTTGCATCAGTAACTCATCCACAAACCAATGGTCTGGTCGAGCGCGCAAACAGAAGTCTTGGTGAAGGAATCAAAGCGCGCCTGGATAGACACAAAGGTAGATGGGTTGAAGAACTATCACATGTTCTTTGGGCGCACCGAACAACCATCAAGGTCAGCAACGGGGACACCCCCTTCTCTTTGGTCTATGGGACAGAAGCTGTTATACCAGCTGAAATTGGAATGCCAACCATCCGTACTGCGGAAGTTAATGCGGCAACCAATGATGATGAGCGGCGCATAGACTTAGATCTATTGGAAGAGCGACGTGAACGCGCAGCAATACGTGAAGAGAAAGCCAAGTCGAAAATGAAAAAATACTATGATACCAAAGTGCGCAGCACTTCATTCAGACCAGGCGACTTCGTATACCGCGAAAACGACTCAAGCCGCGCAAAAGACACTGGAAAGCTAGGACCAAAGTGGGAAGGACCTTACGAGGTCATAGAAGCACTTGGCAATGGAGCGTACAAGCTACGCGACAAGGACGGAAATGAGCTACAGCGAACATGGAACGTCCGCAACCTCAAACGGTGCTATCTTTGAAGAAGGCTACGGCCCAACATGGACACTCTTGCGCTTTAGAAAGTGCCCTCAATAAAGATCCATGTAATTTTATTTTTATGAATTATCTAGATAAACATTTTTTGTTAAACTTGCAAGTATTAATAAAACGTTATGGTTTCTAGCTAACTCCATAACACATTTAACTTTATTGTTTGCGTTTCTTATTATGTTTCAATATCGTTATTATCTTGCCTACATGGCGTGCATGCACACACTAAGACCCACGATGGCAGAAAGGATGAGTAAACCTAATAAACTACTCGTTGAGTAAGAGGGTTGCAAACCCATCAACACCGGATCACGAATCCTTGTTAAACACCTTGCGCTCAAGACGTTGGCGCAAGTTCCTCGCTCATCCCACGACGGATGCGCGATAGAGCACACTGTGCGCGTTTAACAAATAAGGAAATCAAGACTCTTGATTCCTTAAAGTAAAAAATACGATAAGTAAATTTACACAAATACATAGACGACTATGATTAAGTTGGACAAATTCAACACACGACTACGGTCCTTAAGGAAACTCATACACGATTATGATCCTTATTTTCTAAATACGCTTAAACACTTACACATATCTTCACACAAGGATATATAAGTCGTACAAAGAACTACGAGTTCAAAAGGCATAAGCATTTAGAAATTATAAAAACACCAAGTACAAAAGCAACTTTTTATTTATAGAATACGTTTCTACAAAAAGGCTTATACAAAAAGGCTAAATGCTATAGGCACGCCTTAGCTGGCTAGAGCCCCCATCAAGAGCCGCTTCCTTTGCATCCTCGAGTCGCTTCAGCAACTCAGCATCATCAAGGGAAACAGTGGCCACGCAGACAGGCACACCATCGGATCTAGGCTGATGCGCAGCGCCTATGCCGCACAGAATGGCCTTTCCTTTCTCGCCTTTCTTCCGTGCGACCCTGGAAACATGCGCATTTAGCGACCTTTGCAAAGAAATTTCTTTCTCAAGACGGAAAGGATTTAGAATGTCACGAGGCTGAGCAAAGATGGGTACCTTCAACTGCGCCACATCAGGCTTCAAGTAGAAGTCCACCTGCTGCTCTGCATCATCCTGCAGATGCCTAGGAAGAGTGAGCCCCGCCATAATCACACTGATCGGCTGGTCCTGATCACGCTCCAAGAGAGCGATGTGCGGAAGCTCAAGCTTCTTTAGCTCCTCCATGGCAGCAACAAGCTCAGCATGGGCATCCGCCTTATACCCAGGCACCTCAGCAAGCGGCACAGTCAGCAACTTGGCTTCCGCAAGCTTGTCTGCGGCCGAGGTCTCACCGTGCGCAATGGCGCAATTGACAACCTTCCCAAAGGATCCGGTGACCTCAGGATGCTCCAGCGTACACATGGCGGCCAGGCGAAGACCATGGCTGATCAACCACCTACGATATAACACAAGTGTTAATAAGAAAAAGGGTCTCAAATATATACAAGTTATAAGGAAAATACAATGGTCATATACCTGCGCTCGGCCACAGCTTGAACCAAATGAGGATAAAGCTCCTCATCATACTCGATGCTAAGCTTACGGAGCTTCTCCTCCTGCATCTTCAGCGCAAGCTCCACTTTGCTGCGGAACTCCTCAATGTTGGCAAAGTGCTTGCTCCTATTTTGTTGCAAGTACTTCAGCGCCCATAAAGAATTCCGTCTCTGAAGATCCGCAGCAGCGCGCTCCTTCCCCAGCTCAGCCATCACCATGACCTTCTCCTCACCCATCTTTTGCGCAGACGCCTCTGCGCGCTCCAGTTTAGCCTTGGAGCTCAGCTGCTCAGCTTTAGAGCTTGCTAATTCAGACTGCACAGACGCTAATTGCGCCCGCAGTCTGGAAACTTCATCAGACTGGTACACCCTGGCTTGCGAAACCAGCTCAGACTGGCGCACAGCTATGGAGGCCAGCTCCTCCATCGCGGAGTCAAAAGGACTTAACTCCACCGCAGTGTCCTTCGACGCAGACGCCTCAAGGGGACTCTCCTTGGGTGGCGCACTCTCATCAGCAACACCAGCAGGCTGTTTACTGTATGAAACATCAAGACGCAAGATCAGTGTACGGAAAACAGACAAGCATATACAAATTCCTAAGGGGTTAATAAAAACTACTTACGGGGGGGGAGGGGTCGAGGACACGTTTTTCTCCTTCTCAGCCTCAGTTGAGGACACGTCCTTCTCCTTCTCAGTTTCAGTCGTGGACGCACCTCCACCAGACTTCTCAGCTTCCACACTGAAGACACGGAGCAACACGGTTAGAGTAAAATACAACTTGACAAAAGTTTATAGCTAACAATTCAGATACTTACTCCATCTGCACCTCAGTAAAAGATGGGCCTTCCCCAGCCTCAGTCCGCGGCCTCTTGGAAGGCCCTTCACCATAACCACCAGACGCTCTCTTCCGCGTCAGCTGGGAGACCTCCTCCATATCATTATCAGAATCCTCTAAATGGATCAAGGGGGGAGGAGGCTGCGCAGCCTCAGGACTTGGCTGTACAGGAGGAGCCACCTCCTGAATTGGCTCAGCTGCTATCACACCAGGGGAGCCTTCGGGATCTGGGATAACCAAATCCACGACACGCCCTGCCGTCGCCTGCAGAATAGTCTGCTCACCATCCCCCAGAGGACGCACCCCCACCGCCACAGCACGCGGATTTTCCAGCCTCACAACAGCAAACAGATCCATATCTGCGCATCAAGTAAACAAAGGAAAGCAAGTTACATAAAGTATGAAAAAAGAAGAAGCGCTTACACTAAATAACGACAGTAAGGCGACAGAAGGAGCACCCACCCGTGCCATCCGCATTCAAGAATGTGGGGACCTCCGTCTCATGCTCAAAGAAGTTGCGACTGATGCCCATATGCACCAGGAACGCCTCCGGATATGGCTTGATGGGAATACGGTTCTCATCAATGATCGCCGCATGATCCGCGTTATACCACGTCTCAGGGGGGCGCTCATCCTTGGGCAGATCGGCACGGGTGTAAAACGGAAAATGGTCAGGGAAGACGGCTTCATCAACCCAAAAGAATTTTTCCCTCCAATCCTTGAGCTTATCTACCTTCTGCACGTAACATTGCAACTTTCCAACGCGCTTCGAGAAGGTAACCCACCCATTTGACCACGTTGCGTGATAAAACGCGCGAAATAAGTGGAGGGTTGGGTGAATCGCCAACAAGCGACAGTTCACCTCAAAGTTAGCAATCTTCCCAGCACCAATACAATGCAACTGGGAGATGTGGAGATTGTAGTAATTGAGAATGTCACTCAGTAACACGGAGATGGGGACGCGCTGATTCGCCCACTCGAAAAAGCGCGTATATAACCCCACCTTCCCAGCAGGGAAATCCGCGATGGTGTCATTGGGACCGGGTACCTCTGGGCGCAGGCCCATAGGGATAAAGTAATCCGAGGTGAACTGAATCAGTTCATCCTCGGTTATGTCAGAATGAAAATCATGAAGTTGCGCTACCATATTGTGACTCAGATTATGTGCGCACGCGCAATTACCTTTGAATTATCTTTTTCTTGGAAAAAGATTTGAAGATGTGAAAATGGTGGAAGTGTGATTTTTAACTGTGGAAGTCACAGTGAATAAGCGGCGGTAGTTTATATACCTTTCCTATCCACCACAGATGATCGCCACGTGTACCCCACTAGCTCCAATCGTGTGGCTAGGATAAATGACGGGACATGGCAAGTGGGCAACCTCTCCATTTCCCAAGGTACCCAAATTGCACTTTTTTGGACTAGATACATTACACGTGTGTTTTGGGCGGTAATTTTTTGAAAGCTTCCCGCGTACGCGTGGGGATATTTTCGATACGACTCTAGTCTAGCGTCCGCAGGTTTTACCCTGCGCACACTAGACTGGGGGGACATGATGACGTATAGTCTATACCCGGGTCACGAACCCGGTTAGTAAACAATACTAACAATTAAGCCCACCACGTATGGGCCGCAACTGGACTATCAGTTGCGCGGTTTGGGTCGACAAGGCCCAACCCCAAAGCTATTTCCGGAGAATATATGGAATATCTTCTAAATAAAGAAGATATATACCAAATCTCCGATGTCGGCGTACATGCCGAAGAGTAGGGAACACGAAACCTATTAGGGTTTCGTGCATATATAAAGGGCATTCCAGCCCTCGGTAAACGGTACGATCTTCAATAAACCCTAAACCATAAACTAAACCCTACGTTCGATTACTTACTCTCACGCCGGAGGATAATCGGGGGAGACAATCCCTCGATAAGCTTAACGGTGTTTGTTATTTTTCTTAGTGCGCAGGTCACATCAAGCATTAAGATTCGAATTGGTACGAGAATAGAAGCCCTATCAAGGAACGCCCAACTTTTGTATCAACAGTGACTAATAAGGAAAGTGCATGGCTTGTGAGATAGGGATGACCAAAGTATAGTCTTGTGAGTAATTATACTTAGTGTGATGATCATTAATGAGGTATTAGAGACGAGTTAGTGGAAAGTCAAAGTATTAGGAGCGTGATTACGAATGTGTGGTAACGTTGAATGTGTGTGGTGAAGAAATGATATAAATTATTACATAATAAATCCGTGATGAGCTTGGTTATGCTACAAAATGAGGAAAGGCATAGGGATTGAGTAAATAATGAAATAGAGCGAAACTTCCTAAGTAATAATAGCGATAATGAGATGAACATGTGTGAAGCTAAGGTGTTGTCATGAAATAATTATATTACGACTAAGGCGATTAGCTGTAATTATTAATAATGAATGAATGTGTTATAGTTGACGACCTATGTAAGGTCTACATGAAAAGGAAGCGAGTGAGACTAAACGAAGAGAGAAAAGATATGAGAATAAAAAAAAAAAATGTGAGGGATTATAAATGAAAGAAAGAATGAGAGGAGTGTGCATGAGATAAAGACGTTGTCTTGAAATTACCATATTACGGCTAAGGCGATTAGCTGTAATCACTATAATAAATGCATGAGTTTCGGTTGGTAAAATGTGAGAAGTCTAGATGTAAATGAGTCGAGTGGACTAAAATGTAAAGTAAGAATGTGAAGATGATTAATGAAGGCTAAGAATGCAAGAGGTAAAGTAAAGATGTGAAAATAACTAAAGCGGATTAAGAATGTAAGGAGTATGTATGAGATAAAGGCATTGTTCTGAAATTATCATATTACTGCTAAGGCGATTAGCGGTAATTACTATAATAAACGAACGTAATAATGTATGTAAAATGTTTAATAGCTTGGATCTAATGTTAAAATGTGAAAGTGGAAAAGTGATGAATGCTAATGATCCTTCGGGATGAATGTTAAATGAGGTATCCCTCGGGATGACCAAGTAAAGGAATGTTAAGGAATCCTTCGGGATGAATGTTAAAGATCTTTCGGGATGAAAACGTATTGCCTTCACCGGCAAAGATTGCCTACATCCTTGGCATGTGTGAAGGTCCTTTCGGGGAAAATGTTAAAGTAAAGTGGATCCAAGCTAGAAAACGGAAGAGTTTAAATAACAAGTGAAAAATAAAATGAAAATGAAATAATAAAAGCTAGATTGGGAAATAGGAGTGATAGTGTTATGTCGGGAGTACATAACCATGAGTTTATATTTCTTGATTTACATCGATTGGGACGCCTCTCCATGTAAAGGAGGAATTATAAACAAGTGGGCTATGTGTTGCCGACACGACACGAGTAGGGTTAGAGAAGTAGAAAGCGGGAGTTTAGAGTTAGTTAGGAATTGTAAGGATTAAGATAGGAGGGTTAGAATTAGACCATGGCGTTTAGTTGAGACTTAGGAGAACCTTGATGGGAGGGAGAAATTGTAATGAGGATATAATGTGCTTTGCGGCATTGTGCAAAATATGATGAATGAAAGTAATGGAATGTGAACGTATTAGTCGAGTGTGATTATGTAAAGTCAAACAGCACGAGTTTCTTGAGTATTAAGTAGTCAAAGAATGAGGGTAGAGGATAAGGCGAGTGAGAAGGTGATGTAACAGTAATAGAGTGGACTAGAATGATGACTAGTGGTAATAAGTAAGTCTTGTATTATGTAATATCTAAGCAAGAGTTGTGTGGTATAGAAGTAAGCGGGAGTAATGTGGATTAGGGCATGTGATATGTTGTAGCATGCATAGAATTGCAAGATCATTTAGATCGTTGCACTAAATAAACTAGGAGTTAAGGTGTTTGGAATGAGAGGAAATAAGTGACTAAGTGTAGGATAGTAAAGAACGACAGATTTCGGGGACGAAATCTAAATAAGGGGGATAGAATTGTAACACCCGTTCCCCAGGTGTTGGGACCCCACCCTAGGTGGAATATGTTAAAGACTTAATGTGATTGGTTGGTCAACAAAGTTACGTGGAAGTCAAACCCGAAGGTCAAACTAACAGTCAAAGTATGACTAATGTAGTGATATAAAATATGATGTATAAACTAGAAGGGCCTAAGTTGTCAAGTGTTAATTATGTGTTATAAGTTAGTTGTGGCTAAAATAGGATAAAAGAGACTTGAGGGACCATTCTTGCCAAAAGCCCAAAGATCCACCTAACTAGTATTAACTAGCTTATTCTAGAGATTTCATGAATTATTGAGGGAGAAGTGAGAGGCCGGTTTTTAGAGAGAAGGAAAAAGAGAGGGAAAAACTAGTTATTGATCAAGGATGAAGAAGATGAAGATCTTATGTCCATAGCCTTCCTTAGTTATGATCTTATGCTATTAAGTCTTGATTAGTTATGAAGGATGATGAGGATGATGGAAGATTGTGTTGTTGATGATGTTCTTGATGTTGTTTAGCTTGGACCAAGGTAAGTAAAATGATGATGGCATGTATTATATGGATGTCTAACATGTATGTGTTATGTATGTTTTGTGATTAGTGATAAGAGGTTGGATATGTGCTTATGTGCTAGGATGAATATGATCTAAGTGGTGAATTTGGTTGTGATGGTATGTTGATGTTAGGTGGTTATGCAAGAATTAGAGAGTGGAGTAGCTAAGTAAGTGTTTGGAGATATGTGATGCTTATGTGTTTGATTGAAGTATAATGTTATGTGATTATCGTTTTACTTACTAAGCGTAAGCTTATTCTTTTAGTTGTTAATGTTTTGTAGGTTTATGTGCGACGGAAGAAAGTTTCATGGATTATAGCATAAGGATTTGGAAGTGATTTCGGAAGATAATAAGTAGTAGGAGCTAGGTAGAATACCGAGCTCGAGACAAGGTTGTACCCCCGAGAGTCTCTTTTATGAGTCGTTTATTGTGTGTCAAGGTCGGGTAACGGTTTGAGGGTCTAACGAGTCGTCAAGTATGTTTTGAGTGCTTGTAGTGAATGTTTAAAGGAGCGTTTGGTTTAGTTGTGTTTGTACCCATTTTGGGTGGTAAACGGGTCAAGTGTAGTTGGAACGTGTTGGTTATGATATAGTAATGAAGTTGGCCAAGTTTTGTGTAAAACGGAAGTGGTATAAGTGGTTTGATGTGAAAATAGGTCAAAACGGGTTATTTTGCATAACCCGTCTAATTTGTAAAGTACCCCTTCGGGGTGTCGTAAGGTGAATGTTTTTGTATGAAAATGATTGTATTGATATACTAGAGGATTCTGGAAAGTTTCGTCAAGTTTCGAGTCCGGGAGGTCGGGTTTCTGAACGGGCTTCGCGAAACTGCATTTTTGAGACAGTAGGTTCTGAGCAGATTTTTGGGGTAGATACGGCGTATCTCCTTTTTGAGATACGGCGTATCATGAGATGAGGCGCATCTCCTTTTTGAGATACGGCGCATCTATTCAACAGTCCAGATTTGGTAATTGTAAAAATCATATCTTTTGATCCGTAAGTCGTCATGGGTCGTGCCACCTATCGTTTTGAAGCTAATTGAGTCTACTTTCATCTAAAAATAGTCTCAAGGTCTGAAAGTTTATAGATTTTTGTCAGTGGTCAAAAGAGTAAGCAGGTGTCCGTAAAAGTGAGTCGTTTCCGCGTAAAAAGTTTTAAATTTTGGTCTAAACGGGTACGGGGTGTAACAATGGTGGCCATTGATGGACTAGGTTATGACTGAAGCTTCATGGCAGATGAAGAGGAAGCACCAGCTGAGATGACACTTATGGCCTTCTCTAACTCAGAGGTACTCTCAGCTAAAAATTGTTCTAAAACTTGTTCTGCTCTTAAAGAATATGAAACTTTAAAGAAACATTACGATGAGAAGAGAATTGAGCTAAACCAAACAAACTATAATTTGTCAAATCATAAAAGAGGTTTAGCAGTCCTAGAAGAACAAATTTTGCATTATAAGAAGAACTAGTCAGTCTTTACAAAAGATATAGTTGTTCTTAAGAGAGACTTGACACTTAAAAATGCTGAGATTAGTATGCTAAAAGCTGAGTTAGACAAAATCAAAAAGGCAAAAGACAATATTCAATTAAGTGTAGACACTTTAGAGTTTGCTTCTAAGGGTGTAAATAAAATCATAGAGTGTCAATTGATTAATAAGGCTAAATCTGGGTTAGGCTATAACACATGTCCACCTCCTTATAGAGGACTGCCTGCACCCCTAGGAATAGACTTAGAACACACATGTCTAGCTGAGTTTCAAGAGCCAAAATTAAATATGATTGTCAGGCTAAAAAAAATGTTAAAGTTAATAAACTTGATGTGTTGAATGAGCCTTTTGAAAGTGCTAGTGACACCTCTTTTGCTGAGGACAATGTGTCAATTGATAGGAACTCAGATGCTCCCATCATTGAAGATTGGGAATCTGATGATGAAGATCAGGTTGTAGCTAAACCTGATGTAGGAAAGCTAGAAGGAACTAATGTTCCTAAGGTGGTTAGTGATGAAACTGTTAAACCTAGAACAAATGAAAAACCAGCTAGGAAAACGGTTAGATATTCTAAGATGTGTAGGTCCACAAGCAAGTCTAGAGGTAACCAGAGGAACTGGAATGACCTCAAGTCCCATCAACTAGGTAGTGACTTTGTCATGTATAACAAGGCTTGTTTTACTTGTGGTAGCTTTGACCACCTTCAGGCTTTTTGTCATAACCATCAAGGAAAAAAGATGGTTATAGGAAATAATAGGGTACTTGGGAACACAAGTAATAAGGTGAACTCAAACAGGTCTCAATCTCAACCTAATGCTAATAGAATGACTCCCAGGGAAATTTTAATGACGTCATGCCTCAAACCTATTAGTACTGCTCGACCAGCAGTTAGTACTGCCAGACAATTTAAGACTGTTTACAATAAACCAACAGTTTCAAGTGCAAAACCAACTTTTAAATATGCACAACAAACTGTTAACAGGCCTTTTCACAAGAAAGCAGTGTTTCAAAATAAATTTTAGAACTCAAAGGTTAAAACTGCCAGACCAGCAGTTAAAACTGCTAGACCAGCAGTTAAAACTGCTAGACCAACATTTAGTACATGTGAACCTAAAAACACTGCTAGGGATAAAAGGGCAAATGCTGTTAAGGGCTCAGCATGTTGGGTATGGAGACCAATCAAACCCAATGGTGCATCAATTGTACTAAAGAGATTTGACTATATTGATGCACGAGGCAAACCCAAGTCATTGATGGCTTGGATACCCCAAGGAAACTAATTTCCTTCTTTTATGTGCAGGGACATCCACAAGATGATGAAGAAGATCAAGGTTATGCAGATAGTGGATGCTATAGGCACATGACAGGAAACATGTCCTATCTTTCAGACTTTACACCAATGGATGGAGGATATGTTACCTTTGGGGGAGGAATAGGTGAAAGGATTACTGGTAAAGGTACTTTGAAGACCGGTAAACTTGACTTTGAAGATGTGTATTTTGTGCAAGAGCTCAAGTACAATCTCTTTAGTGTCTCACAGATGAGTGACAAAAAGAACAAAGTTTTTTTTACTGACACTGAAAGTCTTGTGCTTTCCCCAGACTTTAAGTTACCTAATGAAAGTCAAGTACTACTTAAAGTTCCAAGAAAGGGCAATATATACAGTGTTGATATGAAGAAAATTGTTCCTAAAGAGGCTCTTACTTGTCTTGTTGCAAAAGCCACATTAGATGAGTCAATGCTATGGCATAGAAGACTTGGTCATGTCAACTTTAAAACCATAAATAAAATTGTTAAAGATGGTTTGGTAAGAGACTTGCCTCAAAAACGTTTTGAAAATGACCAAACTTGTGTTGCCTGTCTCAAAGGCAAACAACACAAGGCTTCTTGTAAGCCCAAGATCCAGAACTCTATTACTCAACCTTTGTTTATGTTACATATGGACTTGTTTGGTCCTACATCTGTGAGTAGTATTATGCATAAGAAGTATTGTCTTGTAGTTACTGATGACTATAGTAGATTCACATGGGTTTTCTTTCTAGGATCTAAGGATGAGACAACTAGTATTCTTAAGACATTTATAACTGAAATAGAAAACCTAGTTGATAAAAGAGTGAAAATCATCAGGTGTGACAATGGGACAGAGTCTAGGAATAGAGTTATGGATGATTTCTGTAGGGAAAAAGGTATTAAGAGAGAGTTTAGTGTAGCTAGAACTCCTCAACAAAATAGGGTTGCTGAAAGGAGGAATATGACACTAATAGAAGCTGCTAGAACCATGTTAGTTGACTCTAAGCTGCCCATCACTTTTTGGGCTGAAGCAGTTAATACTGCTTGTTATGTGCAGAACAGGGTTTTGGTAGTTAAACCGCATAACAAGACACCATATGAACTGTTTAGGGGTAGAACACCTGCTTCAGGTTTTCTAAGACCATTTAGGTGTCATGTCACTATTCTCAATACCTTAGACCATCTAGGCAAATTTGATGGTAAATCTGATGAGGGTTTCTTGGTTGGGTACTCATTGAATTGCAAAGCCTTTAGGGTATACAACACAAGAACCAGAAAAGTAGAGGAAAACCTGCATGTTGAGTTTTTAGAGAATAAATCTAATGTTGCAGGTGAATGTCCAAAATGGCTATTTGATCTTGATACTCTAACCCAATTTATGAACTATGTGCCAGTTGTTGCAGGAACATTTTCAAATGATTTTGCAGGTTCAGAAGATGGTGTTGCAACAAATGAACCAAGCTTGGAAAAGGAGCAAGATCAAGACCATATACTGATGCCTATTTGGAATAGTGTGGATTCATCTTCAAAGAATACTGAGCCTTCTACTAATACAAACAAAGAAGGTTTTGAAGATGGAAATAATGAAGATGGAGTTTAAGAACCAGAGAATCATGAAAACAGTACTAATGAAGATTGTACTGGTGAGCCTCATATTAGTACTGCTGGGCAAGATGTTCATACTGCTGGTCCAGCAGGTCCTACTACTAATGATTTCTCAGAAGATGAAGTGGATATCAACAATATGCCACTCACCTATCAAGTTCCCACAACTCCACACACAAGAATTCACAAAGATCACTCCCTAGACAATGTGATTGGAGACATACAATCTGGTGTGAAGACAAGAAGACATACCATGACTTCAGATCAACAAGGCTTTCTTAGTGCTGTTTATGAAGAAAAGAAGCATGAAGCTGCCAACACATGTCTATTTGTATGTTTCCTTTCCCAATCAGAACCCAAGAACATACTTAAAGCCTTAGAAGACTCAAGTTGGGTAGAAGCTATGCAAGAGGAGCTTCTCCAATTCAAAATTCAGAAGGTTTGGGTATTGGTTGTGTTAATACAAATATCGTCCTAAAAACGTTATTTACATTTTACGATCTTTGCTTAATTTTGTTAATGACAATTACAAAGTTTATCTTTAAGCAAAGCATAAATATAAGATTAAGTCTTTTATATTTATAGTGATAATTCTTTTAAAACACATTTACACATTACAAGATTAATAGGAATAACATTACATACATATATACATTTACATTTTTATTTCTTAAATTAGAAACATTTAGGATGACATCATGAACATAATCTTAGAAAGATTTGTGAAATATCTTGTATAGATCTTCAAGCTAAAGAGTTGACATTTGAATATAGGGAAAGATTGTGCAAGATATGGAAAGATTTGAGAATCTCTTAGCTGTCCTGCACTGGCGGATCCAAACCAGTACAAGGGCGGATCCAATTTAAGGGATCCGCCAAATCCGGCAGTTGTTGATCAGCTTTGCCTATAAATAGCAAGCTGATCATTCAGGCACTTTCATCACTCATATAGCTTAAAATATATAATCATTCATTTGCATATCACTAACCCATATCATTCATTTCATTCTTGTTGATCTCACTTTTGTAGCAAAGAAGATCAAGCATACAAGCTTCAACATACTTACTGTTGCAAGTTTCATTAGTTAGGTTCTGTGTGATTTTTTATTAGTTCACACATCATTGTTATACCTTTCATTCAGTAGAGTTTGGTTAGTGTTTTAGTCCTTAAAATACAAAGAGCGTCGGGAGTGATTGTACCCTTGTGAAAGAACCAACGGGAGTGGTTGTACCCTTGTGAAATAACTAACGGGTGTGGTTGTACCCTTGTAAAGAACCCGGTGTTTAGTTTAGTATCGGATAAAGTGTAAGCGACGTGTAAAGGTTTTCTCCGCCTAGAAAGGGAGCTTGTTTCATAGTGAAGAACAACTCTCGAGTTAGAGGCTCGAGGAGTGGAGTAGGGCAAGGAAGAGAGTCCTTGTAGCCGAACCACTATAAATACCCGTGTTGTGTGGTTTGATCATTCCTTTCCTTACTTGTTTCATATATTTCTTGATTATTTGTTTTACTTTGAAATCACGTTAAGTATACAAAGCAAATAAATTTTAAAACAGTAAAAACTATTCAACCCCCTTCTAGTTTTCCACAATTGGCATCAGAGCTACGTTACTCAAGATTTTCAAAATATATTGTATTTTAAAACTTGAAACGATCAATGGATTTTTAAAACTTTAAAGAAGGGCAATCTATGCAAAGACCACCACTATTTGAACCAAATTGTTTCATATATTGGAAAAATCGCTTTGAGACTTATGTGAAGTCAAAGGATATAGATCTATGGTATATAATTGTAGAGGGTGATTACAAACCCATAAGTAATGACATTTCAGGTGGTCGGGATAAAGGTACTTCTCTTACTCGTCACAGTGATGAGCAAAAGAAGTTGATTGCCAAAAATAATGAAGCCAAAATGATGCTTTATAATGCTTTACCTAAGAAAGAATATGAAAGAGTTTTTATGTGTAAAATGGCTAAAGATATTTGGGAATCATTAATTATCACTCCATCAAGGGAACTCACAAGTCAAGGATAACAAAATTGATCTTCTTGTTCAACAATATGAACAATTTGTTATCCCTGAAGATGAGACCATTGATAGTGCTTTTGCTAGGTTTAATACTATTATTACATCTCTTAAAGCACTTGACGAATCTTTTTCTAGTAAGAACTTTGTCAGGAAATTTATTAGAGCACTCCATCCGAAGTGGAGAGCAAAGGTTATAACTATTGAAGAATCCAAGGATCTTTCAAGCATGACACTGGACGAGCTCATTGGAAATCTCAAAGTTCATGAAATGGTGATGGAAAAAGACTCCGAAATAGTTAAAGGAAAGAAGGAGAAGATGAAGTCCATTGTCTTGAAAGCTAGAGTTGAGTCAAGTGATGATCAAGAGTCTTGTTCTAGTAGCGAAGACGAAGAGTATGCCATGGCCGTAAGAGATTTCAAGAAGTTCTTTAGGAGACGAGGAAAGTTCGTAAGACCACCTCGTGAAGAAAAGAAATCCTTCCGGAAAGACCGTGATGATAGAAAAGGAAAGGTAGATAGGAAGTGTTATAGGTGTGGAGATTCTAGTCACCTAATAGGAGAATGTCCAAAGCCTCCAAAGAACAAATCTCAAAGAGCGTTTGTTAGTGGAGCTTGGAGTGACAGTGAAGGTGATGACGACGAGCCTAAGAACGACGAAGTTGCTCTCATGGCTCATGACTCAGAAGAGGTACATTCTGAATCGTCATACTCCTCTATTGATGATGAAACCTTAGAAGTAGAATATAACAAACTGTGTGAAATTACCCTTAAAATCATAAACAAGAATAAGTTCTTAAAAACCAAAACAACACTTTTAGAAAACGAAGTTCATTGGTTAAAAGAAAAAGAGATAAGAATAGAAAAGGGTAAAAGTGTTAAAGAAACATGTGTGTCGTGTCAGGAACTTAAATTAGAACTAGAAACACTTAAGTCCACACGGGAAGAACTTATCAAACAAAATTCTAAGTTTAAAAAGTTTAATAAAAATATAAGTTGTATAGATGAGATAATGAAGATGCAAAAATTACCTCATGATAAAACCGGACTAGGTTTTATGAAACTAGAAAGCTTAAGTGACTTTAAAAAACAAACAGTGAAAGAAAAAGAAACTGTTCCAACTGAGTCAGACACCCACGGATCTGATGAATCCAAAATTTTGGATCTGCCAGTTGTACCCAAGGGATCCGTAGGTACTGTTTATGAACAAAAAGTTTGTAATTCAGATCATACTGAATTTGTTAAGGTCACTAGAAAACCTAGCACTAGTACAACTGTTAACAAATAAAAACCATCAGTCTCTATAGGAAAAGGTCAAGTTAGAAATGAGTATAGAGTTAAAACGGTTCAACAGACACCTAAAACTAGTTTTCCCAAACACCCCTTTCGAAAGAGTAGCTTTAACTCACAACATCATTATCAAAATAATTGGAACCAAAACATGTCTAGAAACTTTCAAGGTCCCAACTTCATGCCATGGAACACTTGTCCACCATTTCCATACATGAACCATGATAATGTTATGTTTAACCCAAACGGACCCATGAGATATTGGGGACCAAACGCTTGAGTTTTTCTTGAACATAGGCGTGCTTAAAAGTTGAGTTAGAACCAGATGAGTGGATTAAAGATAGTGGGTGTTCAAGACACATGACGGGGAACAAAAGCCTTTTCTCAACCTACCAAGTGTACGACGGAGGTAATGTCACATTCGGTAGCAAGCTTAAAAGTAAAATCATCGGAAAAGGTACAATCTCTCATGACTCTCTCACTATTGATGATGTTGCTCATGTAGATAACTTAGGTTTTAACTTGCTTAGTATAAGTCAATTGTGCCGCAAAAAGTATAACGTCCTTTTCAGTGAAAATGGAAGTAAAATACTTAAAGACGGTATAACAGTAGGAAAAGGTGTTTTAAAGAATAACGTATATGTTATGAAATTAGATAAAACACCTAAAGACAAGCTTTGTCTCACTTCTTTGGACGAAAACTCAACTCTATGGCATCGACGCTTAGGTCACGCCAATATGAGGTTAATTCAATCCTTATCATCTAAGGAACTCGTTAGGAATCTACCCAAGTTGAAATATGACCAACACTTTTGTGATGCTTGCAAAATTGGGAAACAAGTTCATAATTGCCATAAGGCTAAAAACATGGTGTCTACATCTAGGTGTCTAGAATTGTTACATATGGATTTGTTTGGTCCATCCGCTATACAAAGTTATGGAGGAAACTTCTATACCTTGTTTATAGTAGATGATTACTCTAGGTATACATGGAATAAGTTTTGAAAACTAAAAACGAGGCATTTGTTAAATTTGAAATTCTAAGTAAGAAAATTCAAAATCAAATAGGAAGTAACATAGTATCAATTAGAACTGACCATGGTCGTGAATTTGACAACGAAATCCAATTCGGAGCTTTTTGTAATGCTAATGGCATAATCCATAATTTCTCGGCTCCTCGAACTCCTCAATCTAACGGTGTAGTAGAACGTAAAAATAGAACAATTCAAGAAATGAGTAGAACTATGTTAAATGAACAAAACATACCTCAAAAGTTTTGGTGTCACGCAGTAGATACATCCCCATATATCCTAAATCGAGTTTTAATTAGTCCATTTTTAAATAAAACTCCATATGAACTTTATCGAGGCAAAAAGCCTACATTAGGATATTTTAGAGTTTTTGGAAGCAAGTGCTTCATTTTAAACACAAAAGATTATCTCACCAAGTTCGACCTAAAGTCGTATGAAGGTGTATTTCTTGGGTATTCACAAAATAGCAAAGCTTACATAGTTTTGAACAAAGAAACCTCAAGATTTGAGGAATCGTTGAATGTAACATTCGACGAAAGTCCACCTCCCTCTAAGACATCACCTTTGGTAGATGATGACTTAGTTGAAAGTCAAATGGTTGAAAACCAAGAAAAGATTGAAAGTGACAAAGAAGATGAACCCGTAAAAAGAGAAATAGTTAATATCAAAGAAACCAAAAGTCATCCATTAGAAAACATCACAGGAAAAATCAATGAAAGAACATTAAGATCAAAAGCTCAAAATGAAAGTAATTTCTTTTGTTTTGTTTCAACAATTGAACCCAAAAATATAAATGAGGCTATAAAAGATGAATCTTGGGTCATTGCGATGCAAGAGGAATTAAATCAATTTGTTAGGAATGACGTTTGGACATTAGTTCCACAACCTAAAAATCAAACCATAATCGGTACAAAATGGGTTTTTAGAAATAAAATGGATAAAAATAGCGTAGTATCTAGAAACAAAGCTAGGATAGTAGCACAAGGCTACAATCAACAAGAAGGTATAGATTATGATGAAACTTTTGCTCCCGTAGCTAGACTTGAGTCAATTAGGATACTAATTGCATATGCATGTGCACACGATTTTAAATTATTTCAAATGGATGTTAAAAGTTCATTTCTAAATGATTTTATAATTGAAGAAGTATATGTTGCACAACCTCCCGGCTTTGCCGATTTTGAAAAACCTAATCACGTCTATAAACTTATGAAAGCATTATACGGACTTAAGCAAGCACCAAAAGCATGGTATGATCGACTTAAGACTTTCCTAGTTGACCATAAGTACATCATGGGCCTAGTAGACAACACTCTCTTCACCAAGAAAAAGGGATCACATATTATCATAGTCCAGATATCTGTGGATGACATTATATTCGGTTCAACTTGTCAAAAGTTATGCGATGATTTCTCAAAAATCATGCATGACGAGTTTGAAATGAGTATGATGAGGGAACTAAACTTTTTCTTAGGTCTCCAAACTAAACAATTAGAAGATGGGATATTCTTCAATCAATCTAAGTATATCAAGGATATGCTTAAGAAGTTTGGTCTTGAAGACTCAAAACCTATGAAAACTCCTATGTCCTCCGAAACCAAACTCACAAAGGATGGCGAAAGTGAATCCGTAGATAGCACTAAATATAGAGGGATGATCGGTAGTTTACTCTATCTTACGGCTAATAGACCGGATATTATGTTTAGTATTTGTTTATGTGCACACTTTCAAGAAGATCCCAAAATATCCCATCTTAAAGCCGTTAAACGAATCTTTAGCAACATAAAAGGCACTATACATTTAGGATTATGGTATCCCAAAGGAACGGGAATGGAAACCATAGTGTATGCCGACTCAGACCATGCCAGTGATTATGTTTATAGGAAAAGTACAAGCGGTATTTGTACTTTTGTAGGACATTGTCTCACCTCATGGTTTGCTAAGAAACAAACAACCCTTGCAATATCAACAACTGAAGCAGAGTACGTGTCAGCAGGAAAAGCTTGTCAACAAGCACTGTGGATGAAACAAGCTCTCGTCGACTATAGAATTGAACTCAACGACATTCCCATTCTTTGCGACAATAGAGGAGCTATCGACCTCAGCAAAAATCCAGTCCAACACCCTAGAACCAAACACATAGAAATACGACACCATTTCCTACGCGACAATGTTCAGAAGGGAAACATCTCAATCGAGAAAGTATCCTCAGAGGACAACATTGCCGACATCCTCACAAAACCCCTTAAGAGAGAACCTTTCAACTATCTTAGACTAGGTTTAGGATTAATGGAACCTAGTGAGTAGAAGAAACCGTAGCTTAGATTAAACAAACACGGCAATAACCCAATTTTGTGTTCTGATCCTGCGGATCCAAATGACAACAAGGGCGGATCCCTTGTTTTGGATCCGCCGGATCCGTGGCCTGCTGAGCCAATTTTTTGTATATTAAATAAACTCCATGTACTATTCATCACTGGAACTCGACCATTATCACACCAAATTCACAATTTAGGCCATCTTTCACAACCAATTTGTGCTCTAATCATCACTGTAAGTATCCTTATCATGTCTACATTCCTGATCTGCGTCTAGGATTTCTATTTCATGCACAAAATCAAAACTTGGGGTTTATGCATAATTCTTGTAAAATCATGAAGCATATTTACTGAATTACATAAAAAATCATGTTTTTCATAGTTAGGAATTGCATCTTGTAGTACATTATCATAATTCATCAAAAACCCCATGAGAAATTTTTGCTAAAATCTTCTCACGACTAGGAAAAACAGTTTTTGAACATTGTTCATACAAATACACAAACGTTATGTTTTAAACATCACTTGCATAATGTCTCTTGAATGCTAAAGGGAATACATAACTAATATGTATTTTCGGGTACATTCAAATGAAGCTACATTGAAGTAGGAGCGTTTGGGTTATCTCTCGTTTTATCATAAAACTTGCATAAACAAAATTTTCGTGCATCAAAAGGAGTCGAGATAACCGTACCTCCACATTGTCCCCATGTAGGCACACACTAGACATATATATGTATTTTCGATAATTTCAACTAAACTATATGTCTTTCGTGTCTAGGATAATCATGCCTCCCGCGACTAATTATGATCACAAAGAAACCATCAAATACCTACCTAAACATCACAAAACCAAAGGACTTAGTGAGGAACAAGTTGAAATATTCAAAGCCTTAGAAAAACGATACGTACACGAGGGTAGAACCATAGACCCCTCATTCTATGAAGGTAGCATTCTCCGAGAACAATTAGCCGCGATTCATTTCGATAGCCCTCTAGACATCGATGAGCCCATCATCCCTAGGTTCATTCTCGAGTTCTATGCTAGTGTAGGACTTAGTTCAAACGACTTTGGTTACATGAACATTCACTTCAAAGTCAATGGGTTTCAATTCAATATTCCTTTAGATCAATTTGGAGATGTCTTAGGAGTTCCAAATCAAGGAACATGTTTCTATTCGGACAAGTGGTCATTGACCATTCTAGAGTCCAACCTTGATCATTCGGCACCATATGCCACACCATTAACCGCAAAAGAAACCATTCGTGAGCATCTCTTTTTGCCTAAAAACAACCAAACTAGGTTACACCGAGGTCGTCAAGTTGATAGAGATCCATTTGCCATGGAACTTAATGAACTTAAGCCTCAATTTAAGAAGCTTGAAGAAGTTTTGAGGGAAAATGTCATAAGCACAATAGGAAATAGAGACCATATCAATGCAAGTCTTTGCTACATGATGTATTGTGTGTCAAACCACCAACCATTCAATCTTGCTTATTATATCGCCAAAAGAATGGCTGATATTCCGGTTCAAGGTACCACCGCAATGCCCTACGGGTTGCTTTTGACCTGTCTCTACAAAGCTTTTGCACCCATTCCTAGAAATGCTTTAGGATTTGTTCCCGACTACACCGAGATTCCACACACCTTTGTTCCTCTAAGTGATCATCGGGTAGCCGTAGGAAAGGGAAAACGAGCTCATCCTCCTACATCATCATCATCATCATCATCATCATCATCATCATCATCATCATCCATGAGTGAAGAGGATGGTTTGCCAAACTCTAGGATCTCACCACCCGAGTACTTGAGTCAACTTCCTCCAATCCCGAACGAATCAGCAGAGTTTAAACAAACCAAAGGAATGGTGAAGAATTTGGACCATTGGATCATGAAGCTTCACAAGAAAATGAGCAAGAAGTGAAGTATTGGGAGTGTTTGGCATTAGATATTTTCAAACAATGATGTGTTGAACTTGTGTGATTCTTAGGATGTTATGCTTGTACTTAACTTGTATATGAACTAACTCAACATTGCAGGTCGATAACACTTGTTGTTATCAATTTTCCGAGATTAAGCCAATGTTTGGCTTAACCACTTTTATGGTAAGTTATTATCATCAAATTAATCTATGTGCAAACGTATGTTAGAACCCGTGTTTTTAGTTTTATTCTATCACATATTAGTAGTTACATATGTTTTAGGAGAATTTTTGGGATTTGAACGAAAAACGCGAAATTCGACATACGTTCTGTTTGTTTTAGCACCTATGTATGGAGGATATGGCGGATCCCAAAATTTGGATCCGTCTGTTGTATCCTTTGGCTCTGCCAGTCCTGAACCTGCGGATTCCGCGGAACCAAAAATTTGGTTCCGCCTTTGTTGTCGATTGGATCCGCAGGTTTCAACAGTAGATCATATTTAATTCTCGACTTATCCCGATCCATAGATTATTGATTGTAGTCTTTAGTATTCTTCTACTGATCATTAGACACATTAGGTTGAATTAGGAATCCTTAGAACCATAAGAAATTAATTTCCCACCAAAATTTGAATATTCAGATTTTCCATGTGAGTTACCTTTCTAATACAAGCAAGGAACCCTCTAATGGGATCCGTGAAATCCGTGGGAACATCACATCAACAATTTTTCCACTCACTCCTTGCATTAACTGCAAATCTCCTACATTTCACTCAACTCCATTTGTATGGGTTGACCTTAGGATGTGACAAGCTCATTCATTGGCTCCAAATCATTAGGAACCAACATTCCTCATTGGATTCACATCAAATCCAAACACTAATTTCAATAATCTTACTGTCTATAAATTAGGAAGATCAGGATGATCAAAATTCACTCACTCACCATCTTCTCTACATATCTCTCCTGTACTTTTTAGCTACATTTCTTATCTTAACCATGACAAAATCAAGCAACTCTTCTACTAGCAGACCCGCAAGAAGGACAGCTCGTATGAGTGTCCGTCCTTGTTGCTTCGTGAACCTAGCTAACTCATCATCAGAAGAGTCTTCCCCTCTCAAGATCTCCTCACCAATTGCCAATGAGAATTTTCTAAACCTTGCTACTCCAACACCATCATCAACACACCAACTCCAACAATCACTCCTGTAGCAACCACACCACCACCCGCTCCATCACAACTTAATAGATCACCTTCACTACAACATTCACCACAACTTCAGCCCCTAGAGTTGTTTAGAACTCCACCTTCATCACCTCATCCATACTTGGATGATTTGGAAGACCTTCCACCAAGGTCAACCAATCCTCCTCCCATGACCTTTGAAGGTCAAACACCTATGCTCTTCCATCCCATTTATCAGGATATCCATGGTCCACTTTACCATGATCCATCACCACCACAACCACAAACACAACCTCTCTCACCTACATCTACACTCATTGCCATTGATGCGGCAATGTGGATCAGTCAACCACTAAACCATGAAGAGATCAATGAGGAGCTCACCCGCCTCTATGCTCTCTCCAATATGGTGGATTCCCGCCTTGGTGAAGCCATGGATCTTCAATCCATCTTGCTTAACTTCCTCACAACTCCAACATCAAACAATCAAACACCACCACCACCAAACAACCAACCACAACCACCACCACCACCACCACCACAAGCCATTGAGCCCACTCTTCCTCCTAACTTTCCAAGGCATGATTGCTCACAATGCGAGAGGACCGCTCACTTGGCCCAAAGGACCAACATCTTGGTCTATGAGCTTCAAAATGAGATGAGGTTCATTTTGAACCATATTCTCGAACGCCTAAATGAGATGAGGCACTTTTTAGTTTCTTTCTAGTCTCCTTTTATAGGATTTCGTAGGATTGCTTTAGGAATTTTCTATTTTTAGGAACTTTTTATTTTTTCTTTTTATTGTAACATCATGTTTTGTGACTTATGTCACAAACAAATTTTCAAGTAATAGATGTTATATTTATGCTTATGGGTGATCACTATTTGGCATAATATCTTGGTTTGATTAATTTACTAACTTGATTGTATGGTTGGACCACTTCTACTTAGGTGCATTTTTGATCAGACACATATTTTTGACTTTTTAAAGTCAAATGGGTTGAAATCTTATGTTTGTTTAACTTATACATAAGCATTATGCTACTTGGTTGGATTGATTCACAACTAACCTTTGTTTTGTAGCTTTTCTCAACTTTGAATCTTATACGTTAGTACCCTAGCAACGGGGAGTATAGATCAAGGGGGAGTATATCATGTATTAACTCATCATTTTATAGCATTTCTCATCCTTGACAAGTATACATTGGTACCCTAGCAATGGGGAGTATACATCAAGAGGGAGCATATCATATTCTAACCATTTGTTTTGTAGGATCATGCATCATAACCTTGGCACTCCAATTAGGGGGAGTATTATCCAAGGGGGAGCTTTTAAAGTTCTCAAAATCATTGCATTATCATATTTGGTACTCCAAATTAGGGGGAGTAATCACCAAGAATTAGTTACCACATTCCGCTACGCATATCTTCTTTTTGTTTCGACAAAAAGGGGGAGAAAGGATTAAGTTTACATCACTGTGAAACTTCACAGTGCATACTTTTATGCTTCATTTGTTTTCAAAACTTGCATAAAACCAACTTAATCTATATTTTTAAAAGACTCATACTTTATTTATTATATTGCTTAAAAATACACTTTATGTTTTGTCATCAACAAAAAGGGGGAGATTGTTAATGCAAATATCGTCCTAAAAACGTTATTTACATTTTACGATCTTTGCTTAATTTTGTTAATGACAATTACAAAGTGTATCTTTAAGCAAAACATAAATATAAGATTAAGTCTTTTATATTTATAGTGATAAGTCTTTTAAAACACATTTACACATTACAAGATTAATAGGAATAACATTACATACATATATACATTTACATTTTTATTTCTTAAATTAGAAACATTTAGGATGACATCATGAACATAATCTTAGAAAGATTTGTGAAATATCTTGTAAAGATCTTCAAGCTAAAGAGTTGACATTTGAAGATATGGAAAGATTGTGCAAGATATGGAAAGATTTGAGAATCTCTTAGTTGTCCTGCACTGGCGGATCCAAACCAGTACAAGGGCGGAACCAATTTAAGGGATCTGCCAAATCTGCCAGTTGTTGATCAGCTTTGCCTATAAATAGCAAGCTGATCATTCAGGCACTTTCATTACTTATTTAGCTTAAAATATATAATCATTCATTTGCATATCACTAACCCATATCATTCATTTCATTCTTGTTGATCTCACTTTTGTAGCAAAGAAGATCAAGCATACATGCTTCAACATACTTACTGTTGCAAGTTTCATTAGTTAGGTTTTGTGTGATTTTGTATTAGTTCACACGTCATTGTTATACCTTTCATTCAGTAGAGTTTGGTTAGTGTTTTAGTCCTTAAAACACAAAGAGTGTCGGGAGTGGTTGTACCCTTGTGAAAGAACCAACGGGAGTGGTTGTACCCTTGTGAAAGAACTAACGGGAGTGGTTGTACCCTTGTAAAGAACCCGGTGTTTAGCTTAGTACCGGATAAAGAGTAAGCGACGTGTAAAGGTTTTCTCCGCCTAGAAAGAGAGCCTGTTTCATAGTGAAGAACAACTCTCGAGTTAGAGGCTCGAGGAGTGGAGTAGGGTAAGGAAGAGAGTCCTTGTAGCCGAACCACTATAAATACCCGTGTTGTGTGGTTTGATCATTCCTTTCCTTACTTGTTTCATATATTGCTTGATTATTTGTTTTACTTTGAAATCATGTTAAGTATACAAAGCAAATAAATTTTAAAACGGTAAAAACTATTCAACCCCCCTTCTAGTTTTCCACAGGTTGATTTACCCAAGGGTATGAGGGTTATTGGTACTAGATAGGTATTCAGAAACAAAAAGGATGAAAGGGGGATAGTGATCAGAAACAAGGCAAAGCTTGTAGCCCAGGGGTATACACAAGAAGAAGGGATAGACTATTGAGAGGTTTTTGCACCTGTAGCTAGGATTGAAGCCATAAGACTATTCTTAGCTTATTCTTATTTCATGGGCTTTATGGTTTACCAGATGGATGTCAAGAGTGCCTTTCTCTATGGTACTATTGAAGATGAGGTATATGTTTCTCAACCTCCAGGTTTTGTAGATCCAGAACATCCAGACAAGGTGTGCAAGGTGGTGAAAGCTCTTTACGGATTGCATCAAGCTCCAAGGGCCTGGTATGGAACATTTGCTACTTATTTGTTAGAGAACGGATTCCAAAGAGGCAAGATTGACCAGACTCTATTTATCAAGAAGAACAAGGGAGATATCTTGCTGGTACAGGTCTATGTGGATGATATCATTTTTGGATCTACAAAGAAGGAGATGTGCATAGAATTTGAGAAACTTATGCATGATAAGTTTCAGATGAGTTCCTTGGGGGAACTTACCTTCTTTTTGGGGTTGCAAGTGAAGCAATCAGCTGAAGGCATATTTATTAGTCACGATACATATGTGACAGAGATACTAAGGAAGTTTCTATTTACTGATGCTAAAGTGGCAAGCACACCTGTTAATCCAGAGAAACCTTTGATTAAAGATGCTGATGGAGAAAGTGTTGATGTACACACCTACAGGTCTATGATAGGGTCCTTGATGTATCTTACTTCATCAAGACCAGACATTATGTTTGTAGTGTGTGCATGTGAAAGGTTTCAAGTCAATCCCAAGGCTTCACATTTAGTTTCTGTGAAGAGGATCTTTAGGTACCTTAAGGGTCAACCTAAGTTGGGTCTATGGTATCCTAGGGAGTCTCCTTTTGATTTGGTGGCATATTCAGACAGTGACTATGCTAGTGCTAGCCTGGATAGGAAATCAACAATAGGTGGTTGTCAGTTCCTTGGTTGCAGAATTATATCATGGCAATGCAAGAAGCAGACAATTGTGGCAACTTCTACAACTGAAGCTGAGTATGTAGCAGCTGCAAGCTGTTGTGGTCAATTTTTATGGACTCAAAATCAACTACTTGAATATGGGTATAATTTTATGAATACCATGATATATATTGACAATAGCAGTACAATATGCATTATTAAAAATCCAGTGCAACATTCTAAAACAAAACACATAGAAATTAGGCATCATTTTATTAGAGATTGCAATGAGAAAAAGTTAGTTCAAGTTGTTAAAATTCATACTTATCAAAACTTTGCAGATCTTCTCACTAAAGCTTTTGATGTTGGAAGGTTTCAATACTTGGTAGCAAGTATTTGAATGCTTAATCCTTAAAGGTTTTAACCTGTGTGTTTTTGTACATGAAATTGGATTTGTACTGCTAGGTTTGTCAATTGGTACTGCTGTATATAGTTTGTACTGCTAGTACAAATTAGGCCTGTTATGTTTGAACTGTTAGTCATATGTTTATAATGCTATGAAGCAAATGCTTTGCCATTTTTTTTCTTGGTTTTGGACTAACATTTGCAGGTCTTGAAGTTGATAATGACAAAACCAAATAAGCAAATGGTGGATTGATTGCTGACATAATAAATTGATGATGGACTGAATTTGGGCATCTCTTAACTAAGGTTTTATATCTGAATTAAGAGGTTCTTTAAAATTTCTTTCTTAAAATCTCATTATGATGTTTTTGCTTATGAATTGATGGCATAGTTAGTCAGATAGTAACTGATCTAACTCACTCTCTACCATTTTATACTTTTATTTGTATAATGTGTTAGTCCAAGGACATCTGGTAGAGAGAACAGCGAGCAAAAGTGAATCTAACACATTTGTGTTAGAGGCAATACCTGCCACGAGCTGAAAACCCTGTCAAGAAAGCTCTTTGAATGAGTTTCTCTGGTCACATGCAGTTTTTCATAACTGAAATTATTGGTTCTCACACAACCAGAGGTTGCATTAAACCGAAATATGATTAAGTGTCTGTCTTTACACTTAATCCCTTCAAAAAGATAGTAAGCAGTATTGTTTTAAATCAAAATTGAGTTCATACTGCTGAGTCAATTTTTTTTCAAAAAGTTTGTACTGTTAGGCAAAAAGTTAGTACTGGTAGGCTTAAGTTTGTACTGCTGGATAGCCGTTAGTACTGGTGCGAAATTACAACTTTTTAAAAATAGCCGTTGAGAAGTTTGTTGCGATTTTTACTGATCAATATCTTTACTTAAGGGTTTCTTTTTTGGATATTTTCATTTTTAATCTATTATATTCACCTTTCTTCAATCCAAAGTTATCTTTTATTGAAGTCGGTCCAATAGAAACCCTTAAAATCATTATAAAAGTCTCAATTCACTTTTCTCTTTCTACTTTCTAACCTAATTACTCTTGTCCCAACAGTCAAATCACAACTTTTACTGATAATAATGGCTTCTTTATCTTTTGTCGACAAGCACAACATGGTAGCATATTTGAAAAAGCCAGAGGAGGATACCCAATTTCAGCAGATAGTGGACTTCTTGAATGCTTCTCACATAAGGTATTCTTTGACTCTTAATCCCACTGTCTATGTCTCCCAAATCAAGGAGTTTTGGAAGACTGTTACTTTCAGAAGCTTTGAAACTGGAGACAAAGAATTAAATGCAACAGTAGATGGCAAAACCATCACTATTACTGAATCATCACTTAGGAGGCATCTCCACCTAGATGATGACAATGGTATTAGTGCAATGCCCAATACTGAAATTTTTGAAACATTAACCAGAATGGGGTACAACATACAATCTGGATCTTTAACTTCTCAAAAAGGTTGTTTTGCCTCACAATGGAGGTTTTTGATTCATACCATCCTTCATTGTCTAAGTCCTAAGAAAACTTCATGGGAACAGTTCAGTAGCAATATTGCAACTGCTCTCATATGCTTATCCACTGATAGGACTTTCAATTTTTCAAAACTTATTTTTGAAGGAATGGTGAAAAATGTTGACAGTAAATCAAAATTTTTGATGTATCCAAGGTTCATTCAAACAATTTTGAACATGAGGAAAAATCAGCTTCTACCTCATAAAACTGTTTATCAAACACCCAAACGTACCCAAAAACTTTTTAGCAACATGAGGATGGCCTCAAAAGGGTATAGTGGGGTAGAAGTACCTTTGTTTGAATCAATGTTACAGGTACAGGGTGAAGGATCAACAACCCCAGTTTACTCCCAACACACACCCACAAGCTCAGAACAATCAGCCACACAACCCACATCATCACCTGATAGGAGTTTATCCAGAGAGGGCTCTGTTGTTCCTCAGCACAGAGTTCCTACCTGATGCGCGTGCGTGTCGTTGCGGTTTAGCAGTATTAATGCCTACTCAAGTTTTAAATTTATATTTAGCCGAATTATCAATAACACACACACTTAACGAGCAGTGTACCCGGTCAGTATGAATATAATGGTAAGTAGAGTGTCGATCACTAAGAGTGGAACGTATTATCTAGTTATTCTAATCAGTATTTTAATATCCTAGGTTAGCTATACAACCTAATCTAACGCAAGGGGGTTCAGCCTGAGAGACTGGCACGGTTTGGTTATGATTAAATAGAAAACTAAACTAATGAGCACGAATCAGCGATTAGCACACACGTACACATATAGATACTCGAGACAATAAGAAGACCTGTCCTGATAATTAAGTAGCTTGTCACTTATTTTATTGCTAGTTTTATATGAAGTGTATATAATTAAACCTTTCTCGTTGGCTCTAATCTTATCGGCGAGTAAACCCTTAATGATTACTTATGTCTATCCTATTTATTAAGCGTCTCTTAAATAGGCGAGGAAGGGGCATGGCGACCCAAGCAATGCTCAGCTAGACACAGAGGTTATCAATGCACTAATAAAAGTCACCAAAGACATCAACATATAAACTTTAATTAATGGGAAAGCAATATTAAGGGGAGTGCATGATTTTCCGTAGTCACATGACACAAGCCCATCAATCCTGATGAATTAAAGTGTACTAATACAATAAAACAAAACTACTTAATGAATTGAATACATGCAGGACCTTCTTACAGCTCTTGTATCTTCGTTTAGGGTGTGTCTTGTGCTGCTTGGTCGTCTGAATTCGGCTCTAGGGTTATGTGGTCTTCGGTCTTCGAAAGCTTAGTGTGTCCCGAAATTCGTCTGGCCTTGGGGTATTTATAGTTTCTGTCTGAGGGGTAGATGCGGCGCATAGATTTGTTAGATGCGGCGCATTGACTTAACTTCGCGTGGGGTCTAAGATTAATATATTCAGGAATATTCGTACACCTTCTTCAGATGTGGCGTATCTTGACTTTGTATGCGGCGCATGTACTTGGATTGTAACTTGTGAAAACTTGATAGTGATACGCCGTATGTAAGAAGTAGAATGCGGCGTATCTGGAGTAGAACGAGCTTGATCTTCTGGATTTCATTAGGCTTTTGACATCTTGCTTGTTTTGCTCCATAATTAGTCCAAAATCGCCAAGATTCACATAATGCTTGTTTTTACCTGAGAATCACTAAAGTAAACGTTAATGTATCGATTCTCATAGATAATATAATAAAACAAGTCAAATAAACAGGATAAATGATGATAATAAAATGTACTTATTTGAGTTCATCAAATATCCCCCCACTTGAACTTTACTTGTCCCCAAGTAAACCTTAGAATTAATCGTATGAAAATGTATCCTAAAAGATATTAGGATTTATTTTTATATTTAAGCATGTATTCTTTTTTGTCATAATCACACAACCAAACATTTAACGAAGTAGAAACCAAAATAATTTTTAATGTAAAATAATTCTAAATCGTTTAGTTGCTTAGTTGTGACGAATATTCTATCATAGGCTTGGCAAGTATACGCATCTCCCCCACTAAAGCCAAGGAATAACAAGTCTAAAGCGGTAAAAAGGGTTTGTTGGTTAAGGGTTGATCATCCTTTTTAATCTCTATCGATCTCATATTCCAGAAAAGGCGACAAAATCACAAATACATGATCGAATCCACGACCACGATACTTGCAATTGCTCAAATCCTTAACTCGAATAAGCTAAAGATAGGACCAAGTAATCTTCACCAATAATATTATATCAAAAAGGGTGACAAAATCATAAATACATAGTCGAATCCACGACTACGATACTTAAGATTGCTCAAATCCCTAATCTCAATAAATCAAAGGTTTGGATGAAGAATGATATAGGGTATGGATAATATTTGGGATACAAATTGGTGTAAAATAAAAAATAAACAAAACAGATAAATTAAAATCCTAAGTGTGGTTAATCACTTTCCCAACCATCCCATGAATAAGACTCATATCATTGAATAACTCACGCTTTAACACTTGAAACACACGCTTTAGGTAGACACGAATTATACTCAACAAGATCTCAATCAAAGAATAACCTTAGTTGGCGTTCCCATAACGGCCAACTCCCATTCAATCCATAAATATAATATACAACAAATAGTGGTGATATCTCCCACTTAATATAAAACTTTACATAAGTTGGTTAAAACAAACTTCCAACTTTTCCTTTGACATAACATATATGTGTAAAATTTCACAACTTTTCTATCACTATTTTTCCGGATAATTTTTCCATACTCTTCATACTTTCAGAAATAACTGTAATAGTGAAAGTAGTAAACACACGAAAAATAAACTCAAAGATATACAATATTTACTTTCATACCAATTGCATTGTGCAATTTCCCGACTTAACCAAAGATAATGAATTACGCACGCGAACACAGGTAATGTAAGGAAACACACTTTGCCTAAAGCAATTAACCAAGCACGGATTTTAGACTTTAACACACCTGAGTTAAGAAGGTTCAAACTTGCATAATACATTAGTAGTTAGTAAAAATAAAACCTAAAAAATTAAATCTGTAAATCATCAGGTCAGTCGATACGCCGTATCTTATGGAAGAAGATACGCCGTATCGAGCCTGGAATAAATACGAAATAAAATAAAATAAAGGATAGGATGCGTCGCATCTGTTTTACTAGATGCGTCGCATCTGTTTTACTAGATGCGGCGCGTGTATTTACCAAACAGACTGTTAACAGTCTGTTGTAAAATGGGCTCGTTCCACGGTTTACCTCTCGGGTTCTCTCGTTCACTCATGCTGAACTTAATGCCAGTCTTCATCAAACACAATAAGAAACACAAACTGAAACATCAAATAAATACATGATAATAAAATTCAGTACAATCCCAAGAAGAATAAAAATGTATGTGGAACAATGTCTATAAGATCAAACATATGAGATCAAGGGTGTGGGGAGTCGTCCTCTGCAGCTGAGTGAGTCCCTGAGGTGTTGGCATCCTCTGTCCTAGGTCTGACTCTACGTGAAGGGAGCCGGGAGTATGAGATCATGCCTCTAACATAAGTGCCATCAGGGCGAGTATGGCTCGTGCCCTGACCCTCCAAAATCTGGCTCACACTCCCGACCAGCCAACCTAAATCCCTCCTGTCTACAGTGAGGTCAGCCCTCATACCATCAACGACGCCCCTCAAAGCTCTAACCTCCCCCTCGACTAGCTCTACCCTCTGACCGACTGTGCGTGCAACTGGTGGTGGTGGGGGTACCTGTGGCTCCTCCTGGGCTGGAGCAGCAGCCGGAGCTCCCTGGGGACCTCCCTGCTCCGCCTCTACCTCTGCTGGTCTCGCGGGCCCCAACGCCACCCAATAGCATCCCCCCATAACCATCTCACAAATCCCCAACCTGACCAAATAATCCTGCCCAATAACCGGTAGACTGGTCATCTCAACCTCTAACCTGGCAGGAATCTCATCACCGATCACACCAAAATGACGGGCCAGTCTAGATACAAAATGCCCCCCAGTCATCTGGCTCCTCCTATCTCTCCCCAAAGCACCCCTATGAAGGAAATGCGCCAAAAAGTGAGGGATGTTCACCGCCAATCCCTCATCCATGCTCTTGAGAAGGAAGAGGTCAAGAGTGGTCACCTTCTCTGGTGACTGACCCCTCCCAGCGATGGTCAATGCAATCATCCTATGGCATAATCTCCTCATAGGCTCTCTGATCAATGTGTAGGATGGGGTGGAAGCAGTAGAATCACCCCCGGAGGATATCCTCTCCCAGAAATCACCAAGCAACATCCTATCTGGAACAACCCGTAAACTCTCAGCCCAGTACCTGGCAAACCCAGCAGATCCAAGCTCCTCCTCAGTGTGTAGCCCCATGGCCAAAATAAACTGCCTCATCGACATCTGCCTATGCACTCCTCCTAACCTGAACACCAGAGTGTCAGCTGTATCAATCTCCAAATCCGTCTCCCTGTAATGAATCGTGCTAAAGAACTCCAACATGAGCTCCCTAATCAGAGGCTCGTCAATCCTGAACAACCTCTCCCATGCATGTGACCTAAACACAACCTCATCATCATCATCCCTTACAACCATCTCCAGCCTATCATGAAGACCACCAGCTGCGTTCCCCCCGTCAATCAGTCCAACACCCGCAAAGTCCAAAACCGAAACTCTAAAGATTTTCCAAAAGAAAATCGTCCTAAGTCTCTGCACATAATCAGCCTCGGTATCCGGTGTAAGTCCCATGGTCTCGAAACGGAGCCACATGTGTCTGCGTTCAGCAACCGGTAGTTCCATCTAAAAGAAATGTCAAGGTTAGGAAACAGTCCTGAAGTAAGATCGATACGGCGCATCTGATAAATCAATGTGGCGTATCTAAGTTGCATAAAAGAGATGCGGAGCAAGCAATAGAATACGGCGTATGGGGATGCGTTGTATCTAAGTTAAGTAATACGGCGTATATGGAAGTATTTAAATTGGAAATAGGTTGTTACGCCGCATCAAGTAACTTAGATGCGCCGCATCTAGCAATATATCAGTATAAAATAAAGGGGGTCAGGCACATTTTCCAAGAATCCGAACCCGTGACGTAAACTCCCACTTAACATCACAGTTCCATTTATCCCAATATCAATATCTAAAACTTCCTGTTACTTCATTTTCCCTCCAAAGTTCAAAAATAATCCCCCGAACCCTAATTTTCATTCGAATCAAATTGGCTTTTAATTCAATAGTCTATCAAAAATTAACATAGGGGAATTCATCTAGTCCAAGTTCTAATCAAATCCCCTAAATCTTTCAAGCCCTAATCGAATTATTGCATAAACCCTAATTTTTAAATTGAACAAAATTAAATAGAATAATTACCTTATATTATGATTAGGATTCGGTCTAGAGTTCGGATTAGAAGGTTTTGATTCGAGAAAAGCACTTCGGATTAAAGGGTTTAATTTGGTGTGCGTATTACTGTGTGTAAATTTGGTTAAGAAGTTGAAATCCGGCGCATCTCTTTCATATTTATAGGGTAAATACGATGCGCCGTATCGCATAATTGTATGCGCCGTATCTTATCTAAATTCATTGACTGGTCAATAAGTGTTAATTAGTCAGAGATACGGCGCTTAGAATACTAAGATCCGCCGTATTGTTGCGACAGTGAACTAAATTTAAATAAGGAACGTACCTTGGCCTCCGCAACACATTTCCTTATACATCAAATCGGGGTAAAACGGTATACCATATGACATATATAAATTCAAGATAAGAGCAATAGGCATAAATGTTTTATTAAAGATTATAATCTTATTGTTTAGTGGATAACGATTTGTTCCGAGGTTAGGAGCAAATGTCGTTTTAAGCTTACAAAATTAAGATTATAATTTGAACCAGATGCATTATATGGATAATAAAATTGAGATTATATTCG
The DNA here is from genome assembly GCA_021014915.2 of Artemisia tridentata subsp. tridentata. NCBI lineage: Eukaryota > Viridiplantae > Streptophyta > Magnoliopsida > Asterales > Asteraceae > Artemisia > Artemisia tridentata. Next base: position 301,061,984 of record CP139501.1, on the reverse strand, counting down.
GGAGAGGTTTCAGAGAACTCTCCTTTAGGCTAGGCGAATTATTGTAGAGGATACCTGGAATTCTATTTTAAGAATTTAAGACACTCAATGTTACCAGCAGTGAGTTTTCCTCCACTCTTGTTGTCTTACTACAGCCTTTCAGTTGTCAAAAGTCTGATCACTCCAGCTAGCGTCTCTTGGTTCGGTTCAGAATGTAGTCTTTCATAGCGATGCTTAAGCCATCATTTATTCTGAAAGTAAACCAACTTGTACACGAGAGTAGTGGAACGATCAAAGTGAATATCAAAAATCAACTATATTTATCAAATTAAATTCGTCGTATTAACAAAAGCTAATGCGCCGTATTTTCGTTACTTTTCAAAATACAAGATTTTTGATTTAGTAGATGCGCCGTATCGATAAAGATCGATGCGTTGCTTTTGTTTAAAAATTTGAAAAACTGTTTTTAATTTAAATAGAAAATACGCCGTATCTGTGAAAACAGATGCGTCGTATGGCGTTAGGATTTAGAAAAATTTCTTATTAAAAACACAATACGCCGTATCTTGGGGAAAGATGCGTCGTACTCGAATTTATTAAACGCGTTGTATTTTATAAAATTTAAACGCAATACGCCGTATCTGTGAAAACAGATACGCCGTATCGTTTATATCAGCTCAATACAATGATAGCAGAATGCAGAAAAATACAGAAAAGAAAAACAAAAATAAAAACAAACAAAAAGAAACAAGAATTAAAGAGACAAACAAAAACAGAAAATATGCAAACTATACAATGAATGCAATCTATCTAATATATAACAGGGTTAGTGGTTAGAATCTAAAAAAAAAAAACTAAAAAGAAAAACCTAATTAAAATACTAATTAAATTAACAGATAATAACAATTCACTCCCCGGCAGCGGCGCCAAAAACTTGATGCGCGTGCGTGTCGTTGCGGTTTAGCAGTATTAATGCCTACTCAAGTTTTAAATTTATATTTAGCCGACTTATCAATAACACACACACTTAACGAGCAGTGTACCCGGTCAGTATGAATATAATGGTAAGTAGAGTGTCGATCACTAAGAGTGGAACGTATTATCTAGTTATTCTAATCAGTATTTTAATATCCTAGGTTAGCTATACAACCTAATCTAACGCAAGGGGATTCAGCCTGAGAGACTGGCACGGTTTGGTTATGATTAAATAGAAAACTAAACTAATGAGCACGAATCAGCGATTAGCACACACGTACACAGATAGATACTCGAGACAATAAGAAGACCTGTCCTGATAATTAAGTAGCTTGTCACTTGTTTTATTGCTAGTTTTATATGAAGTGTATATAATTAAACCTTTCTCGTTGGCTCTAATCTTATCGGCGAGTAAACCCTTAATGATTACTTATGTCTATCCTATTTATTAAGCGTCTCTTAAATAGGCGAGGAAGGGGCATGGCGACCCAAGCAATGCTCAGCTAGACACAGAGGTTATCAATACACTAATAAAAGTCACCAAAGACATCAACATATAAACTTTAATTAATGAGAAAGCAATATTAAGGGGAGTGCATGATTTTCCGTGGTCGCATGACACAAGCCCATCAATCCTGATGAATTAAAGTGTACTAATACAATAAAACAAAACTACTTAATGAATTGAATACATGCAGGACCTTCTTACAGCTCTTGTATCTTCGTTTAGGGTGTGTCTTGTGCTGCTTGGTCGTCTGAATTCGGCTCTAGGGTTATGTGGTCTTCGGTCTTCGAAAGCTTAGTGTGTCCCGAAATTCGTCTGGCCTTGGGGTATTTATAGTTTCTGTCTGAGGGGTCGATGCGGCGCATAGAGTTGTTAGATGCGGCGCATTGACTTAAGTTCGCGTGGGGGCCAAGATTAATATATTCAGGAATATTCGTACACCGTCTTCAGATGCGGCGTATCTTGACTTTGTATGCGGCGCATGTACTTGGATTGTAACTTGTGAAAACTTGATAGTGATACGCCGTATGTAAGAAGTAGAATACGGCGTATCTGGAGTAGAACGAGCTTGATCTTCTGGATTTCATTAGGCTTTTGACATCTTGCTTGTTTTGCTCCATAATTAGTCCAAAATCGCCAAGTTTCACATAATGCTTGTTTTTACCTGAGAATCACTAAAGTAAACGTTAATGTATCGATTCTCATAGATAATATAATAAAACAAGTCAAATAAACAGGATAAATGATGATAATAAAATGTACTTATTTGAGTTCATCAGCACAGAGTTTCTACCCCTACCCATGATGCAGATGAGGCTGACAATGTTAGTATAGGAAGGGCTGCCCCTACTGTTACAAGCTTAGAAGCTGGGCAGGAAAGGGGTAACATCAGTAAGACCCAACCTATGGCAACACCTACAGTACATATTTCTTTTGAACCTAATACTGGTGGTGGAATCCCAAGCCAACCGGATTTATTGGGTGGCTCAGATCCTCACCATGTGGTGGAGTCTGAGTCTTTGCCCCATGATGCACCTCTCCCTGAAGGTAACACATCAGGAAGTGCTGAGGGCTGTTCAAAACTTAAGGAATTGATGGGATTATGTACAACATTGTCTGATAAGGTTTTTACCTTGTAAGCTGAGCTCACAACTCATAAACAGGTCTTTGGAAGAGTTTACACTAAACTAGTCTTGAAGGTGAAGAAATTGGAGAAGAATGTAAAGACTCTTCAAAGGAAAAGATCAGCTTACTTGGTGGAATCATCTTCTTCTTCCAGTTCAGATGATGCTCAACATGAAGATCAGGGTGAGGAATCTTCCAAACATGGGAGGAAGATAGCTGAGCTAGATGAAGACCCTAATGTTTTATTGGTTTAAGAAGAATTTGACACTCAGGGGAGGTCAGGTGATCATCAATGAAAGAAACTGCTCATCCAGAAGAAGGTACTGCTAGTGTTCAAGAAGGTACTGGTAGTACAATACAAGGTACTGCTAGTGTAATACAAGGTACTGCTGGAGTAGTTTATACAAGAAGACCAAAAGCAGACAAGGGAAAAGGCATACTGATTGAAGGTGAACCATCAGAGAAGACAAAAAAGAAAAGTCAGGTTCAAATTGCCTTAGATGAAGAACTGGCTCAAAGACTTCATGCAGAAGAATTAGCAAGGGCAGCTGAAGAAGAAAGACTTGCTAAGTTTATGGTTGAACATAAGCTATCAACTGAAGAACAAGAAAGGGCTGCTCAAGTTCTAGCTGATAGTGAATTAGCTGCTAAGCTACAAGAGGAGGAAAGGTCACAGTTCACAAAGGAAGAACAAGAACAAGCCATCAGTGATTTATTAGAGCAGATCAAAAAAAGTCAAAGAAAGAAGCAAGTTGCTCAGAAGAAACCCCCAACAAGAAAGGAACAACTAAGCTACATGAAGACATATTTAAAACATCAGGACAACTGGAAGGAAAAACACTTCAAAGGAAGATCTTATGAAGAGATAGAGAAGTTGTACATCAGTGCTCATAAAAGAATGCAGATGTTCCTAAGAGGTAAGACTGAAACAGTTGAGACTGATACAAGTAGGGGTGAGAAAAGACTAGCTGAGCAATTGGAATCTGAGTAGTCCAAGAAGCAAAAGACAGAGGAACAAAAGCAGGATGAAACAGTTGAAGAAAAAGAAGAAGAAGTGTTGACTAATGAACAGATCCATGGTATGATGTCGGTAGTCCTAGAATCACTCAATGTAGATCCCATTAAAGCCAAACATCCAATCATTGATTTGGAGGTTTATTCAGATGGAGTGATTAAAGGCTGGAAAATTATCAGGGTAGGAGGTCAATAAGAGGTATATAAATTCTTTGAAGATTTAATCAAAGCATTTGACACAGAAGACTTGGATAAACTTTGGAGTTTAGTTCAAGAGAGATTCAAGACCACTGATCCTATTGATGATAAAGACAAAGAGCTATGGGTAGAGCTAAAGAGACTATATGAACCTGACTCAGGTGAGGCTATATGGAGATTTCAAGCTCATCACTTAGCTACCACATGGAGATTGTTTGACAACTGTGGAGTGTATAAATTATCTACTAAAGTAGGAGTGGAAATCTACATGATTGTTGAGAAGGATTATCCACTAAGAGCAGAAGTTCTAATGATCATGCTAGCATCCAAACTCAAAGTTGATGAAGAGTCAGAAATGGCAAGAGAATTGATAAGAAAAATATTTCAGTTACATGAGCATATAAAGGCCAGAAGACTAAGATTGACAATGTAGTGTTTGGAAGAATCCTCACAATCCTCATAAGGTACTCATTTAATTCAGAAACTTGATGATTTAGGGTAAATCACAAGTTTAGGGGAGGATTGTTAGGAATTAAATGATTGAAGACTTAGTACTGCTGAAGACAACTAACAGTACAAACTGATAGTGTATGTTCAAGACTACTGAAGACAACAAACAGTACAAACTGTCAAGTTAGTACTGCTAGTATGAATGAAGGTACTGCTGCATGATACTGCTTTAGAAGACGTGTAGAAGATAAGTATGGAATAGATTGTATGTATATCACAATTAGTTAGAATTATACGGGTAGATACTTATCTTGTATAGGACTCCTTGTGTTATAAAAGGAGATCCTAGGTTAATTAGTGTTGGGAATTAAACCAACAGTTAGTACTGTCAGGCTAAATGTTTCAACTGTTGGAGAATAACACAAGCAGTACTACAAATACTTTGTACTGCTTATGTTTTGATAAAGTGTAATAGGATAAGTATAGAAAATATATTATGTATATCTTCTAGATATAGATTGATAGGAATTATAGTTATCTTGTACAGGAATCCTTGTTCTATAAAAGGATATCCTAGGTTAGGTTTTGAAAACATAGAAAAACTTTTGTCGTACAAATAGATTTGTAGGATCGAGTACTTCGAGCTTGATTGAGCTTGGTTAAACAAGAACCTCTGTATGGAATACAAGTGTTTATGCGGAAACTAAACAACAAGTATAATAAAGAAGAAAACTATAAAGGACAATGATCCTCTATGGATCAAACTATGAACTAAGAATTGTGTTATTGAATATTGAAATCGTTAAAGGTCTGTTAAACTCATGGACGGGATGTTTCTTTTATAACAATAAGAAACCCTAACCCTAACCCGTCTTACAAGAAAACGTGTGAAGAGATAAAGATCAATCTCTTCTAAAAATAAATCTAACAACCATACTAAACATACGGATAACAAACAATAACTATCCGCAACATTGAACACTATCGGCAGAAACAAAACAATACTATCGGCAGGAACCAACCGCAGCAGCAATGCAACACTATCGGCAGGAACCAGCTTCACTATCGGCAGCAATGAGAAATTCCTTATTTCTCATAGATCCCAACAATCCTCCCAGCACTCAACAATCCTCCCATCACTGAGAAACTCTTATTTCCCAGAGATCCTAACAAGATTTAAGGTTGTAAACCCTAGTGATAGGAGATCACTGGTATTATTGATAATAATATTGAATCGTTTTGGTTATTCTCAAGTCTTCATTGTTCATACTAATACATAATCACTGTTCCATTCATTCATATACACAATACAATATCTTCTAAGTATTAGCTAGTAAATTCTGCATGCTAGTTAGTATTACTCAAAGTATCTCTAACACAAGGAGTGTGTTTAGATCCGGTCAAGTGGTATCAGAGACAGGTTCTGGTACTTTAAATTAGAAGATCCTCTTTTGATTAAGAAGAAGAGATGGACATGGAGACTTCTACAACCAATGTTGCTGCAAAGTTACCAATGCTCAAGCCCAATGAATTCGACATGTGGAGGTTAAGAATTGAACAATTCTTCCAAGTGCAGGACTATGCACTTTGGGGAATCATAGAAGAAGGGAATTCATTCAAGCCAACAACCACAACAACAGCTGTAGAGGGTAAACTTGTGACAACTGTGCAGACAAAGCCAGTGACTGCAGAAGAAAGAGTTCTGATGAAGAATGACATCACGGCAAGAAGTATGCTTATGATGACAATACCTAATGATCAACTCTTGAACTTTAGCAAGTTCAAGGATGCCAAATCATTATTTGAGGCCATTGTTGCAAGATTTGGTTGGAATGAAGCCACCAAAAAGACTCACAAGACACTTCTCAAGCAACAATTTGAGAACTTTTCAGCCACAAGCAATGAATCATGGGATCATATGTTCAACAGGCTTCAGAAGCTTATAAGCCAACTTGCTATTCTTGGAATTGAGATACCTCAGGAAGATCTCAACTCAAAGTTCCTGAGAAGTCTACCATCAGAATGGGCTATGCATGTTGTTGTATGGAAGAACAAGCCGGATATTGAATCTATGAGCTTGATGGACTTGTATAGCAATTTCAAGATAGTGGAGCAAGATGTGAAGAAGGTTGTTGAAACAAGCTCCAGTACTGGGAATATGGCATTTGTGTCAACTCCTAGTAACTCAAGTTCTGAAGAAGTAAAGGTTGGTGCAACAGTTGGTAATGCTAGTTCAAATATTGGTACTGCTAGTACATCAAGCAGTACTCAAGGCATTATGGATGAGACAAATTGTTGTGTGATGAGTGCCTATTTACTCATCATTTTATGCCCATATAAGACACAAAAATGACCAAAAATACTCAAATAGATCAAATATTGTTTCAAATATTCTTGGTTTGTGTTTTTATGTGTTGTAGGTACAAAAGGATTGAAAACAGGGCAAAAACGGATAAAACCGAGCACAAGATTGGAAAGTCGTGAAAAGCTGAGGCCGGGAAAGGAATTTTAAGTTTGGATCACGTTTAAAGCTCAAATTGTCAAAAGTCAACCATCATGAAAGTCAAAATGTCAAAAATGGTCATTGGAGATAATTTTCAGAATTTGGCATAAATGGTCCCTCAACTTTCAGATTTGGCAACATTGATCCCTAAACTTAAACCTATTACCAAAAATAATCCTAAACCTAATCACTTTAACCCTTTTTACCCTAAACAAATAAAAACCCAATCCCTTTTACCCTTTTAGCTAAACCCAGCCCAATAAAGTCAACCCCTTTCCCAAACCATTTGCCGCCTAAGCTTTACCCTTTCCCCAGACCAAAAGCAAACCAGACACCATGTCCCCCCCTGACACCACACCATGCTTCTCCTCTGCTACACTCCATGTCCCCCCCTCCTTAGCTAGTACAAGCTTCACGAGAAACCAATCCACGCTGGAATCCCACTAACCCACATTTTCCCATTTTCCCGCCAAAATCAAATTTGACGATTGAGATTGTTTGAAGCCAAACCAACGGGTGGGATTTGCTCAGAGTGACCCAAGGAGCTTATGGAGTGATATAAAATTCATTCAATCTCACACAGAAGAAAATAATTAGGAGTAGTGTAATTTAGGTAGTCGTATTAGTAGTTATAGTGGTATTTCAGTTTCAATTTCAGTTCTCAACTTTAATTTAAGCTCACTTAAGCTCCTTTGTACTAATTTGTATCAGCTTTGTTCTAAATTTCAAGTTTAATGAAATTTCCAATTCTCATATTTTACTGTTAATCGAATTAGATTTATTGGTGGTTAAAAATAGGTAACAAGCTCTCATTACTGTTTCATTAAGCTCATAAGAGCTTATTAAAGCTTTTGTTTAAGTTAATTTGGATTAATTCAGTTTTAATTGTAAAAGCCAAGAAAAGTCAACATTAGTAAAAAAATAGTCAAACTGCTTATCTTGCTTATTTTAGTTGCTTAGTGGTTTTTTTTAAGTTTAAATATAGTTGGATATTCATTGTTTTTCAGAAAACCCTGCCTGATTTGGTCTAGAAAACCAAAATAACCAAAACAGTCCTTTTTAAAGGATTGTTTGGCTGATGGGTCAAAATGGGTACAAATGGTGCCCAACTGTTCATTTGCCATTTTAGATAAGTTAGTCTAGGTTAAAATGATTGAGTTAATCAGTGTGTAATAGGTGATAGGCTATTTTTAAGCATTTCTAGTGTTAATTGGATTCCAAGTTCCAAGTTGATAGAGCTTTAACTTCTCAGGCTTGAGGACTGCGACTTAGCAGCAGCAATAATTAGTAACCAGCAGCAACATCCATAACCTGCAAGATTCCAACCTCTATAGCATCCAGCAGCAACTTCAATAGTTCAGCAGGAATAAGAAATCTTCTTCAAAACATGTACACTGGTCACCACGACATGCACTTGAACTTGACTGCTACTTATGACAATATGTACATCAAATCACTTAAGTTTCATACTATTCTCATCACATCCAGGTGTGTTAACTCCTGTGAGAGGTGAATCATTGAAAATTAATGGATTTGATGTCTCTTTACCAATAGCCATCACTACTGGAGTAGTCAATGTTTAAGTTTGTTAGACCATGGTACATTGATAACCATCTGATTTATTAGCAAATCAGCAACTATAAACGGATTTGACTTGTCTTTACCTGTAGCCGTTTGCTCAGGACTAGCCAATTCTTAGGTTACAGCAAACCTTGGTGAATTGAATACCAAATATGGATACCAAGTGTCTTTACCACAAACCATACTTTTGTGGACTAGCCAATTCTTTGGATCCCATAAAGGGTTACATCCATGGTGAATTGAGAACCATTTTCAACTCTCAGAACTGAATCATGGGTGAGTTGAAATACCCTATAGCTTTGAGCAAGCTATTACAGCTATCAACGGATTTGATTATCACACCAGAGCCGTACCCTCATGGTGAGTCAACTCTTTCTTGTCTGCAAGACATGGTGAGTTGAGCACCATTTATTATGCAGGTGTAAACACCAACACTGTACCTGCAAGGTGTTACTCAAAACCAACTTATTAGCACACAAAATATACAAAGATTTTTTTTTTTTTTTTTTAACTAACAAAAAGAAATCAGAAACACACCAAAAGAAAAGAAAGAAAATAAGAAAAGTAACCAAAAGAAAGAAAGATTGAAAAATATACAACAACAACAAGAATAATCCTCCCCTTAAGCTTCAATCCTCCCCTTAAGCTGCAATCCTCCCCTTAAGCTCAGTATCTAGGGATTTACCATCCCTATATGGACCACCAAATGTTTAAACCTTGGTCCATCAAAAGCCTTGGTCAGCAAATCAGCCACATTATCATCTGTATGAATCTTAATCACCTGAATAAGATGCTTCTCATAAGCATCTCTTATGAAATGGTGTCGAATCTCAATATGCTTTGTCCTTTGATGATAAACAGGATTCTTAACAATACACATAGTACTTTGATTATCAATAAAGATCTTAGTGTTCATGAAGTTGAACCCATAATCCAACAGCTGATTTTGCATCCAAAGAACCTGTCCACAGCAACTAGCAGCAGCAACATACTCTGCCTCAGTAGAAGATGTAGCCACTATAGTCTGCTTCTTGCACTGCCAATAAACCAACCTCCTACCCAGAAACTGACAACCTCCAGTAGTAGACTTCCTATCAAAGTTAGCCCCAGCATAATCACTATCACTATAGGCTTCCAACACAAAAGGAGAATCTTTGGGATACCAAAGTCCCATCTTTGGCTGTCCTTTCAAATACTTGAAGATTCTCTTAACTGCATTGAGGTTAGAAGTCAATGGTGTAACCTGATGTCTAGCACATGCACCAACATCAAACATGATATCAGGTCTTGAAGCTGTCAAATACATGAGTGATCCAATCATGGACCTATATAGATGAACATTAACGGAAGCATCAGGTTCATTATTGGATTTAGGCTTTGGAGGTTCAAAAGGAGTTGTAGCAATCTTCACATTTTCCATATCAAACTTCTTAAGTATGTCATAAACATACTTCTCCTGGCAGATAAAGATCCCATCTGGTTTCTGCTTAACTTGAAGACCCAAGAAGAAAGTCATTTCACCCATAGCACTCATCTCAAATTCACTCTTCATCAATTCTTCAAACTCCCTGCACCAGGCTTCATTAGTGGAACCAAAGATGATATCATCTACATAAACTTGTACCAGAATGATATCTTTGAAGTTCTTTCTGATAAAAAGAGTTTTATCAATAGTCCCTCTTCTGTAACCATGTTTTAGCAAAAAGGCTGATAGCCTTGCATACCAAGCCCTTGGTGCTTGATGAAGACCATAAAGTGCTTTAACCACTTTGTAAACCAAATTAGGATTCTGAGGATCCACAAATCCCTGTGGTTGAGTAACATAAACCTCTTCCTCAATCCTTCCATACAAAAATGCACTTTTCACATCCATCTGATATACTACAAACCCCATAAAGGAAGCAAAAGCCAAGAAAAATTGGATAGCTTCAACTCTTGCCACTGGTGCAAACACCTCATCATAATCAATCCCCTCTTCTTGTCTATGACCTTGAGCTACCAATCTAGCTTTATTTTGAACCACAATTCCCCTAGCATCCCTTTTATTCTTTAGAATCCATTTAGTTCCAATAGCATGCTTTCCTGCAGGCAAAGGTACCAACATCCATACTTTCTGATTCTGGAACTGCTGCATCTCCTCTTGCATAGCCTCAACCCAATCATCATTAGCAAGAGCTTGAGCTATACTAGTTGGTTCAACTTGAGATAAGAAACAAGCATACAGACAATGTAAGTAATCAGTATGATTGCTCCTCAACTGATCCTGTATATAACTGAGAAAAGCAAATTCTCCAAACTTGGGTTGATGTAGTTTACTTCTTGTCTGAACAGGGGAATTAAGATCTCCAAGAATCAAAGACTGAGGATGAACTGTATTGATCCTCTTGGTAACAATGGGATTGACATCAATGGAGGATGTCTGATTGGTAATAGAGGGGTTGAAGTCATCATCATATGAGGAAGAAGTGAAAATGCCTGTTCTAGATTGATGATGAGGATCTTCCAGCTTATCTTTTGAAGAGACTGAATTTCCAAGATCAGAAGGGATTGGAAATCTTTCAGGGGAGTTATCAATACCCAAAGTGTCAACAGATGGAGTAGACACAGGAACATCAGCAGGAATAGAAACATCAGCAGAAACATTAGAAGGATCGGCAGGAACAGATCCACTACCAGCAGGAATGGCATCAGCAGGAACAGGAATACCACCAGTCGAATTCAGTTGCCTTCTAACTTCAGCTTCAGCCTTTCTCAAAATCTCCTCTGTCTCTTTAGAAAACCCAGAACCAAACATCTCAGCAGCTCTCTTGGCATTAAACTCTTGTCTTTGAAGCCTAGCAAGATCTTCTGCAAAACTAGAATCACCTCCAGCCATATCAGAAGAATCTTTGAGCTTTGAACCTGAAATGTTGTTAGAGGGAAAAGAAGGAACAACTATAGGTCGTTCATCACTCTCTGCATCAGACTCATCATCTGAGGTACCTGCACTGTTAGATTGAAAAACATGTGTACCAACAGATAGATTTGATTTGAATCTATTATTACCTAAAGAGTCAGTCAGATAGTCCAAATCAAAGTACCACTCTGGAACAGCACCCTGCAAATTAGGTTTATCCTCAAGATATCTTAAGTTGAGAGTTTCTTCTATTTTCTTAGAAGACAGATTATAAACCCTATAGGCTTTACTATGAGCAGAATATCCAATAATAAATCCTTCATCAGCCTTCCCATCAAACTTGCCTAGGTGATCACTAGTGTTCAAAATAGTGACATGACATCCAAAAGGCTTAAGGTAACTAATGTTTGGAACCTTCCCAGACAAAAGTTCATAAGGTGTTTTATTGTGAGGACTAGTAATAGATACCCTATTCAACACATAACAAGCAGTGCATACTACTTCAGTCCAAAACATAGTGGGCATCTTAGATTCAGCTAACATAGTCCTAGCTGCTTCTATCAGGGTCCTATTTTTCCTTTCTGCAACCCCATTTTGTTGTGGAGTTCTAGCATTACTATAGTCCCTTTTTATCCCCTTACTCCCACAGAGTTCAATAAGATTAGAATTCTTAAACTCTGTGCCATTATCACACCTTATAGACTTAACCTTTTTACTTAGCTGATTTTCTATTAAGGCCATAAAATCCCTAAGAACTGGATAAGTTTCATCTTTAGTACCCAAAAAGAAAGTCCAAGAAAACCTGCAAAAATCATCTGTAACCACCAGGCAATAATACTTGTGGTTAATACTTCTGATAGAGGTAGGACCAAAGAGATCCATATGGAGAAGCTGCAGAGGCTCAATAATGGTGCTCACAGCAGAGATAGCCTTGTATGAAGCTTTGTGTTGCTTTCCTTTGTTGCAGGCAACACAATTTTGTTCATTTGAGAAGATCTTGAGAGGAAGCCCTTTAACCAAACCATTCTTAGCCAGCTTGTTAATGGTCTTGAAATTCACATGGGCCATTCTTCTGTGCCATTTATTAGATTCATCCACAGAAGCTTTTGCAACCAGACAAGCAAGTGAACCCTCAGGCTGAACATCACTAAGATTGAAGCTATAAAGATTGTAAGTCCTAGGAACTTTAAGTTCAACCTGACTTTCATCAGGCAACTTGAAGTCTTTGGACAGCACAAAGCAATCATTCTCAGTGAAGAGAACACTGTTCTTCTTGTCACAGATTTGAGAGACAGAGAACAAATTGAAGTTTTGGAGTTCCTTCACATAAAGTACATCTTCAAAGTCCAGCTTGGCAGTTTTGATAGTTCCCTTCCCAGAAATTATTCCATCTCCTCCTCCAAATGTCACAGTACCTCCATTCAAAGGTACAAAGTCATGCAATCTTTCCAAATTCCCTGTCATACTCCTGGAACATCCACTGTCAACAATTCCAACATCTTTACTTCTAAAAGGAAAATCCTGAGAAAAAGAATACATATACAATATTAGATACAAGAGAGACTCAAGCCATTGCTGACTTGAGCCTGCCTAGTGGATCAATAAGAATTAAACCCTGGAGATTGATGAGATCCACCATTGATCTTGGACCCCATTTTCATATGTTGGTTATTGATTTTCCAAGAACAACCTGCTGAGGACTTAACAGCAGTTTTCCATCTTGCCCCTCCCTTGTGCATGGTGTCAAAACAAACAGGTCTCATATCATTTTGAAAGTAAGTACTAGTAGGTCTGCTGAAAGGTCTAGCCATATTGCTTCTCCAACCAGCAGGATTGATCCTACCGGCAGGAACTGAATAAACAGCAGCAACAGACTGATCGGCAGGAATGAACTTTTCAGCAGCAACAGGCTTACCAGCAGAAACTGGCTTGCCAGTGGCAACTAAAGTTCTCCTTGCTGCTTGAGGAATATAAGGGGGAATATCATTGACATTTTTCCATACAGACCTATTTTTACAAGCATATAATCCCATCTGTTTTTCATAATAGTCAAAGTCTTTAATAAGATGATCATAACTACGACACACAAAGCAAGATTTCTTTCTAGGGGACTTTTTCTTAACAATAACTTTCTCATTGCAAACAGAATTATTCAAACCAACACATGAAACAAAATTATCCTTAACTGAATTAAAACCACAACCATAATTGTTTGAAACAGAACCACAACTAGAATTGTTTGAAACAGAACCACAACTAGAATTGTTTGAAACAGAACCACAACTAGAAACATTATTGTTTTTAACACTATCAAAAAAAATATCTTCAAATGCAGCTGTCTTTGAGTGAGATTCATCAGTAGCTACTTCTGAGGAGAGATCTTCTGACTTTATTGAAGCTGACTTGTCACTTGATCCACATGTGGCATAGTCATTAGTCTTGATTTCTGAAGATTTGTCACTGTAAGAACAAGAGACAAATTCATTAGAGTCACAATCAAGATTAGGCAAGTCCTTTGCCTGTTTGCCATAGATCATTTGTAAATCATCAAAGTCATCAAAAGGATTAGCAGGTTTAAATGTTCCAGTTATGGGTGGAGGAACATCATTCATTCCTCCCTCCTTCACATACTTTACAGGTTTTCTATAATCTACAGATTCCGGGTTAAAAACACTATACTCATTAGGGTCATAATACTGATTTGGCCCTATTAGGTCACCGAACCCTAAACCTCTTTTAGTTTTAGTAGACATAGAACTATCAATAAGCATTTGAAGGTTTTTGGATGAGTCTTTCCACTTATTAAATCTAGCTAAGGAATTATCTAGCTTAGACTGTAACTCTTGATTTTCTAACACTACCTAAGCTTTTTCCCTTTCAGAATGTTTAAACTCATTAGTGGCATTTTTTAAATCTCTTTCCAACACCTTTATTTTTACTTCATAAGCAGACTGTTGTTGTTGATACCAGACCTTTTGTTGTTCTAATGTTTTAACAGCCTTTTTATGAGCCTTAAGTTGAATAAAGTTATCCTTATTTTCACTTTCTATATCATCAAATTCCTGTTTCAATTTAGCATATATAGATTCACAACCAAATGGGCAGTTTTGTACCTGAGATGGATGACCCATCATTCCAAACTGACCAGCCACTTGTTTCTTCTCACCATATCCAGCTATCATCCCATAGACCTCCTCTGTTCCACTTGCAACAGCTTTCTCATGATGTTCCCAGTCCACCATTGAATCCACAGATACCAAAGCCTTGGGGTCCTCTGAATCCAGCTCTTGAATTTTGAAAGCAGAATATCGTGCTTTATCATCCACCTTCTTATCTGTACATTCCCTGGCAAAATGTCCTGTTTGAGAACATTTATAGCACCTCACCTTCCTTCTGTCAAACCTGGCAGGTTCCTGTCCATCAAAGTTGACCCTTCTTTCTGCCTTCTTTTCAAACCTATCCAATTTCAACGATATCATAGCCACCTGCCATCTTAAGTCCATCTCTTCCAGATCCAATTCATCAACCTGATTGAAATCTTCATACACAATCTTCTGCTGTGGTGTACTCTCAGCAACAAATGAATGAAGCACATCCACTACAAGATTATCAGATCTGGTATGAGCTTTTGGTGTGGCAGGTGAGTAGGAGATTGATGATGTTGATGGTGTTGGACTGTTTCCATATGATGCTTTGTTAGGACCAAAGTTACTAACAAAAGCAGTATGGGTTGGAGTATGGGGTGTATAGGTGGAATACCCTTTGATATCAATTTCAAGGGTTTTCAGCTTGTTGTACAGATCATCAAAGCTCATATAATCCAGTCCTCCTTTGGCCTTGAGTGTTATGGAAACTTGAGACCAGGATGGTGGCAAAGCCCTCAGAAACTTAGTGTTGCAATCTTCATCGCCCGGGCCTAGCTTTCAACTGGTGGAGTTGGCTCAGGATCTTGTGGAATCTGTCATACCCTTTGTGAATTCCCTCAGCCTCATAAATCTTGAATTCTTGAAACTCTTGCTTGAGCATAGACTTTCTCATCTTTCTGGATTCATCATTCCCTCCAAATCTGGCTTTTACAGCATGCCAGATCTTTCTAGCATCATCCAAGTGATGAAAATCACTCATATGATCCTCTGGAATAGCTTGAAGTAGAAGGGTTCTTGCTTTGGTTTCCCTTTGAACAGCAAGGTGTTCTTCTGCAGTAACAGGTGGCTCTATATAGATATTGCCATCATTATCCCTTCCAGTATTCTTCTTGCTATTTCCCCTAAGAATCACAATCCACAGATTGTAATCATTGTTCGTGATCCAATATTCCATTCTCATAGCCCAGACTTCATACTCGTCTTTCTTCAGATATGGAAATTTAGCATTGTTGGTGGACATAGTGGTGACGATTTGTGTTTGGACTTGTGATGTTTCAGGTTTGGGTTGGTGATCTTCCTGGTTAATGACATTGTTTTGAGGGATTTCGTCTTCCATTGAAAGAGGGTTAAGAGATATGAAATCGAACTTTTTCTTCTTTATCAGAGATCCTTACCAGGCTCTGATACCACTTGTAGGATCGAGTACTTCGAGCTTGATTGAGCTTGGTTAAACAAGAACCTCTGTATGGAATACAAGTGTTTATGCGGAAACTAAACAACAAGTATAATAAAGAAGAAAACTATAAAGGACAATGATCCTCTATGGATCAAACTATGAACTAAGAATTGTGTTATTGAATATTGAAATCGTCAAAGGTCTGTTAAACTCATGGACGGGATGTTTCTTTTATAACAATAAGAAACCCTAACCCTAACCCGTCTTACAAGAAAACGTGTGAAGAGATAAAGATCAATCTCTTCTAAAAATAAATCTAACAACCATACTAAACATACGGATAACAAACAATAACTATCCGCAGCAATGAACACTATCGGCAGAAACAAAACAATACTATCGGCAGGAACCAACCACAGCAGCAATGCAACACTATCGGCAGGAACCAGCTTCACTATCGGCAGCAATGAGAAATTCCTTATTTCTCATAGATCCCAACAATCCTCCCAGCACTCAACAATCCTCCCATCACTGAGAAACTCTTATTTCCCAGAGATCCTAACATGATTTAAGGTTGTAAACCCTAGTGATAGGAGATCACTGGTATTATTGATAATAATATTGAATCGTTTTGGTTATTCTCAAGTCTTCATTGTTCATACTAATACATAATCACTGTTCCATTCATTCATATACACAATACAATATCTTCTAAGTATTAGCTAGTAAATTCTGCATGCTAGTTAGTATTACTCAAAGTATCTCTAACACAAGGAGTGTGTTTAGATCCGGTCAAGTGGTATCAGAGACAGGTTCTGGTACTTTAAATTAGAAGATCCTCTTTTGATTAAGAAGAAGAGATGGACATGGAGACTTCTTCAACCAATGTTGCTGAAAAGTTACCAATGCTCAAGCCCAATGAATTCGACATGTGGAGGTTTAGAATTGAACAATTCTTCCAAGTGTAGGACTATGCACTTTGGGGAATCATAGAAGAAGGGAATTCATTCAAGCCAACAACCACAACAACAGCTGTAGAGGGTAAACTTGTGACAACTGTGCAGACAAAGCCAGTGACTGCAGAAGAAAGAGTTCTGATGAAGAATGACATCACGGCAAGAAGTATGCTTATGATGACAATACCTAATGATCAACTCTTGAACTTTAGCAAGTTTAAGGATGCCAAATCATTATTTGAGGCCATTGTTGCAAGATTTGGTTGGAATGAAGCCACCAAAAAGACTCAGAAGACACTTCTCAAGCAACAATTTGAGAACTTTTCAGCCACAAGCAATGAATCATGGGATCATATGTTCAACAGGCTTCAGAAGCTTATAAGCCAACTTGCTATTCTTGGAATTGAGATACCTCAGGAAGATCTCAACTCAAAGTTCCTGAGAAGTCTACCATCAGAATGGGCTATGCATGTTGTTGTATGGAAGAACAAGCCGGATATTGAATCTATGAGCTTGATGGACTTGTATAGCAATTTCAAGATAGTGGAGCAAGATGTGAAGAAGGTTGCTGAAACAAGCTCAAGTACTGGGAATATGGCATTTGTGTCAACTCCTAGTAACTCAAGTTCTGAAGAAGTGAAGGTTGGTGCAACAGTTGGTAATGCTAGTTAAAATATTGGTACTGCTAGCACATCAAGCAGTACTCAAGGCATTATGGATGAGACAAATTGTTGTGTGATGAGTGCCTATTTACTCATCATTTTATGCCCATATAAGACACAAAAATGACCAAAAATACTCAAATAGATCAAATATTGTTTCAAATATTCTTGGTTTGTGTTTTTATGTGTTGTAGGTACAAAAGGATTGAAAACAGGGCAAAAACGGATAAAACCGAGCACAAGATTGGAAAGTCGTGAAACGCTGAGGCCGGGAAAGGAATTTTAAGTTTGGATCACGTTTAAAGCTCAAATTGTCAAAAGTCAACCATCATGAAAGTCAAAATGTCAAAAATGGTCATTGGAGATAATTTTCAGAATTTGGCATAAATGGTCCCTCAACTTTCAGATTTGGCAACATTGATCCCTAAACTTAAACCTATTACCAAAAATAATCCTAAACCTAATCACTTTAACCCTTTTACCCTAAACAAATAAAAACCCAATCCCTTTTACCCTTTTAGCTAAACCCAGCCCAATAAAGTCAACCCCTTTCCCAAACTATTTGCCGCCTAAGCTTTACCCTTTCCCCAGACCAAAAGCAAACCAAACACCATGTCCCCCCTTGACACCACACCATGCTTCTCCTCTGCTACACTCCATGTCCCCCCCCCCCTCCTTAGCTAGTACAAGCTTCACGAGAAACCAATCCACGCTGGAATCCCACTAACCCACATTTTCCCATTTTCCCGCCAAAATCAAATTTGACGATTGAGATTGTTTGAAGCCAAACCAATGGGTGGGATTTGATCAGAGTGACCCAAGGAGCTTATGGAGTGATATAAAATTCATTCAATCTCACACAGAAGAAAATAATTAGGAGTAGTGTAATTTAGGTAGTCGTATTAGTAGTTATAGTGGTATTTCAGTTTCAATTTCATTTTTCAACTTTAATTTAAGCTCACTTAAGCTCCTTTGTACTAATTTGTATCAGCTTTGTTCTAAATTTCAAGTTTAATGAAATTTCCAATTCTCATATTTTACTGTTAATCGAATTAGATTTATTGGTGGTTAAAAATAGGTAACAAGCTCTCATTACTGTTTCATTAAGCTCATAAGAGCTTATTAAAGCTTTTGTTTAAGTTAATTTGGATTAATTCAGTTTTAATTGTAAAAGCCAAGAAAAGTCAACATTAGTAAAAAAATAGTCAAACTGCTTATCTTGCTTATTTTAGTTGCTTAGTGGTTTTTTTTAAGTTTAAATATAGTTGGATATTCATTGTTTTTCAGAAAACCCTGCCTGATTTGGTCTAGAAAACCAAAATAACCAAAACAGTCCTTTTTAAAGGATTGTTTGGCTGATGGGTCAAAATGGGTACAAATGGTGCCCAACTGTTCATTTGCCATTTTAGATAAGTTAGTCTAGGTTAAAATGATTGAGTTAATCAGTGTGTAATAGGTGATAGGCTGTTTTTAAGCATTTCTAGTGTTAATTGGATTTTCCAAAATTTAAGGTATGTGATTTGTCAAATTAGCTTATTACAGCTTTAAGCTATATTGATGCTGGCTTTCACTAATTTTTTGAGTTCATTAGTTCAGAATTAAGTAGCAATCTAGTCCCTTAAGGCCTTGGGTTGAAAATAGCTCATAATCAGCCCATTTTAAAGCATAAGCAGACTGCACAGTTGGTTTTCCCATTTTGCAGCCCCACTTCTTGATTTTTAATTTCTTCATAATAAGATGTTATAAGCTGAAATTTTGCACTAAGTTAGTTGGGTAGCTTGTCTATCTATTACTATTTTTCTTAGAATTTTTAGATTTTATTTTCACTGCTTTTTAAGGGCTTGAAAAAGCCCATTTTGCCCTGCTCCTTGTTTACATCAGCAGCCTTTGCGGCTTTTTAGCTTATTTTGGCATTTTACAGTGCTTATTTCCTCTTTTGTGGCTTATTTTAGTTTGCATTTCAGCTTAGTAATAGTTACCTAGCTTCTTTCAGTTCCTAATAGCTTATTCAACAGCTTTTAGCTTTTTCCCTTAGCTTATTCTCATATACCCAACTGTCCAGTCCTTTGGGCTTATTTCTAGCTTATTTCTTAGTTTTCATAATAAGTTGTAGTTGTAGAAAATGCTTAATTTTAAGTGCTTAATAAGTATGTAAAAGAAAAATTAAAAATAATAATAATATAGTTTTAACAAAAAGAGAGTCAAGGGATTCGAACCCTGGACCTCTTGTTCACAACACCACATGCTCACCAATTGCCCTAGGGTCTTTATTAGTCATAGCTTTGCACCCTTTTTTATTTAACCCCTTTTCATTCCTTTAGCTTATTTCCCTGTTTCAGCTTATTCCAATAAGCTGGGATCTTTCTTTTATTTTTCCTAGGAGTAGTATAACATTTAGCACTTTCCTGTATTTTTTTGTAATTTTCCATTTTCATTTAGTATTTTTAATTCATTTTTCTTTTAAATCCAGTTTTTAATTCATAATAATTAATTAAATAGTCAAAAAAATATAATTCTTTTTGCTAAAATTTTCTTTTATCATTTAGGACTTAGGAAAAATAGATTTGTACCTGTAGAGTTAAAATTTCTTAGATCTCACGTTTTAGGCTCGGGATTTCCCAGTTTAAACGCGTGTTTAGTTTTTCTTTTCGTTTTTGGCCTTGTGTGTTCTAGATTAATTGTTTCCTAGTTTATTTAAATGTGTTTAGTTAAAATTTCATTATTTTAGTTTAAAATCCAAAAATCTCTTTGTTTTCACTATTCATCACACGTTTCACGAATCGAGATCATGAATTCCATTAAAAACCTTCGTTGGGGATAACGACTCGGGTTATACTTAATTTCCTGTGTAATCCTTGGGAAAAATTTATATATTGACCTCAACGCATCAATTTTCGGCGCCGCTGCGGGGAAGGCTTGAAGTGAATTTTCAATTCTCGTTTATCGATGCGTGTTTTGAAGACCCTTTTCTCGAGAAGTTTTCGTTTTCTTCGTAAATTTTTTCTTATAAAAATCCAAAAATATTTTCATTTCAAGATTTATTTTCCTTTTTCTCTTTTGTTTGTCAAAATGTTTTTAAACTATAAAAACCCAAAAATAATCTTCTCATCCCACTTACACGTTTAATTCTTTTTATGTCTTCATCTTACAACTATGGTTGTGAATGGTGTGGGGGACCTCCAAATGGTGAAAATTGCCCCGGTTTTAGCATTGTAAATTCAGGAAACGGGTTTGTCTATGACCAAAATCCCTACAATGAGACAACCAATTTCTTTAACCAACCCCTACACCATGAGATGGAACATATTATTGTGAATTTTGTGGAGGTTGTCCTCATCCGGAATTTGATTGTCGAACGGGAAACATGCTTGTCTATGAGCAGGACCCTTATAACAATCAGACATCATCCGATTTTGACCAACCTTCACAACACACAACCCCTCAGCACGTTCTTCAAAGCGAGTTAACTAGAGCTGAATTGATCACTAAAGTGATTATTTCTCAAAATCAACTCAACATGGACTTTCAAACTGAAATAGACGGTCTTAAGGAGATGATTTTTAGAAAACAAGCTCCTCCCATTGACTTATCTTACTCACAAGATCGTCATGGAAAATCTATGGAAGATTTACTCGCCGTAGAACGAGCAGCACAAAAGCGTTTCTTGTTTAATCAGGCTTGCATGCTCGATGACGAAGATGAGGACTACGAGGAGAGTGCTATTCTTATGAATAATACAATTTTTCAAATCCCTCAGTCTATTGCAACCACATCCACATCACCTACTTTGGACTCCGAGGACTCTCTCATTATGGGGGATGAGCATCTTTGCACTATTCCTGAAAAGGAATCGGACGAATTCATAAAGTCTAGTGCCGAGAACCTTTTCCCAATCCCAAGTGAGTCTGAGGATATATCCTACAGTGATAGTGATGGTTCTTTTCGTAGTGATCATCCTTTTGACACTGCGGAAGATTTTTTCGGGATTTTCTCTAACCCCCTTTTCAATTCCAATGATGATTTTTCCTCTAGTGATGACGAATCACTTTTGATGAGGACGTTCAAAATGAAAGTCTCAAAGTCTATTCGAATTCTCTTTTTGAATTTGATGATGAGTACTTTTCTAGCAAAATAAATCCTCTCTTTGATGAAGAGTTAGAGAACGATGAGGTCAAGGACTCTATTATTCATAAATTTGATGATGTGACCTCAATTTTTAATCCCGATATTGATAAGGAGAATCTTTCTCTGACATATGTGACATTTCCTTCTGAGGATAGCCATTATATTGACTTCACACAAGTCGTTCGAGTTTTTCTACCCTTCTTCACCTATGCGGTGACTTGTCCTCTCCTTCTCTCCTTTGGAAATGAGGACAAAGTTTTTGACCCCGGCATCTCCATTTATCATTCTTTTAAGCCGGGTGTATCTCGTCGGTGTGGAACTTTTGTATTCTTCAATGTTTATCCAAACATCTTGAATGAAAGTCCGGTGGAGATTTTCTCTTCCACATGCTTCCCCAAGAACAAATGAATTCGGGGTTGAGTCAAGCTAGTGACTCGGTTAACAAAAACATTAGCACCACATGGGTGACAACCCATGTTTCTGACTTCTTTCTATTTTCTGACACTAAGTGTGGGGGAATTCCTCTACTGTGCTCTGTTTTGTGTGTTGTTTGCTCTTATTGGCAGGTTTCCCTTAGATCGTGATGATTGATGCGCCTGTTTTCAATTCAGCCGCCCAATATCCGATCTTTTTTGCTAACGTCTATCTAGGGTTATCTTTTTAATCATGTTTGTGAAAAATAGAGATTTCTGTTCCACACTTGGCTATTAGTATTACCTTTTTACGTTCTAAGTGTCGGCATAATAGCCGGTACTTTGAATATTGAGGGCAATATTCAATTCTAAGTGTGGGGGGGAATTCTCACGATTTTTGTCACATATGTACCTTCTAGTTCTAGTTCCCTAGTACCCCCCGTTTTGGCCAAAAATTTTAAAATTTTTGTCGTTTTTGAATAAGAAATTGCATGAAAAAAAAGAAGTGCTTTGCATCAGAAAAAGAAAGAAAAAAATAGTTTAGTCTTGATTAGGTTAGAACAAAGGGAATCCCGACTCTGCCAGAGTGTTGATCTGGCTGCTTCCTTAACGATTAGACTAAGGTTTTACGATTTGTGCAAATGAAAATGCTAAGCGTAGAGTAGTTGGTTCTCTTTAGAGCTTATACAAGTAATCTATGGCTTTTCCTCCCAGGAGCTCTTAATCTGACATAAATACGTGCTGTTTTCAAATGTCTGAACGTTAAAATCATTTTGTTATGCAAAATAAATTTTTATACAATTTTGATATAGAGCCCGAGTTCAACTTTTTATTTTAATTTTTGAGAAAGCATATTAAAGTTTTGAGTATGAATAAATAAGTCCTAAGCTACGGTTCGAGATCGGTCCTTGGATCCTTATTTCCAAAAGGCGTTTAGGTCTTGGCTACCCTTTTACACCGGCCCTTGGATCTTTATTCAGGAAGGTGTAAGGTCTTGGTCTAAAACCCTTGGAACCTTATTTCCGGAATGTCTAGAGTCTTGGAACTCTCTGTTGTAACGGCCCTTGGATCCTTTATTCCTAAGGTATAAGGTCTTGGAATTTCTCCGTGAAACTCCGTAGTTTATGGTACAATTAGAAATTTTAAGTAAAAAAAAATGATGAAAAAATGAAAAAGAAAAATAAGAAAATGGAATGATATTGCAAAATGCAATAAGTTTTGATGTTGCAAAAATAAAGATGTATATGTTAATAAATGTAGGAAAATTGCTTTCTCTTAAATTTAAATCGGAAGTTGAACTTGGATTCGTCAATTTTGTATAAAAGTTAAACGGTAATTTAGTAGATTGTTGATTTCAAAGACCCCGAAAGCTACTTTGAGTCTCTAATCTCTAAATGATCATTTGTTGTTATCTAGTTAAGTATTTAATACTAGCTTAGTGGGAATATCCAAAATCTTTGAAATCAAAATTCCGCTGATTCCGGTACTATTCTCTATGGGGTGTCAAAAGCCTGGTCACCTAAAACCAACTGGTTTGGGATGTGCCGAGAAGAAAGCCGCTACATGGAAAAGGCCCTTTTCGATCCTTAGATTTTCGAGGTTCCCGGTAAATTAGTATTTGATTAATTCTAAGGTTTACTTGGGGACAAGTAAAGTTCAAGTGGGGGGATATTTGATGAACTCAAATAAGTACATTTTATTATCATCATTTATCCTATTTATTTGACTTGTTTTATTATATTATATATGAGAATCGATACATTAATGTTTACTTTAGTCATTCTCAGGTAAAATCAAGCATTATGTGAAACTTGGCGATTTTGGACTAATTATGGAGCAAAACAAGCGAGATGTCAAAAGTCTACTGAAATCCAGAAGATGCGCCGTATCTCACTCAACAAATACGACGCAATATCATACTTAGATGAGTTCGAAGACCATTGCCTGACTTTGAAGAATGCGCCGCATGCAATTCTGTCATGCGCCGCATATGAAACTTTGGTCAAAGAAGAAGATCAAGCTCGTTCTACTCCAGATACGCCGCAATATACTTCTAACATATGGCGTATCACTATCAAGATTTCACCAGTTACAATCCAAGACAGCTAGAGTACATGCGCCGCATACAAAGATCAAGTTACGCCGCATTTGAAGACGGTGTACGAATATTCCAGAATATATTAATCTTGGACCCCACGCGAAGTTAAGTCAATGCGCCGCATCTATCAACTCAATGCGCCGCATCGATCCCTCAGACAGAAACTATAAATACCCCAAGGTCAGACGAATTTAAGACGATATATATATAACCCTAGAGCCGAATTCAAACGACCAAGCATCCCAAGACACACCTCAAACAAAGATACAAGAGCTGTAAGAAGGTCCTGCATGTATTCAATTCATTAAGTAGTTTTGTTTTATTGTTTTAGTACGCTTTAATTCATCAGGATTGATGGGCTTGTGTCATGTGACTACGGAAGATCATGCACTCTCCTTAATATTGCTTTCCCATTAATTAAAGTTTATATGTTGATGTCTTTGGTGACTTTTATTAGTGCATTGATAACCTCTGTGTCTAGCTGAGTCTTGCTTGGGTCGCCATGCCCCTTCCTCGCCTATTTATTCTAGCGTCTCTAGAAAAGTAGGATAGACATAAGTAATCATTAATGGTTTACTCGCCGATAAGATTAGAGCCAGCGAGAAAGGTTTAATTATATACACTTCATATAAAACTAGCAATAAAACAAGTAACAAGCTATTTAATTATCAGGACAGGTCTTCTTATTGTGTCGAGTATCTATCTGTGTACGTGTGTGCTAATCGCTGATTCGTGCTCATTAGTTTAGTTTTCTATTTAATTATAACCAAACTGTGCCAGTCTCTCAGGCTGAACCCCCTTGCGTTAGATTAGGTTGTCTAACTAACTTAGGATATTAAAATACTGATTAGAATAACTAGATAATACGTTCCACTCTTAGTGATCGACACTCTGCTTACCATTATATTCATACTGACCGGGTACACTGCTCGTTAAGTGTGTGTGTTATTGATAAGTCGGCTAAATATAAATTTAAAACTTGAGTAGGCATTAATACTGCTAAACCGCAAAGACACATCACGCGCATCAAGTTTTTTGGCGCCGTTGCCGGGGAGTGAATTGTTATTATCTGTTAATTTGATTAAGTATTTTAATTAGGTTTTTCTTTTTAGTTTTTTCTTTTAGATTCTAACCACTAACCCTGTTGTATATTAGATAGATTGCATTCATTGTATAATTTGCATATTTACTGTTTTTGTGTGTTTTTGTTTTCTGTAATTTTTGTTTCTTTTTGTTTGTTTCTATTTTTGTTTTTCTTTTTCTATTTTTCTGCATTCTGCTGTCGTTGTATTGTGCTGATACAAACGATACGGCGCATATGTTTTCACAGATACGGCGTATTGCGTTTAATTTTTATAAAATACAACGCGTTTAATAAATTCGAGTACGACGCATCTTTCCCCAAGATACGGCGTATTCTATTTTTAATAAAAAAAATTTCTAAACGCTAACGCCATACGACGCATCTGTTTTAACAAATACGGCGTTATTTTCTATTTAAATTAAAAACAGTTTTTCGAATTATTAAACAGAAGCGACGCATCGATCTTTATCGATACGACGCATCTACTAAATCAAAAATCTTGTATTTTGAAACGTAACGAAAATACGGCGCATTAGCTTTTGTTAATACGACGCATTTAATTTTAATAAATATAATCGATTTTTGATAATTTAAACTTGATACGGCGCATTCTAATTCATAAGCGGTGTATCTGTTTTCTGAATAAAAGTCTAATTAAATTTTAACGTAATAAGATACGGCGTATCCAACTTTCTGGATACGGCGCATCGTCTACAGATATCAGCAACTTTTATTTTTCTTATTCCCGAACGGAAAATATTCTAACTTACCCTTACACTAGGAAGTTTTTACTTTGAAATCTACCTGTCTTTAATTTTCAGGAACAATGTTCGATATTTTCCCCAACTGGTTCGGAAGACCCCAAAGAAACCTTACCATGGAAGATTTTGCACTACTAATCGCTCAAGCAAATGAAAAAGAACATCATGAAGCAAGAAACTTTATTAATGAACTCAAAGGCAGTCATGAGCTGTTACTAAAGGAACAAAACAACATGATTAATGGATTGGCAATTGAAGTGCACCAATTGTCAACGGTGCTTAACAAGGTTCTTTTGGTAAAACACGATTTGAAAGGGATTACAACTAGAGGCGGAAATTCAACCTTTCAAATCGGAGAGACACCCGAGGATAACAGCACAAACAAGATTTCCCCTGAATCTATATCATCTGAGCAAGAGCAACCAAAAGAGACTAATCCAGAACCTGTGATTAGAGAAGAACCTTCTGTTGAAATTAAACAATCAACACTACCTTTTCCACATAGGGTAAGGAAGGAGAAAGAAGATGCCTATCAAAGGAAGTTCCTGGAAAATCTCAAGCAGCTGCAGCTAAGCATACCATTTATGGAAGCCCTAGTGCAAATGCCAAAATATGCTAAATATCTGAAGAGCTTGCTTACAAACAAGTCCAAACTTGAAGAGGCTTACACTGTAACAATGGGGGAAAGAAGCTCAGCAGCATTGCTCAACAAACTTCCATCTAAGGAAAAAGATCCAGGGAGTTTCACTATTCCTTGTCAAATTAAAAATTTACATATTGGAAACGCTTTAGCCGACCTAGGAGCTAGTATAAGTCTTATGCCCTCTTCTATGTATGAAAAATTAGGCCTTGGTGAACCAAAACCTACTAGGATGTGCTTAGAGCTAGCTGATAGGTCCATACAATACCCATTAGGAATAGCTGAGAATATATTAATAAAAGTTGATAAATTTGAATTACCTATTGACTTTGTTATCCTCGATATGCCCGAAAATTCTAGAACTCCTATAATATTAGGACGACCATTTTTAGCCACTGCTAGGGCCATGATTGATGTTTTTAATAAAAAGATAACTCTTACCATAGGAAAAGATGAGGTTGAATTTAATATGGAACAATCTATGAGTAAAACTAATTATGAAGATGATGAATGCTATAATATCGATGTTTCTGATGACACGATTAATCAATTTACTCAGAAATTGTTAAAAAGTAATTTGCTTGATTCTTTTCTGCTTAAAAATTTAGAAAACACAATCGCTATAGAAGATCAAGTTGATGAAAATACTATTGATAATAATTTCGCTGTTGATTCCGCTGTTTGTAACGCCATACGGCGCATCGGAAATATCAATGCGGCGCATTTATTTGATGACAGCAACGACATAATAAAAGAACAAGTTTATTCCGCTAGTGCTAATAAAATTGATGATGTTAAACCTGTGCTTAAGGATCTCCCTTCTACTTTGGAATATGCTTATTTAAATGGGAACACTAATTCACCCGTTATTATTGCATCTGACTTAACGCCAAACGAAAAAGAATCCCTTTTGCAGGTACTATATAAACGAAGAGGAGCATTAGCATGGAATATGTCTGATATTAATGGAATTAGCCCGTCATTCTGTACACATAAAATCCTTATGGAAGATGAATTCAAACCAACTATACAACCCCAAAGGCATTTGAATCCAAAAGTCCAAGATGTGGTGAAAAATGAAATTGTGAAATTACTTGACTCCGGACTTATCTACCCAATTTTTGATAGCTCGTGGGTCAGTCCTATCCACGTTGTACCAAAAAAAGGAGGAATGACGGTAGTACTCAATGACGACAATGAGCTAATCCCTTCAAGAACTGTTACTGGATGGAGAGTTTGCATCGACTACCGCAAACTCAATGATGCTACGCGAAAAGATCACTTCACTCTTCCGTTTATTGATCAAATGTTAGAAAGACTATCAGGATATGATTATTATTGTTTTTTAGATGGTTTTTCAGGTTTCTTCCAAATACCCATTACCCCCGAGGATCAAGAGAAGACGACTTTCACCTGCCCTTATGGAACCTTCGCCTATAGGAGAATGCCGTTCGGACTATGCAACGCCCCTGCTACTTTCCAATGATGTATGACGGCTATCTTCCATGAAATGGTAGAAGACTTTATGGAAGTCTTCATGGACGACTTCTCGGTGTTCGGTAACTCATTTAGTGATTGTCTCTTTAAACTTGATAAAATGCTTGCTAGGTGTGAAGAAACTAACCTTGTTCTTAATTGGGAAAAATGTCATTTTATGGTTAGAGAGGGAATTGTGTTAGGACATAAGATTTCTGGGAAAGGTATAGAAGTCGACAAAGCTAAAATTGATGTAATTGCCAAACTACCTTACCCCACTAATGTAAAAGGTGTTAGAAGTTTTTTAGGGCATGCTGGATTTTATCGTAGGTTCATAAAGGATTTTTCAATGATATCTAGGCCTATGACCCAATTATTGCTAAAAGATGCGAAGTTTGATTTTTCTGAAGATTGCAAAAAGGCGTTTAATATACTTAAATAAAAACTAACTACTGCACCTATTATAATTTCACCAGATTGGAATCTGCCTTTTGAACTAATGTGTGATGCTAGTGATTATGCTGTTGGAGCTGTACTTGGCCAAAAGATAGAAAAGAAATTTAAGCCAATTTATTATGCTAGCAAAACATTAAATAATGCCCAAGAACATTACACCACCACGGAAAAAGAACTTTTAGCAGTAGTTTTTGCATTCGATAAATTTAGTTCATATCTTATATTGTCAAAAACTATGGTTTACACTGACCATTCTGCTTTGAAGTATTTGTTCAATAAACAGGATGCCAAGCCAAGGCTTATTACGTGGGTTTTATTGCTCCAAGGATTCGATATTGAAATTAAAGATAAAAAGGGTGCCGAGAATCTAGCTGCTGACCATTTATCTAGACTTGAAAACCTTGATATGGAGGTGCTTGATGAAAGGGAAATCGCTGATGACTTTCCTGATGAACACCTTATGATGGTAAGAATTAAGAGCAATGATAATACACCATGGTATGCCGACTATATAAACTTTATTGTTGCAAATGAAATTCCAAAAGGGCTAACATCCGACGAGAAAAGAAGGTTTCTAACTCGCGCTAGTGAGTATATTTGGGATGAACCTTATGCCTTTAAATTATGTCCTGACAATATTATACGAAGATGCGTAGATGGAGATGATGTCCCAGCAATATTGGCACATTGCCATTCAGGGCCGACGGGGGGACATCATGGTGCAATTATTACAAAAAGGAAAATCCTTGATGTAGGATTTTATTGGCCCACTATGCTGGATGATGCAAAAGATTATATAAAAGGATGTGATGCGTGTCAACGATCCGGAAATATTACATCAAGAAACGAAATGCCGCAAAACTATATCCAAGTATGTGAAGTTTTTGACATATGGGGATTGGACTTCATGGGACCGTTTCCTAAATCTAAATGTAATAAGTATATTTTGGTTGCTATTGATTACGTATCAAAATGGGTCGAAGCGCAAGCGTTACCAACAAACGACAGCAAGGTAGTGCTTAAATTTTTGCAAAGTTTGTTCGCTAGGTTTGGAGTTCCTAAAGCATTGATTAGTGATAGGGGAACACACTTTTGTAATCACCATCTAGGAAGAGCTTTGCAACAATATGGAGTGTATCATAGGGTTTCCACTGCATACCATCCTCAATCCAATGGGCAAACTGAAGTAACCAATAGGGCTATAAAACGGATTCTTGAAAAAACGACTGGATATAATCCGAAAGGGTGGTCTGACAAGTTAAATGATGCTTTATGGGCATTTGGTACAGCCTATTAGACACCGACGGGATGCACTCCATTTCGTCTTGTATACGGAAAAGCATGCCACCTACCGGTCGAAATAGAACAAAGTGCATATTGGGCTTTGAAGAAATGTAACATGGATATGGAAGCTGCAACGAAGAACCGTTTCATGGAACTCAATGAACTCTACGAACTAAGAGATGAGGCCTACAGAAATACTAAGATCTACAAAGAAAGAACTAAAAGATGGCATGACTCGAGGTTACATGGGGATAAAATGTTTACTATTGGAGAAAAAGTACTGCTATTTAATTCTCGATTAAAGATGTATCTAGGTAAACTTAAATCAAGATGGACGGGTCCGTTCGTTGTCAAGAAAGTGTATCCATATGGGACTATTGAAATATGCGATAAAAATGGTTATATATTCAAGGTAAACGGGCAAAGAGTTAAAAAATACTTTGATAATAAAATTGAGGATACTGAGAACGAGGTGGTGGAGTTTGAACCCGAAGTATTGAAATAAGGAGCTGAACGTGAGTCTAACTTGAAGACTCTGGAATAAAGACAAGTGCTGACCGGGAGACAACCCGAAGGAAAAATTTTTACTTTTCTATTCTGTGTCGAGTCTGTCAGACCTGCAGAAGATGCGGCGCATCTCCATCATAAGATGCGACGCATCACCTGCGCTGGTCATATCTTATTTCATTTTCTGCATTTTTATTTTTGACTTTAAAACTTTCTGTCAGTTTATTTAATGCGGCGCATCCCTGGTTAAGGATGCTACGCATCTTTTATTCTGATTCGTATTTATTCCAGGCTCGATACAGCGTATCTTCTTCATTAA
This sequence comes from Artemisia tridentata subsp. tridentata, assembly GCA_021014915.2. Classification (NCBI taxonomy): domain Eukaryota; kingdom Viridiplantae; phylum Streptophyta; class Magnoliopsida; order Asterales; family Asteraceae; genus Artemisia; species Artemisia tridentata. The sequence goes on along the minus strand of CP139501.1, from coordinate 301,031,435 downwards.
GATACGGCGTATCTTCTTCCATAAGATACGGCGTATCGACTGACCTGATGATTTACAGTTTAATTTTTTAGGTTTTATTTTTACTAACTACTAATGTATTATGCAAGTTTGAACCTTCTTAACTCAGGTGTGTTAAAGTCTAAATGGTATTATAGATTCCTGCATTTTTGTGGATACATCATTTATGAAGCTTAAACGTTCTCATCCACCAGAAAGTTGATTTTTGCTCTTATACGAATAATGGAGGATCATACCGAGCAAATCCCAGGGGAGTTTTTCTGTTCTAATTCTTTTATTTTCCAGTTTTTAAACTTTGACACAAACAACGAGGACGTTGTTTAACTTAAGTGGGGGGATGGAGAATTAGAACACTTACTTGTCCTAAACTTTTTCAAAATATGCTTAAAATGCGCTTAATATATCAAAATTTAAAATTTTTTTTAGCATGTTTTTGTTTAAAGTCTAAATTACATAACCGCACACATAACTCTATTCTTTCAAAAATATTAAAACTTTAGTGTGCCGGTGACTTGTAAACTTTAGAACTTGGCTTGTATACTATTCGAGACCACCATAATGAGTATTATCTATATAATTGGAGTGACTTGTCTAAATTGGTAAATTTCTAGGATTACACCCAAATAGCCTTTATATGTTATGTGATATTAACTAACTACACTGGTTAGTTAACCCCCATATACAACCTTTGTTTACTCTTACTTCTAGAATAATGTTTCGATACACCCTTACACCTTAGCCTACCCTGTAGATTAAAATCCGTGGTTAATTGCTTTAGGCAAAGTGTGTTTCCTTACATTACCTGTGTTCGCGTGCGTAATTCATTATCTTTGGTTAGGTCGGGAAATTGCACAATGCAATTGGTATGAAAGTAAATATTGTATAACTTTTAGTTTATTTTTCGTGTGTTTGCTACTTTCACTATTACAGTTATTTCTGAAAGTATGAAGAGTATGGAAAAATTATCCGGAAAAATAGTGATAGAAAAGTTGTGAAATTTTACACATATATGTTGAAAAAAAAAATAGAAAAGAAAAAGGAAAAGTTGGAAGTTTGTTTTAACCAACTTATGTAAAGTTTTGTATTAAGTGGGAGATATCACCACTATTTGTTGTTGTATATTATATTTATGGATTGAATGGGAGTTGGCCGTTATGGGAACGCCAACTAAGGTTATTCTTTGATTGAGATTTTGTTGAGTATAATTCGTGTCTACCTAAAGCGTGTGTTTCAAGTGTTAAAGCGTGAGTTATTCAATGATATGAGTCTTATTCATGGGATGGTTGGGAAAGTGATTAACCACACTTAGGATTTTAATTTATCTGTTTTGTTTATTTTTCATTTTACACCAATTTGTATCCCAAATATTATCCATACCCTATATCATTCTTCATCCAAACCTTTGATTTATTGAGATTAGGGATTTGAGAAATCTTAAGTATCGTAGTCGTGGATTCGGCTATGTATTTATGATTTTGTCGCCCTTTTTGATATAATATTATTAGTGAAGATTACTTGGTCCTATCTTTAGCCCATTCGAGTTAAGGAATTGAGCAATTGCAAGTATCGTGGTCGTGGATTCGATCATGTATTTGTAATTTTGTCGCCTTTTCTGGAATATGAGATCGATAGAGATTAAAAAGGATGATCAACCCTTAACCAACAAACCCTTTTTACCGCTTTAGACTTGTTATTCCTTGGCTTTAGTGGGGGAGATGCGTATACTTGCCAAGCCTATGATAGAATATTCGTCACGACTAAGCAACTAAACGATTTAGAATTGTTTTACATTAAAAATTATTTTGGTTTCTACTTCGTTAAGTGTTTGGTTGTGTGATTATGACAAAACGAATACGTGCTTAAATATAAAAATAAATCCTAATATCTTTTAGGATACATTTTCATATGATTAATTCTAAGGTTTACTTGGGGACAAGTAAAGTTCAAGTGGGGGGATATTTGATGAACTCAAATAAGTACATTTTATTATCATCATTTATCCTATTTATTTGACTTGTTTTATTATATTATATATGAGAATCGATACCTTAATGTTTACTTTAGTAATTCTCAGGTAAAAACAAGCATTATGTGAAACTTGGCGATTTTGGACTAATTATGGAGCAAAACAAGCGAGATGTCAAAAGTCTACTGAAATCCAGAAGATGCGCCGTATCTCACTCAACAAATATGACACAATATCATACTTAGATGAATTCGAAGACCATTGCCTGACTTTGAAGAATGCGCCGCATGCAATTCTGTCATGCGCCGCATATGAAACTTTGGTCAAAGAAGAATATCAAGCTCGTTCTACTCCAGATACGCCGCAATATACTTCTAACATACGGCGTATCACTATCAAGATTTCACCAGTTACAATCCAAGACAGCTAGAGTACATGCGCCGCATACAAAGATCAAGTTACGCCGCATCTGAAGACGGTGTACGAATATTCCAGAATATATTAATCTTGGACCCCACGCGAAGTTAAGTCAATGCACCGCATCTATCAACTCAATGCGCCGCATCGATCCCTCAGACAGAAACTATAAATACCCCAAGGTCAGACGAATTTAAGACGACATATATATAACCCTAGAGCCGAATTCAGACGACCAAGCAGCACAAGACACACCTCAAACAAAGATACAAGAGCTGTAAGAAGGTCCTGCATGTATTCAATTCATTAAGTAGTTTTGTTTTATTGTTTTAGTATGCTTTAATTCATCATGATTGATGGGCTTTTGTCATGTGACTACGGAAGATCATGCACTCCCCTTAATATTGCTTTCCCATTAATTAAAGTTTATATGTTGATGTCTTTGGTGACTTTTATTAGTGCATTGATAACCTCTGTGTCTAGCTGAGTCTTGCTTGGGTCGCCATGCCCCTTCCTCGCCTATTTATTCTAGCGTCTCTAGAAAAGTAGGATAGACATAAGTAATCATTAAGGGTTTACTCGCCGATAAGATTAGAGCCAACGAGAAAGGTTTAATTATATACACTTCATATAAAACTAGCAATAAAACAAGTGACAAGCTATTTAATTATCAGGACAGGTCTTCTTATTGTGTCGAGTATCTATCTGTGTACGTGTGTGCTAATCGCTGATTCGTGCTCATTAGTTTAGTTTTCTATTTAATTATAACCAAACTGTGCCAGTCTCTCAGGCTGAACCCTCTTGCGTTAGATTAGGTTGTATAACTAACTTAGGATATTAAAATACTGATTAGAATAACTAGATAATACGTTCCACTCTTAGTGATCGACACTCTGCTTACCATTATATTCATACTGACCGGGTACACTACAACAAAAGTGGCTTTTTAGGACCCTTTGTGTGGGACGGTTTGATAATAGAGTCCTAAAAAACTGTTTAATAGGACATATGAGTGTTTAGGGTCCTTTTTAAATATTTGCTACTTAGGCGGTGTCCTAAAAAGTTATATAATAGGATGGTTGATTATTTGGGGTCCTATTATCATATAACTTAATAGGACACTTAAAATATGGATCCTAATAAATTACTTTATAAGACATTTAGTTGTTGGTGTCCCATTATGTGATAGTGTAATACGACACTTGATCACTAGATGTCCTATTATGACATAACCTAATAAGACCCTTGACACTTGGGTCTTACAAATTTAACCTTTATAGGACGTTTATTCATTATGGTTTTATTATAATACACCATAATAGGACACTTGAGTTTTGAGTCATAAGACATCAGTTAGTTAAAACGCTTATTCACAAAAGTTTTATTATAACAAAATTTAATAGGACCTTTGACACGTGGGTATTATAACGTTAACCTTTATAGGACGCTTATGTACAATGGTTTTATTATCGTACACCATAATAGGATATTTCATTTTTGAGTCATATAACATCATTCTTTTAAACCGATTATTTGCAAAAGTTTTATTATAACAAAACTTAATAGGACCCTTAAGACGTGGGTATTATAATGTTAACCTTTATAGGACGCTTATGCATAATGGCTTTAGTATCATACATCATAATAGGACATTTTATTTTTGAGTCATAAAATATCGGTATTTTAGAACGTTTATTCGCAAAAGTTTTATTATAACAAAACTTAATAGGACCCTTAAAGGACGCATATTCATTATGGTTTTATTACAATACACCATAATAGGACACTTGATACATAAGTCATAAAACATTAATTATTTAGAACGCTTATTCGCAAACGTATTATTAAAACATAACTTAATATGACACTTGACACTTGGGTCCCATAGATTGATACACCATTATAGGAAACTTGATATTTGAGTCATAAAACATCGGTTTTATGGAACGCTTATTCGCAAACGTTTTTTATTATAAGAAAAGTTAATAGGACCCTTGACAATAGCGTCTTATAACGTTAACCTTTAGAGAACGCTTATTCATAATGGTTTTTTTATGATACACTATAATATGGCACTTCTTTTTAGAGTCGTAAAACATCCGCTTTTTATAATGCTTATTCAAATTAAGTTTTATTAAAACATAACTTTATATGACACTTGACAGTTGGGTCTCATAAATTCATCCACCATAATAGGACACTTGAAATTTGAGTCATAAAGTATCAGTTTTATAGAACGCTTACTTGCAAAAGTTTTATTTTAACAAAACTTAATAGGACCCTTGATACCTGTGTCTTTTAACATTAACCTTTATAGTACGCTTATTTGTTATGGTTTTATTATCATATGCTATAATAGAACACTTCTTATTTGAGTCATAAAACATCAGTTTTTTAGAACGCTTATTTACAAAAGTTTTATTTAAACATTACTTAATATGACAGTTGATACTTGGGTCTCAAAACTTGATACACCATAATAGGACACTTGATATTTGAGGCATAAAAGATCAGTTTTATGAAACGCTTATTCACAAAAGTTTTATTATAACAAAACTTAATAGGACACTAGCTATTTAAGTAATAAAACATCAGGTTTTTACAACGGTTATTCGCAAAAGTTTTATTATAACAAAATTTAATAGGACCCTTGTCACTTGGGTCTCATAGGTTGATACACCATAATAGGACACTTGAAATTTTAGTCACAAAACATCAATTTTATAGAACGCTTAATTGGAAAAGTTATATTTTAATAAAACTTAATAGGACCTTTGACACTTGGGTCTTATAACCTTAACCTTTATAAGACGATTGTGTCGTGCCACATGTATGTTGGCCCGGTTACCAGCACCGTTGCTGTATGTAGTAGAATACACACTACTACAAAATGAAGTTAAAGCAACATTGATAAAGTGTTGTATTATGTGTTTAAAATGTTGCATTATACATAATGCAACACTTTATCAAGTGCTACATTATGCAACGTCGCCTTAGGTATAAGCAACACTTTGAATTGGAATATGCAACATTTTTTGAATGTGTTGCCTATGTTTACCAAATGAGATACTTTAAGTGCAACACACTTTACACTCAAACACAACACTTTTTATAGTTAACTGCAACACTGACACACTAAATTGCAACACTTTTTACATTAAAATGCAACACTCTCTATACCAAAGTGCAACACTTTTTACATTAAAATGAAACAATTTTTAAGCTTAAGTGCAACACTTTCAAAATGAAATGCAACACTTTTCAAAATGAAATGCAACACTGCTAGTTGTTTTCCGTCATATAAGGCGACACTTTTATAAATGATTAGCAACACTTTTGTTTCACCCAATACAATGCTAAATATGTTATAATTGTGTCCAATGCATTCTTCGAAAAGGTCTAATAATACATTGATAATTCACATTTGTTCAACCAAAGGAATAACAAAATACCATAGATAACATTGTTGTGTACTTGACAAAATTGTCAATCTAATATAACCAACATAAAACTTCTAGTGAACAAAAGAAAAAGCAATAAAAACTGCATGTAACCCTAGTCATCTTGAATTCATCTTAGCAAATCTCCATCTTCAAGTACTCTGAAACGACGTTGCCTGGTCCAATGAAAACGATAGAAAATATTGTTAGTTTACACTCGTGATATATATCCAAACGATAGAAAATCGATGTTTTACAAAGGTAGCACCATACAACATAAGTAGAACACCAAAGAAAATAAAAGATATAAAAAATAACATATAAGGATAAGGCTATAACCTCAGATAGATATTGAAGCAATGGAAAACTACAAAGCCTGATCATAGCCAAATATGAGCTGCTTTATGATTTACTTATTGACAGTATGTGAACTATGTTTTGTTAAGTATATTCATGATTACGACAGCTTATATTCTGATCAGTTTGGGAAAAAGAGAAAAAACAAGCTAAATTGGCAAAAAGACTAAAAGCTATTCTAAGAAGCTGAAGTTATGGAAACAAGCTGGAATGTAACTAACTTCTACAATGGAATTCACATTAACCAATAAGAATCAGAAATAAGCAACAAAAAAGCTCATAATAAGCAAAAGAACAAAGAAGTGTCTGCTGATCTAAGGCATGAGCAGGGTATCTCAGTCCAAGAAGGGCAATCTCAGGCTTAAATTAATACACCTATCATACAAGCAAAAGCCAATAAGATAAAAGAAAACTAAGGTCCATATACCAAGGAACTAACAAACAAAATTTCAGGCCAAAAGGACCTTATCAACAGCTTAAAAATAAGCTGAGAGGTAGCTAGTATGGTCAAGTGTTCACTGATTTCTCAGTGTACCTTGACTGAACAGGCTACTTTTGAGCTTGTTTTTAAGTTGTAATAAGCTCAGAAATTGGTTGAAATATGTCAATTAGCACACTACAACTAGCAACTAATCCAGAAAATGAAGATTAATCACTGAACCTACTCAAATTAGCACTAAATGGGATTCTAGAAAACATGGCAGACTGCTACAGGCTACTCTTGGGTGCAGGGCATATTGCAGGCTGATGACCAGGGTTTAAGCCTTAAACTAATTTGAGTTCTGGAGATGCGGGTTCAGGAAATGAGGCAACAACTGCAAGTACTAGTTCTGGAGATGAGGCATTTGCTGCGGGTCGTGTTGACCCGTAAATGCATCCAGTTTTGTTGGCTAGTTTGTTTTGTACATACTGATTTGATAGCTGCACAAAGACACAGAACATCTTATTCTCAATTTATAAACTGGTCTGATGATGTACATTAGTGGAAAATCTGATTCATTGAACAGCTTATGATGCACAAGCTACAAGTCATCATAGCATCATTGAACAGCTTATGATGCATAAGCTAGCTAGGTTCTGTAATCATATCAATTATATACTCTGTATATGTTAATCAAAGTAACTGAGGTACTTGTTAATTTTCCAAGTTCACACTAAAAACAACTAAACTCAAAATTAACACTGCACCTATACATGGTAAATAAAATACCCACGACCAATTTGTTCATAAGATTAGTGGTATCAAACTAGAATAAGATGGATGAAACGTACCTTCAACCGAACACAGACGCTAAATCACGCTAAAAACTTTTTAACAACTCCAGGAGGTAACTTTTTTATAAGCGTTTGGACTACATCTTCAACTAATCTGTCACGTTGGTCATCAATTTCCTTAAGCATTTCTTTACGAGTTTCTTCTATTTCAGCCTTATTTTTCTTATGTTCCTCTGCGAGCTCAAGCTTCTTCCGTTCATGATCATCTTCAATCTGCTTTCGCATTTCAACCAGCCGTTTGCTTTCAGCATCTATAGCAGTTTTCACAGATTCCATAAGCTCTGTTGGAACCATATATGATGTCTCGCCTCCATTCACCTTCTTTATTAGCTTATTAGTAACACCTTTACCAAAAAGTCTACGGTGTCCATCGTACTCTTTGTTCATCACAGCGAGAAAGGGATCTACAGGACCACTTACATCTTGACCACCTCCATCTTCTTCTTCTGGAGCCTGATAGTTCTTCATTTTTTCCTTCATTATAGGCAAGAAAAATGATTACCCAATTCACATCTAACTAATTGTATATAATATATAAACTTTATATCTTATCTTACAATCAATTTTTCTGTTTCATCGTATGTATCAGCATACACATGTCCTTCTTTCCTTTCACGCGTGCGCTCAAACAATTTACTTAAGCTAGGTGGTTCCTTGTTTGGATCTTCTTTTTTCTGTATTCATAACAAAATCGAGAAGACTATCATTAGTGGTATGCCTTTAAAAGCAAATATCATGAACAAAACAATGATTGGTTACCATATCCTCACGAACTCTTGCGAAACTTTTTGGACCAGCTGTATGCATGTTTTTTTGTGACATTCGTCGTGCCTTTGCAGTTAAACAACGCTTCTGTACGTACATTAATGGATATATAAACATATCAAATGAAAAGTATCATTGATAAAGAAATATTAATAGTAAATAATTCAGTACCAAATTACCTGCTCTTCTGTTGTATTCCATAAGCGTAGCAACTGTAAAAAATCCTTTTCCGGTATACATTTTGGACGGTTCTTCCATAAGCGTAGCAACCGTAAAAAATCCTGACATTAACATTTTTTTTTTGCTTGCTTATTCAGATATATAGATAATAAGTTTTATCAATACCAGAAGAAACACTGTATGCGTCGTTAGAGACACGTACTATGGCTTATAATCTTTTGAACCAACTCCATGCATTGGCTCCAATCCTCCTCATGAAGCAGTAAACTTCAGGACAATTTCCAGCAGGAATTATTCTCACTGGGGAACAAACAAGTTAGTTGTTCTAAATAATCCGTGTTTGCATAATGTATGAAACTAACTGAGGGGATATTTGTGATTGTGATTTGAAAGTGATTTTGTGATATTAAATAATCATAATTAGATAATCATTTGTAACCAAATGGACTGCAAGAGATAATCAGACAACCAATATGCACAAACACGAATAACTGTTTTTCATACGAATAATATTCATAGTCCTCAAAGTCCATCTCTTAATTATGGGTTTTGGTAGTATAAGATGTTTGAATGATTCAATAAAACTATAATTATCTGCAGACACTCGGCAAAGATATCGAAAGCATTTACGTGGATGATCTTGGAACGTCACTAATGGTATACACAATACAGTCAATGCAAAAGTCAACTCTGCAACTAATGGAACAGTGGACTGTGCAGCAGAACAAGCAACAAACAGAGGAGATGCAAGACTATATGTTTCACCACATTGTGTAAAGCATCAAAGCTATTTGTACAAGTGTAGTAGCATGTAATAAGTTGTGATAGCAGTTTAGTAGTTTAGCTTTTGTTCTCTGTATTCAGTAGTATAAATACCAACTCATGCAACTCATTTCAGTTTAATAAATCATTATCACATTTTCCATTTTATCAAATTCTCTCATTCTGCAATAGTCACCACGACAAGAGGAGGTATATATAGCAGGTTTTAGTTACTGATCTGATGATGTGTGTATTAGCTGAGTATCATTAGTATAGTATTATTAGTAGCCCAGCCCATTAAGGGACTTGGAGCATACGGTTTGTAATTCTATATATTCGAATGATGCTTAAAAGTCGACCGGGGAGACTCCTTCCCATATCTCAAGGTAGATCCCTAACAGTAGATTAGTGAGGAAAATCAAACTAGCTTATGCGCTTAGAGAAGCTGTGATGAAGGCCCTGGTTCAGGAACGCAAAAAACGCATAGAACCTGGTTTATGTTTCGTCCCAAAAAAAGCAATAAAATCTGGACAGTTTCCTACATCTACTTAACTAGCAGCATGGACATATTTTGAGTTTGAGCACCATTGACACTGTAAAAATTATAATAAACTTTGAAAGTTTAACGCTTAGTTCCCCCACTGAGTTTAACAATATTCCTTTAAACGCGCGATTTAAAAGTAACAAACAATTTGATAAGTAGCTAAATAACACTGTATATCACTAGTTGTCCAACAATCCAAAAAGAATTATTAAAACCAATCATATAACGTATCATAATCAGTTTCCTATTATATAATCTAAGTTCATATTGATTATTTACTACTTCTCAGCTAACACTTGTGCTTATAATCATTTTGAGATAACTATGTACCAATGAGCTTATTAATTCATCAATAAGAAGTCCAAATACTCAAAGGGGTTTACCAGTTAACACCATTATTAAAAAAAAAAAAAACACAGTAAGTCGAGAAAAATAAGTAAACCCAAACAACCCATTCTACCAAAGTTGCCCATTCCATCAACTGCTTAATACATTATTCACTCTAAAAGTATGAAACAATATAATAAGTAGCTAATAACACTGTATATATCACTGCTTGTCCCACAATTCTCAAAGAATCATTAAAACCAATCATGTGTTATACATTAAAAACCAATCATTAATCACGCTATCGGTTTACTTAATATTAGGTTCCACCAACATCAAACGTATCTAAATATTAAGCACACGTCTGATCAGTAAAAAACAATTGGATTATCTAACAGATAGCATTCATGATATGCATTAAATAGAAGATAATCCCAATGCCTCTATTTTAAAATAATAATCGTAGATAAACTAGAAAAGCTGGCTAACCTGAGATTTAGACCAAGAAATTGTGTTTGGTGAGACTGATTGTGAACGGCGGCGGCTAGTAGTGTGTGTGGAGAAGGGTTTTGATGAAGTGGAAGTGAGAAGATGGTTAGGGTTAGAGGAGGTAAAAGAGGGCGGGATTGACAAATTTTTTTGGTAAAGTAGGGCGGGATTGACAAAAATTTTTTTTGTTAAAAGAGGGCGGGTTAATAAAATGTGGAAAATGGAAAAGCCCGCTTGGACTAAAGTGATCTAATTTTCTGCAACACTTTATAGTGTTACTCTTATATAGTAAAATGTAACACTTATATAGTAAAATGCAACACTTATAAAATAATGTTGCATTAGATCCTTAAATGCAACACTTATATAGTAAAATGTTGCTTAATTTTTATTGAAGTCTAAAAGGCAACAATTTCTAAAAGTGTTGCTTGTAAAATGTTGCTATAGCTTCATTTTGTTGTAGTGACACTACTACAAAATGGGGCTAAAACAAAACTCGTAAAGTGTTGTATTAGGCCTAAAAAATGTTGCTTAATGCCTAGTGCAACACATTTTCAAGTGCTGCCTTAGGCTCCGTTGTCTTAGGTCTAAAGCGACACTTTTACCATAATGTGCAGCACTTTTGTCAAAGTGTTGCTCGTGTTTACAAATGCAACACTTTCATATTGCAACACTTTTGATACTTATGTACAACACTTCTTATTATACAACACCAACCAATAACAACACTTCTGCGCATCATGTGCAACACTTTCCAATCATCTATTACAACACTTCTTTTTCGTTTTAACAATACTAGTGCAACACTTTTTTCACTAGGGGCAACACTAAATTTAGCTTTTCACACCGAATATTTGCTCAACAATATTCAAAAGCTACAAATACAGGCAATGTTTTAATTATACGTGGATACATAACTTGTTTCCATCATAGCAATGATATAATATCATCAATAATATCATATTCCAAATACAAATTTGTCAAAAGTGAAGCTACCATAAAGTTCATAAACACAAAAGTCTGCACACTAAAATAATGGATAGTACTAAAATCTTCTTCGTCATGTATTCTCAAAAGACTTCCATTTGATAGTTGCAAATCTTGATTTCCGCCATATGCCATAATAAACCAACCTGGTAAATATATAAGCAAAGAATAAAATTAGATTTTCTTACATTATGTGACACAAGATGTTATCAAACATTAAAGCCACTAAAGTCAATGATATCAATCCCTTAAAAGACCTGATAGAAATCCTATACTTAAAGAAACATGGTGGTGTATTCTGAAATAAGTATAGAACATACCTTCTACCAAAAGAGATAAATCACTTATGTTAAAACCCTGCGAGCTACTTCAGGAGGTAGTTTTTCTAGGATCTTTCGCACCGCATCTTCAACTAATTTGTCACGCTCGTTGGAAAATTCCTTTCTCATCAATTCTAGTCTCTTTTCATTATCCTCCTTCAGCTCAACGATTTTCCGTTCATAAACGTCTTCAAGCTTCCTGTGCAGCTCAAAACACACATACAACTAAAAATTCCATATGAGATCCGAAAGCGAAATAAAATGTTTGGAAGTTTACTACTGCTTTACCTTTTAAAATGCCATGATATTGCTCATAGATCGTTAGCACCTACTGCACATTTTATCCTTTCAATTGTGTATTTGATAAGAGTATCAACTGTTGCCACTGATCCTAGTGATATTTTTGCAGTAGGAACTGAATCAACTAAAATCTGGAATGCAACAGTGAGTAACGATCCACCAGTATACTGCCCTTGTCCATCAGGAAGAATGGCAAAACCAGATGGTAGCAAAGCAACATAAACTGGATCACCCCCACTTAACACAACATTCATTGATGCAATATCTATTGGTGCATATATAAGATATGATCTCGTGGCATCACTTGAAGTCTCTTGAAGTATGAGCATGTTGCTCTGGCTTGAATTAGCACTATACAGTGTAAGCAAGTTGAAATCCATATAAGGAAAAGTTATATGAGCGACATCAATAAAGTTTTATTGTTACTTTAGAACTTACGTCGGCACGTAGAAGTGAAACACAGTTCCCTGGATCACGACCGTTGGCAATGTGTGCCATTTCTTGAACATGCCCGCAATTTGAAAGAATGTCCCACTGGATATATAACACAAAAATGACAATTAACTTTCAGATTTTTGTAGAGTATATGTTTTTATAAGGTTTTACATGAACAAATTTGTTACCTCGCTCCTAGAATTCTCATCTCGAAGAAAATTGAAAACCTGTTCTGGTGGAATTGGTAACCAAAATGAAGTTGCAGCACTTAGCACAATACCAAGAGGTTTTCCTGGATCATCCATACTCTTTCGGGTCATTACTCGAATATCATCTGCCCCACTGCCATAGAAAGTAGTCCATGTGTGGGCTGTTGAAGCATCAACCCCGCTACAGAAGCTCAAAACCATTCTCTCAGCTAACTTCAGCACAAGGCTGAATCACACACAAATAAGCTATAAATAACAAAGGAGATCACACACAAGGCTGAATCAGTTAAGCACAGACATGATCCAAATAATAAACTAATATAAAAGCAATTGGCACTTTATTCAATTAAAAGTTCAATCTTATGATGTCTCGAATTAGATGCAATATTACTTAATTGGACATTTGTAATAGGAACAGCATATGATAACATCAGTCATCATCCATCTGACTACAGTGGATCTCAGTTTATACAGATGCTTTAATTACAGAGCTGTCATAAATTTTATGAAAGGATATCACTAATTATTCAATCTTCATTTTTAGCATCCTACTACATACGAAGGAGATTTCTGCAAATTATCTGCTGTTCACATTCAAGGCGTGTCCATAGCATAAGTAAAAACCTAAGTACAACTTTAAGTGCCCTATAACTATCCTTTCTCTAAGTGTGTCTGATAGGCCTTTTCCTCGCCAGGTCTAGTGGCAAATTTTTCCAGGCTTTCACATATTTTTTTGTTTCTTATTTAGTAGTTTTCAGAGGATGACATATTCTTCTAATCACATTACTCTTAACAAAAATGAGCATCGTTAAAAACAATCTACTTAATAACAAACTGATCTCTTAAACGAAACTTTTAACATTTATGGTAAAAGAAATCAGCATTTTCATGTTTTATGCGGCTTTGTCATTATTCATAGGACTTGCCTTCATCTAGAAGTCAAAATTAGCTTCCCTTTAAAGAAGATACCATCTAGAATCACTCTAAAGTGCCATATAATGACATCGTCATCAACTCCTAAAAAAAGAGGTGACAAGCAATGAACTTTTTCATTCACATTTGTGTAGTCCATAGTACTAATTCTGTTTTTGAGGATTTTCATCAAACACTTGGTGGTCAAAAAATATAATGGGTTCAACAAACATCAATATAACCCATTAACCCATCCTTACAAATACACAAATTAAAGACATAAATAACTAAATAAACAAACTAATACTAAAAAATTAAAAGATGAACAAACCTTTAATTTGCGTTGTGGTGGGGGTGGCTGGGGTGTCTCTGGTGGTCGGCGGTAACAGCGGCGGCAGTGGTGTCTTTTACACAAACATAAACAAACACAAATGTAACAACATTAAAATTATAATTGGACAAAAAAAAAAAAAAAAAAAAAAAAAAAAAAAAAAAAAAAAAAAAAAAACCTTTAATATAATTAGACAAAAAAAAAAAAAAAAAAAAAAAAAACAGTGGTGCGTGTGTGGTGGTTTCGGTTGGGAGGATGAGATGAGTTTTGTGTGTGTGTGTGTTGAAGGTGGTTGTGGTGGTGTCGAATTTGTGGTATCGATCACAGATTGAAGAAGAAGAAGAATAGCATCGGTGGGGTTTTTTTGTGGAGATAAAGACTTAGAAAAAAAATTAAAGAAACAGATCTATTGGTGGTATCAATTATAATTCAAGGCGGGCTATTAAAAAATTTGGCGGGTTGTTTAATTTTTGGTGAAAAAAAAAGTCCCTTTGTGTTATTTTTCCTTTTATCTTTATCTTATATATATAAAAAATGATTTAATTTATTTAATTTATTTAATTAATATTAAATAAATTAAAAATGATTTAAATTAGTTATAAATTATTAAAATTATTTAAATTAGTTTAAATTTTTTTAAAATAATTCAGATCCCGAGAACCTGTATGAAATGAGCCGAGTTGTTTCGTTTGATCTGTTTCATTTGCTTGTCAGGTTGTTTCGTTTGACTCTGTATGAAATAAGCCGAGATGTTAACCGAATGAGCCGAGATGATATGGTTGTACATGAGATGTTAAACGAATGAGCCGAGCAATCATGGAACTCGTGCTCAACAACAAAGTTCCAGCTTATCTTAATCTAGTTTGAAAGATGCAATTCCTAACTATGGGCCAAGTGTAAAGCAGTTTATTAACTCGCCTGTTTCGTTTAATGAATGAGCCGAGTTGTTTCGTTTGCTTGTCTAGTTGTTTTGTTTGATCTGTTTCGTTTGCTTGTCAAGTTGTTTCGTTTGAGTCTGTATGAAATGAGCCGAGATGTTTAACGAATGAGCCGAGATGATATGGTTATACACGAGATGTTTAACGAATGAGCCGAGATGATATGGTTGTACACGAGATGTTTAACGAATGAGCCGAGATTATATGGTTTTACACGAGATGTTAAACGAATGAGCCGAGATGATATGGTTTTACACGAGATGTTTAACGAATGAGCCGAGATGATATGGTTGTACAAGAGATGTTTAACGAATGAGCCGAGATTATATGGTTTTACACGAGATGTTAAACGAATAAGCCGAGATGATATGGTTGTACATGAGATGTTAAACGAATGAGCCGAGATGATATGGTTGTACACGAGATGTTAAACGAATGAGCCGAGATGATATGGTTGTACATGAGATGTTAAACGAATGAGCCGAGATGATATGGTTGTACACAAGATGTTAAACCCAAACACCCTTTTGGTGCAGAAATAAGCAATCCCAAACAACCCTGTTTGGATAGCATAAACCAAACGGCCCTTGTGGGCTGCTGTTAACCAAACAATATAAACCAAAAGGAGCGTTGAAAAGTGTTCAGTGCATAAACCAAACGGCCCTGTTTGGACAACAACATTTTATTAAACAAACAACAACAACAACAACAACAACAACAACAACAACGACAACATTACATATGAAGATTGTCCATGTCACCTAACAACTCACGGAGTATTGCAGCCTAAACGTCAAAACAATGGAATTCTAATCCTAGAAATGCCAAAATAATATTCTTGAGTTCTATTTAATAAAATAAAATTTTAGAAAAAAGAAATATATTTTTCTGATTATTATTTAATTTACTATGAATTAAAACACTATTTTAAACTAATTAAATTATTAAAAATACTACAACTGTTTAGAAAAATCTGAAAATTTTACTGAAAATACTTTATGATACGACAATCCTAGAAAAAATACTAAGTAGGTCCCAGCTTATTCGAATAGCAAATGAGGGAATAAGTGTTAAAAGGATTATTAAAGAAGGATAAAACTCAAAAGACCCAAGGGCAGGAGTGGTAGTGGTGTGTGTCTGGGAATCCAGAGACCAGGGTTCGATCCCTGCTCTTGGACTTTTTGAAAATTATTATTATTTTTTTTTATTTTCTTTTTACAAACATGAAATGCAGTAACTTTTAAATGACAAAAGAAGCTAAAAAGCCACTAAGGGATGATGTTCTAAAACTTTTTTTTTCTTTTTTTTTTAATCTTAGTTTTGTATTTTTTTATAAAAATATTATTTGTATATTAATTTAATGAATAAAAATAGTTGAGGGGTTAATTTGTAAATTGTAATTTTTCAAAAAGATGTGTTCCAAAAGGTGGTCTTATTTAGTGTTATGATAACGGGTGATTTTTTGGTGTTGAAATGATGTGGCACTGATGTGGTGGCACTTTTTAATATAAGCCACTACAACCCAATGCACATGACCCATGACCCATGTTAATTACCCATTGTCGATCACCAGTCATGTATTGGTCGATAACATGACACTATAAGCCACGACAACCTAATGCACATGACCCATTACCCATGTTAATTACCCACTGTCAACAGTAATGGATGTGTCGTAACATGACACTCTAAGCAACTATAACCTAATGCATATGATCCATATGATGTAAAATACCCATTAATGAATGTTACCAGTGATAACCTAATGCACATGACCCATGACTCATGCGAATTAGCCATTATCACCGGTCATGCATGTGTTGCATCGGCTTGGTAGATGTATAGTTATAGTGTAAAGGTTATATGAATTGTATTTGAAGTTATTAAAGGCGGTCATGCATGGGTTGCACCGGCTTGGTAGATGTATACCGTTTGTCACAGACACTAAGAAGCAAGTATCCAGGGACCTCCCGATCATGTTATCCGGGATCGAGAAAGTTTGAACTCGGCTTGAACTTGACTCGAAAAGCTCGATTTATTTGTAAAAATGTGTTTTCTTACACAAATTAAAATTGAAATATAACCTAAGAATCGAATTCGGTTCGATTTCAGCTCGAAAAGCTCGATACATTCATAACTAAGTATTTACACTTAGTACACTTACATAGAAACTATATAAAAAACATATGATATATCACTTACAAGCTTGAAAACTCAACAATAACTCGAGTCGAACTTATATAAGGTTGAGCTCAACTCATTAAACATTTCGAGTTCATTTGATAGGCTTGAGTTTGAGCTCAAAGCTCGATAAGAATCAGCTCGAACGAACTCTAGTTACTCAACAAAAGCTCTAATCATTTACGCCAAATCCTTACCTATTTTACATAAAGAAAAAAAAAACTCTATCTTTTCCCCAAAATTTCAATCTCCCGCTCAAGATCCCGCCCCTTTTTTCCCCAAAATCAAAACCCTAACACTAGTCAGATCTATCTTCTCTCTATTCATCTCTTCTCCTTCTCTCTAGAACCGACTCACACCAACGCCACACTTCACCGCCTTATCTCGCCGTCGCTACACCAACCATCGCTCCTCCACGCCATCACCATCATCAAGACAAGGGAGGCAAAGGGTGAGTTTGTTTGCTTCGGTTGTTTGGTTCGAGATAACCACCACATCCACCACCATCACAGTCGAGCCACCATCACCCTCATCTCACCAGTCATAAACAACAAAAATGGCTATAGAGGAGTGAAGGTATGTTGCTATGATTAGTATTTGGTAACAACATTACGAATTTACTACGATGTGTAACAAAAAAAAGTAAGACCCTTACTATTAATGTGTTAAACTAGAAAAATGTTTATTATTAATGATTTCACCTAAGTGTACTATACTTTTTTTTTTCCTGAAAGGTGATGACTTATAACACAGCTGTTAAACACCTAATAATATTGTCAAGTGAGACAAGACTAAATGCTCTTTGATAAATGTAGATACTTTTACATTCATGTTCTTAGATAGGAAATTTTTATTATTTGCTTTGTATATATTTACATTTTGATTTGATGGATAATAATTACAACCAATCGATGCAAAGGTTATTAACACAAGTCAATTACATTTGCAATTGCAAGTAAAATAAGGTTAGTAATACTTATACTTGCAAGGGAAAAGGACAAAGTTTAGTATCTGTTACATTTTGATACTATTAACCGTGACTGTTACTATATACTTGTTCATTCAAATGTTTATCATCGCCCATTCAAAAATCAGGAATTAGTTGATTGGGATCACAGGAGCAAAATTGATGGAAAGATGCACGCCTGCGGTCACGATTCTCATGTAGCAATGCTACTTGGAGCTGCTAAGCTGCTCCAAGCCAAGCTACATGAACTCAAGGTAACTTCCGGACTTCACCTAATATAACAGGTGCAACCTTTGGAGTATGAAACTTATGATTCTGCTTTTGACTCTAATAAGGGCACAATAAAGCTGATTTTCCAGCCAGGCGAAGAGGGTTTCGCTGGAGCTTACCATATGCTTAAACACATATGCTTAAATACTAATCATAGCAACATACCTTCACCACCATCACAGTCTGATTTTGGGATTGTGTTTGGTTTCGGTTTACAAGAGAAGTCGAGAGAGTGTTTGTTGTTTATTCTTTTTTTTGGTTCACGGTATAAACAACAAAGAGAGTGTATGTTTGTTCTCGGCTCTAACCACCCAAGGGGTGCGTCTGGCTTGTGTCTCCGCTCGGTACAGCCACCAACCCAAAGAGGGTGCTTATTTGGTTTGAGTTTGAACCGCGCAACAACCCTGCTAAGGGTGCGCTTGTGTTTAGTTTGGTGCTCAGTTGCTAACAGCCCACCCCAAGAGGGTTTGGGTTTGGTTTTGGTTTCAGCTCGCACCAACGACACCACAGGGGTGTTTGTTGCTCTCGGTTTAACACCAACGACACCACAGGGGTGTTTGTTGCTCTCGGTTCAATATTCTGTGCCTTATGTCAATGTTTACCCGCAAAAGGCCTGATAGCTTATTCCATGTATATTAAGGCATATTGCTTTAAGGTTAACCAACTTAGTTAAGTCAAGTTTATATTTCGGGTAACCAACAGTTTCACAAATTTATATGCAAGGCAGTCTTCCAAGTTAACCAATTTCCTGGTGGCTTGTCAGTGTCACATCAGAAAAAATTCAAAGTTACCTACGCGTAGCTGCCATGTTATTGTTTTCGGCGGGTTAACTGGGTTAGATTACTTAAAATGAAACTTTTTGGAATTTTGATATTTTCTTCTTTTTTTGTGTGGCCTAAAAGAAGATAGTATCTTAAATAAAAATTTGACCAAAAGTGGTTACCTAATTATGCAATTAGCTGGGTTTATACAATTATAATTCCAACATGTCGCACAGGAAATTAAAACTTTTTTGCTCACTGTTTGTGCAGCATATAGGTCAACCAAATTACCAAAGAATTAATTTATATTAGTTTCAACTCCCTGTATGTTTATTTAACAGGTTTATTCTGGCGAATGTTTCAGAGTACATGATAATCCGAATATCATAGTCTACTACAACACTGAAACAGTGAATGTCGTCAGCAACACAAAAGGACAAATGTCGGGAATTAAAATCAAGAAGCATGATACCGGGAGGAATCAGTTCTGGAGGCTAAAGGATTATTTTATGGAATTGGTCACACCCGAAATAGTCAACTGTTGGAAAGTCAAGTTGATTTGGATAGTGCAGGATAAATTTTGGTCGAAGATGGATCTGCCAAGACGTCTGTAGATGGGGTGTTTGCTGTTGGAGATGTTCAGGTATTAGTCCACTTTCTGTTATTCATTTTATATGTCATAACTTTTTTCTTTAGTTTATTTTCATGATTAAAGTTTTGTTCCATTGTTCTATAAACTTTGCACGAACCTGTAGCATATTTTTTTTCATGTTCAATTCTGGGTAGGACCATGAATGGAGACAAGCCATAACTGCAGCTTGATCAGGGTGCATTGCTGCTCTATCAGTAGAAAGATATCTTGTCAGCAATAATCTCCTTATTGAATCTCACCAGGTATTTTACCATTTAAAATTTGTTATCTTGTTGAAGCCTTGGAGCAACTGGTAAGGATACTACTTTCAATTTGTAAAGCATACATATGCAGGTTTGAGACTATACTCATTCAGTCTTTCAAATGAATTATGTCGTGTTGATCTTATCTAATTGTGTGTTGAACGTGTCATATAATTATGGGAATCGGGAAAGTTACATAACGACTACTTCAACATATTAATAATTATTTTCTCTGTATATTTTTGGGAGTGTGAGTGTGTACCCATTGGTTATCAGGTTATTAGCACGGTTGGGTGAAAGCAAACAAGGGTAAGTTAAGACTGAATAGTCAATTAAATAAAATACTTTATTTTGGTTCAGGGCTTGTGTTAATTGACTCGCTATAATTCTTGCTTAGTCGTTCATGTTTACCTGCATATTACATTTGTTTAAGCTAATACATGTGTCTGACTATAAATTGATAAATATTTGTTGAAAATTGAAATCTAGGTCGGGGATGAAGTTTTCCTTAAAATCATTCTAAACTCAACCGAGACTATAGCAAAAGGATGGGTGAGGAGCTTGGACCCAAATGATCTAGTTGGTGGTATAGAGATTGGACGAGGATGGTGTGAGGTAAACGTTCAAGTTCCAACAAAAAGAGATGAAATGTTGGCGAGACCATATGGGTTATTTGACACAATTGCAGACTGTATTGGTGCAACCATAGCATGGCCTTGTCCCTTTATCTCAGTATGTCTTTGTTAAACTTGTGATACCAATAATTTTAATAACATGGAGCTTAATGCTTATACATGGATGTTTATTTGTAGGTGGTCCGTGAGGATTGAGAAAGGATGTATGATGACCCCAGGCTAAGCTTCTTGTTGCTTTAATTTCTTGTATAATGTTACAAGACTTTATGTTGGATAATGTCTATACCTTATTTATGTTTAGTGCTTTTGTTATGACAAATGCTTATTTGAAATACAATTTCATTTTATTCATTTAATAATTAGTTGATGTTTTATTCATATCGTAAAATAGAGTGTGCATGCTGAAAATAGCGTCCTATCATATGACTTATTAGGACTTTGAAATTGTCCTATTAAACTTATTAAGCGCCCTAACAATAAACTTTTAAAGACGCTTAACATTGTAAAAGTGTCCTAATATGTTGTTATTAGGACGTTATTTAGGTTGTTAATAGACATTTTATACGACCAAAAAATTGGTTTCATAATCTTCTTTGAGATATTAGAACCCTTTTCTTGGTGCTAAAGTAGCTATAATGTTATATGATAAGCGTCCTAACAATTATCTTTTAAGTACGCTTGTATGTGTATCAAAAGATTAAAATTAGGTAACCACGTTTTACAACATTGTAAAAGTGTCCTAATATGTTGTTATTAGGACGTTATTTGGTTGTTCATAGACATATTATGCGACCATAAATTTGGTTTCATAATCGTATTTGGGATATTAGGACCCTTTTCTGGGTGTTAATGTAACTATAATGGTATATGATAACCGTCCTAAGAATTAACATTTAAGGACGCTTGTATGTGTATCAAAAGATTAAAAGTAGGTTACCACATGTTAGAACATTGTAAAAGTGTCCTAATATGTTTTTATTAGGACGTTATTTGGGTTGTTTATAGACCTATTATGCGACCATAAAATTGGTATCATAATCTTATTTGAGTTATTAGGACCCTTTTCTTGGTTGCTAAAATAGCTATGATGTTACATCATAAGCGTCCTAACAATACTTTTAAGGACGTTTTTATGTGTCTCAAAAGATTAAAAGTAGGTAATCACATGTCAAAACAATGTAAAAGTGTCCTAATATGGTTTTATTAGGACGCTATTTGGGTTGTTCATAGACATATAATACGACCATAAAATTGGTTTCATAAGGGTATTTGAGATATTAGGACGCTTTGGACCTATTACAACCGCCTTACATGAAACGCTTTCATCCTTGGTCCTATTAAATGAAAGGTCCTAAAAAGTACCATTTTATGACGCTTATGGGGGTCCTAAAAAGCCACTTTTCTTGTAGTGTATTCATACTGACCGGGTACACTGCTCGTTAAGTGTGTGTGTTATTGATAAGTCGGCTAAATATAAATTTAAAACTTGAGTAGGCATTAATACTGCTAAACCGCAACGACACATCACGCGCATCACAGCCCAATAAAGTCAACCCCTTTCCCAAACCATTTGCCGCCTAAGCTTTACCCTTTCCCCAGACCAAAAGCAAACCAGACACCATGTCCCCCCTGACACCACACCATGCTTCTCCTCTGCTACATTCCATGTCCCCCCCCCCCTCCTTAGCTAGTACAAGCTTCACGAGAAACCAATCCACGCTGGAATCCCACTAACCCACATTTTCCCATTTTCCCGCCAAAATCAGATTTGACGATTGAGATTATTTGAAGCCAAACCAACGGGTGGGATTTGCTCAGAGTGACCCAAGGAGCTTATGGAGTGATGTAAAATTCATTCAATCTCACACAGAAGAAAATAATTAGGAGTAGTGTAATTTAGGTAGTCGTATTAGTAGTTATAGTGGTATTTCAGTTTCAATTTCAGTTCTCAACTTCAATTTAAGCTCACTTAAGCTCCTTTGTACTAATTTGTATCAGCTTTGTTCTAAATTCCAAGTTTAATGAAATTTCCAATTCTCATATTTTACTGTTAATCGAATTAGATTTATTAGTGGTTAAAAATAGGTAACAAGCTCTCATTACTGTTTCATTAAGCTCATAAGAGCTTATTAAAGCTTTTGTTTAAGTTAATTTGGATTAATTCAGTTTTAATTGTAAAAGTCAAGAAAAGTCAACATTAGTCAAAAAATAGTCAAACTGCTTATCTTGCTTATTTTAGTTGCTTAGTGCTTTTTTTAAAGTTTAAATATAGTTGGATATTCATTGTTTTTCAGAAAACCCTGCCTAATTTGGTCTAGATAACCAAAATAACCAAAACAGTCCTTTTTAAAGGATTGTTTGGCTGATGGGTCAAAATGGGTACAAATGGTGCCCAACTGTTCATTTGCCATTTTAGATAAGTTAGTCTAGGTTAAAATGATTGAGTTAATCAGTGTGTAATAGGTGATAGGCTGTTTTTAAGCATTTCTAGTGTTAATTGGATTTTCCAAAATTTAAGGTATGTGATTTGTCAAATTAGCTTATTACAGCTTTAAGCTATATTGATGCTGGCTTTCACTATTTTTTTGAGTTCATTAGTTCAGAATTAAGTAGTAATCTAGTCCCTTAATGCCTTGGGTTGAAAATAGCTCATAATCAGCCCAATTTAAAGCATAAGCAGACTGCACAGTTGGTTTTCCCATTTTGCAGCCCCACTTCTTGATTTTTAATTTCTTCATAATAAGATGTTATAAGCTGAGATTTTGCACTAAGTTAGTTGGGTAGCTTGTCTATCTATTACTATTTTTCTTAGAATTTTTAGATTTTATTTTCACTGCTTTTTAAGGGCTTGAAAAAGCCCATTTTGCCCTGCTCCTTGTTTACATCAGCAGCCTTTGCGGCTTTTTAGCTTATTTTGGCATTTTACGGTGCTTATTTCCTCTTTTGTGGCTTATTTTAGTTTGCATTTCAGCTTAGTAATAGTTACCTAGCTTCTTTCAGTTCCTAATAGCTTATTCAACATCTTTTAGCTTTCTCCCTTAGCTTATTCTCATATACCCAACTGTCCAGTCCTTTGGGCTTATTTCTAGCTTATTTCTTAGTTTTCATAATAAGTTGTAGTTGTAGAAAATGCTTAATTTTAAGTGCTTAATAAGTATGTAAAAGAAAAATTAAAAAAAAATAATAATATAGTTTTAACAAAAAGAGAGTCCAGGGATTCGAACCCTGGACCTCTTGTTCACAACACCACACGTTCACCAATTGCCCTAGGGTCTTTATCAGTCATAGCTTTGCACCCTTTTTTATTTAACCCCTTTTCATTCCTTTAGCTTATTTCCCTGTTTCAGATTATTTCAGCTTATTCCAATAAGCTGGGATCTTTCTTTTATTTTTCCTAGGAGTAGTATAACATTTAGCACTTTCCTGTATTTTTTTGTAATTTTCCATTTCCATTTAGTTTTTTTAATTCATTTTTCTTTTAAATTCAATTTTTAATTCATAATAATTAATTAAATAGTCAAAAAATATAATTATTTTTTCTAAAAGTTTCTTTTATCATTTAGGACTTAGGAAAAATAGATTCGTACCCGTAGAGTTAAAATTTCTTAGATCTCACGTTTTAGGCTCGGGATTTCCCGGTTTAAATGCGTGTTTAGTTTTTCTTTTCGTTTTTGGCCTTGTGTGTTCTAGATTAATTGTTTCCTAGTTTATTTAAATGTGTTTAGTTAAAATTTCATTATTTTAGTTTAAAATCCAAAAATCTCTTTGTTTTCACTATTCATCACACATTTCACGAATCGAGATCATGAATTCCATTCAAACCTTCGTTGGGGATAACGACTCGGGTTATACATAATTTCCTGTGTAATCCGTGGGAAAAATTTATATATTGATCTCAACGCATCATTGTGCTTTCTTGACTACTCAGCATAATGGTTCCATGTTGACATATGAAGACCTCCAAAAGATCAATGATGATGATTTGGAGGAGATGGATATTAAATGGCAAATTTCTCTTCTTAGCTTGAGAGCTAGGAAATTCCATCAGACCATAAACAGCAATGATACTGCTGGTTATGACCAGTCAAAGATTGAATGCTATAATTGCCATAAGATGGGTCATTACTCAAGGGAGTGCAGAAGGCCAAGACAACCAGATAGCAGGAATAAAGGCAATGTAGGCAAGACCAAGGTGGTAGAGATTACTGACTCAAGCTCAAAAGCTATGGTAGCAATTGATGGATCTGGATTTGACTGGAGCTTTATGGAAGAGGAGGAAGCAGCACCTACTGAGATGGTACTCATGGCTTTCTCTGATTCTGAGGTACAAGTTGCTAAATGTTCTAAATCATGTGATGCTTTAAAAGAATTAGAAACTCTTAGGAAACATTATGATGAACAGAGAACAGAGCTAAACCAGACTATTTTTAATTTGGCAAATCATAAGAGGGGTCTATCTATTTTAGAAGAGCAGATTGTTCATTATAAGAGTAACGAGTCTAAGTTTGCTGATGACATAGGTGTGCTTAAGAGGGATATATTTTTTAGAGATGCTGAAATTAAGTTTTTAAGAGAAGAGTTTGAAAAGCTTAAACAGGATAAAGAGAACATTCAGTTAAGTGTTGACACTCTTGAATACACATCAAAAGGAGTTCAGAAACTAATTGAATGTCAAATAATCAACAAGGCTAAATCAGGTCTAGGTTATAAGTCTGTTCCACCTCCTTATAGAGGAATACCTACACTTCCAGGTATAAACCTAGAACACACAGGATTGCCTGAATTTCAACTACCCAAGCTAGAATATGGTCCTCAAAAAAAGGAAAATGTAGTAGTTGAAAAGCCTATAGAAGTAAGTGTAAGCTTTGAGAGTGCAAGTGATAAATCACTCTCTGAGGACAAGGTGTCCTCTGGTAGAGATTCAGATGCTCCAACCATAGAGGATTGGACTTCTGATGATGATGAAGATGATCAGGTTAAGGTTAAACCTGATATTGTTAAGGAAGAGAAAACAAAAGTTCCTAAGGTGGTCAAAGTTAATACTGTTAGGCCTAAAAACAATGTTAGAAAAGTTAGGCAACCAGTAAGGTATAGTGAAATGTATAGAGCCACATACAAGCCCAGAGGTAACCAAAGAAATTGGAACAACCTCAAGTCTCACCAACTAGGTGATGACTTTGTCTTTCATAAGAAAGCTTGTTTTAATTGTGGAGAATTTGACCATCTTGCAGCTTATTGCAACAATAGGGTAACTAGGTATTCAAACAATAGGGTGAACTCAGAAAGACTTACAACTCACCCTTCCAATGCTAGAATGATACCTAGAGCAGTTCTTTTAAGGTCTGGACCAAGACCAGTTCATACTGCTAGACAATCAGTTACTACTGGTAGAGCATTTAGGACTTTTTACCCAAGACAAGCAGTTCAAAGTGCAAAAACATTTTTCAAATCTGCACCATCAACTGCTAGAAGGCCCTTTAATAACAATGCAGTGATAAATAAACAAATTTGGAAACCTAAGGTTGCAATTGCAAACCCAGCAGTTAATACTGCTAGGCAAGCAGTTAATACTGGTAGTTTTAAAAACACTGCTCAGGGAAAGATGGGCAATGGTATTAATGCATCAGCATCATGGGTTTGGAGACCACTTCAACCCAATGGTGCACTAACTGTGCTAAAAAGGTTTAATTATATTGATGCAAGAGGAAAACCAAAGTCAGTGATGGCTTGGGTTCCCCAAGGAAATTAATTTCCTTGTTTATGTGCAATGTTAGTCACATGCTTATAATGTTATGAGACAAGTGCTTTGCACTTTGTTTTCTTGTTTTTGGACTAACAATTGCAGGTTGATTGGAGTTTATGAATTTAATGCTTTATGTTTTGGATGGTGAGATGCTTTGGAGATTCAAGTGTGTGATCTGTGCACACAACAAATGGTTATTGGTTCACCATGTCTAACCCACATCAAGAACTAACTAGTCCAGAGCAAACGATTTCTGGTAAAGACTTCTCAAATCAGTTTATGGTTGATAGTTTACCAAAAACTATATGGTTATCAACTCACCATATCTAACAGTGAAGAGTTAGCTAGTCCAAAGCAAACGGCTATTGGTAAAGACATATCAAATCCGTTGATAGCTGATAGTTTGCTAAAAACTATATGTGGGCAGTATTGTTTTTAAATCAATATTGAGTTTATACTGCTCATTAAAATTTTTCTTAAAAATTAGTACTACTAGTGCAAAGTTTGTACTGCTAGTGTAAACTTTGTACTGCTGAACTAGCCGTTGGAACTGTTGTATCAGTAACAGATTTTTTAACTAGCCGTTGGGTGAATTAGTTTGTTACCATATATATAGGGCTTTTCTCAAGGATAATTATAATTTTACTAAATATTTACTTATTCACTTTCTAAAGATAATTCTTATCCTTCCGCAAAATTCTCAAACCCTAAAAGTACCTTAATAAAACCCCAATTGGCTTTGCACTTCATCAATTAAACCTCAAACGATCAATTTTCTGTTATAACTTGGATCATTAATCATGGCTATTCTAGAATTCGTTAAGACACACAATCAAGTTGCCTACTTGGAGAAAACAGAGCAGGGTGATGGACCACTCTTCTATGAGATTGTAGACTTTCTGAATGCATCTCATATAAGGTATGCTTTAATTGTTAACCCTACTCTTTTTGTCTCTCAAATCACACAGTTTTGGCAAACTGCTATTGTCATAACTAGTGAAGATGGAGACATAGAAATTCATTCTAATGTGGATGGCATAAATTTCATTGTTACTGAATCTACTATTAGGAGACATCTTAAGTTAGAAGATTAAGATGGTATCAATACTTTGCCAAACACAGAAATTTGGCAAGAAATTGCTAGAATGGGGTATGATACATCCAACCACAAATTTACTTTTCAAAAGGGATGTTTCTACCCACAATGGAGATTTCTTATCCATACTCTCTTGCATTGTTTGAGTCCCAAAAGAACATCATGGGAGCAATTCAGTAGCAATATTGCTATTGCTCTCATATGTTTATCATCAAACAGAGTTTTTAATTTTTCTAAATTCATATTTGAGAGTATGGTTAATAATGTGAAAAGTAAAACCAAGTTTCTAATGTATCCAAGATTTGTGCAATCCTTTTTGAATAAGAAAAAGAATCTGCTAAAGAAACATAAAGAAACTTTTCCAACACCTTGCCTGCAGCAAAAACTCTTTCAAAACATGGCTATGGCAAGTAGACTTTTCAATGGGGTAGTGATACCTCTTTTTCCCGAGATGCTACAAATTGTTCAGGGTGAAGGGTCAGTCAACCCAACTGAGCCCCAACACACACCCATTGAGGTTCCAGAAATAACTCATACACCCCCAGTCACCACAACCTATAGGAGAAGAACCAGAAAGGAGACTATGGTTGCTCAGCCTAGTCCTCCTACTCATACCTTTGAAGCAGATGAGCCTATCTTTCATGATAGTATGGATGTGGCTTACACTACTGCTAAGCAGAACAGTGTAACCATAACTAAGACCCCTACCATGGCAACATCTAATGTGCCAAGTCCTCAAAGACTTGTCACAGGTGATGAAATCCCAGGCCAAATGGAAAATTTGGGTGGTTCAGGAGTACATCCTAGTCTAACTAGGGTAGAAACTGAATCTGTGCCCCTTGATTCACCTCTCCTAGCAGGTAACACAGCTAGAAGTGATGAGGGCAGCTATACACTAAATGAATTGATGGTTCTTTGTACAAATTTGTCCAAAAAGGTGGTGTCTCTAGAGGAAGAACTAACCAGTCACAAAAGAAATTTTGCCAAGGTCTACACCAAATTAACTATGAGAGTAAAGAAATTGGAAGTTCAAGTTAAGAAGTCCAAGGGTAAAAGATCTGGGATGGTTCTATCTACTAGTTCCTCTGATTCTGGTTCAGATGATGGTGATGATTCTCCCAAACAGGGGAGGAAATCAAGGAAAACAGGATCTCAAACTCAGGGGAGGACTTTGGATTTTGAAGAACAAGGTACTGCTGGTGGTAATGGAGAGCAAAGTGATGAACAAAGTGGTACTGATCAGAAACAAGAAGAAACTGCTGGAGTTGAAGGAGCAGTACAAACTGCTCAGGATAAGGGAAAAGGGATTCTGGTTGAAGAAGATGAGCCACAACCTAAGAAGATCAAGCCCAGAACTCAAATGCAGATTGACTATGATGCAGAAGTGGCAAGGAAAGTCTATGAGGATGAAGTAGCTGGTTTTATGGAATCTAAAAGATTGGAAAAAGAAAGAATGGAAACAGATGCTATTATTGCACAAGAATCACTTGAAGAGCAGATACAACATCAGATTAATACTGATCCAGTTGTGAGACAAAGAGCCTTAGAGTTGATTGCAGATGAGAGTCTAAGTATTCAAGCAAGATCAGCTATACTTGCAGATTTCATCTACTCTAGGAATGAAGAAGTGGCTATGGATGACATCATGGAAAGTATTAGATCTTGTCAGAAGAGGAAAAGAAAACCTACAAAGGCTCAGATTATAGGTGGGATGAAGATGTATATGAGAAATCAAGCAGGTTGGAAGGCATATCAACTAAAGGGGAAATCAAATGAAGAGATAGAGTATTTGTACTACAAGGCATTCAGAAGAGCTCATATGAAATTTCCTTAAGACTCAGAGAGAAGACCTTCAAAAAGAATTAAGGCTGCTGAGAAAGAACAAACTGAGAAAGAAGAAGCACAAGCAGAAAAGGTGGAATTATCACAAGAGCAGATGAGTAAAATGTTAGTCACAGTTCCAGAAATTCTTCATGTTGATCCACTTCAAGAAAGACATCCTATAATGGATGGGAGATCTACAGAGACAAATTTGGAAAACCTTGGAGGATTACCAGAGTTGGTGGAGAGACAACAGTGTTCAAGAATTTTGGAAATTTGCTAAGAATCTGTGATAGAGAAGATTTGGATACTCTGTGGAGGTTAGTACAAGAAAAGCTCAGTACAAAGAAGAAGACATATGTGAAAGTGCAAGAGCTATGGGTTGAATTCAAGAGATTGTATGAACCAGATCCTACAGATGTGTATTGGAATTTTCCTTATTATGATCTGACTACATCATGGGAGTTTTATAGTTCATGCAATGTGCATCATCTATCAACACAGAGTGGAGTAGATATATTCATGTTAGCTGAATTGGAATATCCTTTGAGTTATGAAGTGTTAGCTGTGATGATTTCTTTAAAACTCAGGTGTGAAGAACATTCAGAAATAGTTAAAGATTTGATTCAGAGGATATTTGATCAGTATGAAAGGATGATGAAGAATAAAAGATGAAGTATTTGGAAGAATCCCCCCATCATCAGTGTTAAAGTTTAATTCGAAGAAACTTAGTGATTTGGAGAGAAATCATAAGTTTAGGGGAGGATTGTTGGGAATTAAACCAACAGTTAGTACTGCCAGGCTAAATGTTTCAACTGTTGGAGAATAACACAAGCAGTACTAACTGCCAGTACAAATACTTTGTACTGCTTATGTTCTGATAACGTGTAATAGGATAAGTATAGAAAAGATATTGTGTATATCTTCTAGATATAGATTGATACGAATTATAGTTATCTTGTACAGGAATCCTTGTTCTATAAAAGGATATCCTAGGTTAGGTTTTGAAATAGAAGAACTTTTGTCGTACGAATAGATTCAAGGTTGTAAACCCTAGTGATAGGAGATCACTCGTATTATTGATAATAATATTGAATCATTTTGGTTATTCTCAAGTCTTCATTGTTCATACTAATACATAATCACTGTTCCATTCATTCATATACACAATACAATATCTTCTAAGTATTAGCTAGTAAATTCCGCGTGCTAGTTAGTATTACTCAAAGTATCTCTAACACAAGGAGTGTGTTTAGATCCGGTTAATTAGTCAGATACGTTTTTGTTAAGATTCAAGGTCTTGTAACCCTAGTGATATCAGAGATCACTCGTATTATTTGCTAATAATATTGAATCGTTTGGAGTCACATTCTGTGTTCATCATTCATATAAACTGTATCATTACTATTGCATCAAAACCAATCTTCTAAGTGTTATCAAGTAGATTCCGCCTACTTGGTAATATAAACTCAAACTATCCTTAACACAATCTAAGTGTGTTTGATCCTCTCACTATTAAGGAAGAAATTGCATGCTCAATTTTCAAGTTAATAGTATTGATGGATTGTCCATCATCTACGTAGTAGAATACACTCTTTTAGTACTTAAGTAATTGTTACGTATGGGTTTTCTAAAAAATGTAGGAAAGTAAATAGCACAATATTTTCTTTCACTGGTTAATGAAACACTTACAATGTTGTCAAATCTAGTGGGAGCATTGTGTTCTTATTACTGAATAAGGAATTATTGTAATGATCAATAATTCAGTGGGAGCTACAATCTTTGTCATATTGGTAGTAATCTACATTATCTCTAGAATGTCTCAAGATAGTTACTTTCCAAATATAGACACTCACATTTTCAAGGATAGTCATGTGCGTTTCCTTGTTAATTAAGTAGTTCTATATCTACTAGTTATGCTAATATCTATGACACAATCATATTGATCACATAAACAAATGGGTGTCGTGTTGTTTATCTGCTACATGATGCGTTACCAAATATTGAATTGGGTAAATTAATCATACTATGAATGTTAAGATGTTGTCCATAAAGATAATCAATTTTTTGAAACTTGGTTTATCTTAATAGTTAGACTAGAGAATGAAAATGAGTTTCTTCAAAGATAAGATAACCCTAGTGGTTTAAATCTTTGTGTAGAAATCATATGGATAATATTGTACACATATTTAATGCATGTCTTATGACAAGATTATTGATCACACTTAATTGATTAACTGTGATTGAATATTCTTTCCTAGACACATTAAATATATAAAGATGATAATTGTCATACTTATTTTCATTATATGAAAAATGACAATGGAATATCAAAACTCTTTCTTGAGTGATTACTGGTGCGAGGACAGTAAGTAATCTAAAGGAGTTTATCAATTCAAATAATCTTTGGAAATGTACAAAGTGCAATAATTCATGAATGGATTAATGCATGAATCTAGGAGATAAAACTTATGTTTAATTATTAAATCCAAGTTTTGATTTGTAATTGAAATAAGATAATTTCTAAGTGTTCGTGAAAGCTAGTGGGAGTATTATGTTAATTTCCTAAATCATATATGTTGTATAACATATAGGAAGTAACATTCCATATAAGATAAATGTTAATTCTTACTTTGGAATGAAACTTTACTTGAAAGATTTAGAAAATAAGACATACAACCTTGGAACAAATGTTTATTATTATTAAACATGTGCGGTAAATGAATCTAATAGAACATGAAATATCATTTAGAAAGTCTGAATGGATATATAGAACATGAATAAAATATAAGGATTTTTCATGTATATCATGTTATTGTTGTATCATGCTTGAATACAAGATGATTTGACGACATTTATATCTAATTAAGTTATTAGATAACTAGTGTAATAAAATAGAATATATTTGGATTTAGAATTGCATTTTATGGAGTTGCTCCCAAATTATATGGATGAACAATATGTCAATTGTAGTGCAAATTGTCATAGCCAACAAACTTAAAAGTTTGGAAGGCATTAAAACCTTACACAATAGATATTAAAGTATACGGAGTTTTAATGAGCATATTATTGTTTGTATACAATGATGCTGGTTTAATTGAGATGATACTCAATACTAGTCATGGTAGGATTTCATCATTGGCTATGTAAACGAGTTGTGCTAACTAAGAGTATAGTTGCATTATACATTAAAGAATTAAAATACTTTAAAACTTTAAAATGTTTGAAAATTTTGATTCACTAGTTGAATTCTTGAAATAAGTATTCTCAAAATTACGATAGATCTAAGTTGGTTGATTTATGCTTTGTTAACAAGTATGATTAATCATGACTTGATGCATACTTCATCAACTAGAATTTTCATGCATCGATCTATTTAGTATTAGTATAAAGAATGTTAAGCATTTATTATTTGTAATGAATTAAAGTACTTGGTACGTTTGTTTTTATTAATAATAAATTGTGTCATATATTTGCATGTTTAAATCTATGAATAACTTATGTTATTCTAAATTGTCCATTGTCAATTAATGATATGGGAATATCACTGAATTGAGACAAATCTGAGTTTTGGTAAAATATACTTGAAAGTATATTGATGAGCTGACATACCAATTTCACATGATATTCAATGAATTGAATATAGGACTTATCCCAAACTACATGATTGTACTTTATGGATCTTGTTATTAAGTAATCATGAATAGTTATCCTCAGACTTGAGATACCAGAGAACTGTCATGGATGTAGTGCATTTCTGTAATTCAATTTAACGCTATACGTAACTGGTAGTCATAAGGATTGTTTTCAGAAATGTTGCAAAGTTCATGGGTTTTGCTTGTAGTCAATAAAGAATTTGTTCCTTCAAATTCGTTTTGAAGTTTAATACTGCTGGGCCCCTCGTAGGGTTGACAAGATGTTTGCGTGCGCACACCCAAGATCTATCTGGAATACGTTCAGAAGATTTGGTAATCTTGCTCAATCATAAACAACGAGAAATAGAATAGTTAATTATGGAATGACTGAGATCCATATTTATATTAACATGATATTAGTAACAAAAGGATATTAATAATGATGAATTATTAAAGGTTTTTCCAGGAGACCTTACTCGAGTTGTACTAGAGGCATCGAAGTGTTGCTAGACGCTAACCGATGTGATTACACTATTAAAATATGTCCAAGTGGCAGCTGTTAATTTTATGGACATAATTTAGTAGTCTTATGTTAGGATCGAACTCGAGACTATGCGATTGCACGCTTTACGTATGAGAATTAAAGATTAATAATTATATATATAATGTTATATTTAATTATTTATTACACAAATACATAACGATCGTTAGTAATTAATGGATATTGACTAACGACCATTAACTAATAAAAGGAAAGAATTAAGAGTGAATAATTGGTAAGTCAAGAAGGTTCCGGAATACCCCTAAAGGGTTATGGCCGATCGGTTATGGAGAGGGGAAACCCAATCCTAACCTAACGTGGACTCCAAGATTCTCACCCTATATAAACAAAGGCAAGGGTTATTGGTTTGTATCTCTTGTGCATACACACATAACCCTAA
The DNA here is from genome assembly GCA_021014915.2 of Artemisia tridentata subsp. tridentata. NCBI lineage: Eukaryota > Viridiplantae > Streptophyta > Magnoliopsida > Asterales > Asteraceae > Artemisia > Artemisia tridentata. The sequence continues at coordinate 300,997,519 of CP139501.1, read as the reverse complement.
CTTTGTTTTTCTCTCCTTTTGTTTTCTTAGTCGATCGAACAAACACCCTCTATAAGGGATCGATCGGTTTTATTGCTTAAAACAAATCATTTGGTTTTATTTTGTGTTCCTTTACTAGCATAACTTTAATTCGTTATAGTACGTGTGTACAAGAACGTGGTACTAACACGCTATTGTTAGTATCTTGTATTGAATTGCAAAAAGGTAAGGGGCAATTCTTATAATACACATAAACCCTAATTAGGGTTCATCTCAATTGCTAGCTTGGAATTGATTATTGTTTAGCTAGAATCAAAAGGTACGTATACTTTTATGTTCGGTTAATTATTTATATGTTATATGATCTACACGCTTCCGCACTTGCTTTGATGTTTTATGTGTTTAATTCATGATATGTCATGTTATTAAATCCCAAAAATTTCTAAATCTGTGGTATAAAACATATTAGAATTAGTTGAATTAACAACTTTATCATGTTTTCTCGTTTGCTGGATTTGATTGTTTTACTGCCTAGATCTATGATTATGAGAATTATGCATTTTAGGTTGAACATAAGAATTACTAACGAATGCAGTTAATTTAAACATTGCAGGTACAAGCACATTTGTATTTCTCATAGTATTCTAATTATCCATAAACATATTAGGACCAAGTAAAGCTATTTTCGCAAAATATTATTGTCCACCTTTTCTTTTTGACTTGTCCCAACTAATTGTCTTTGTCTAAATATAGAACTTGAAATTGTTTAAGTTTACCTTACTACCTCTAATCAAAATTACCATTTACAAAGTTAAATGAAATCATTTTAATAGTTAATTAATGGTCAAAGAGTGAAATTGTTTTTTAATGTCTATTACAAAAGTCAAAACAGTAATAAATGTATATTTTTTAATCTGTGTGTTATTTATCAATAAAAAAAATTTAGTACAAAAGGAGTAATTAGTAGGGGAGTGCAACAAAACCGAAAAATCTAACCAAAACAAAAAAAACCAAAAAAACCGCAAAAAAAAAAAAAAAAAAAATCGAACCAATTCCAAAACCGATGGTGCGGTTTGGTTTTTTAAAAAGCCGAAAGTTTTGGTCCGGTTTTTGGTTTTATATGGTATTGATTTAGATACAATACTATGCCCGTGTTGTGGTGATATAGTGGAATCATGTGATCATAGTTTGGTTTTGTGCAATATGCCTATGAGCGTTTGGGAAAAAATATTTAGTTGGTGGAAGTTGGGTATGGTTGATGCATTCACTATTAGGGACATGTTCTCGCACCATGGCGGAGATACCCTCCATAATTATTCGAGAATGTTGTGGCAAGTGGTTACGTTATCAACCGGTTACTTCATTTGGAAAGAAAGAAATACATGTGTGTTTAAAGGCAAAGTTTCAAGCGTCAACAAAATAGTGCAAGACATAAAACTTAAAACATTCGAATGGATTAGTAAAAGAACAAGAAAAAAGACATATGAGTGGCAATTATGGTTATTTGATCCGGGTAAGTGCATATTGGGTAATCAATAGTTTTATTGTGGCGGGACAGTGAGTTTCAGTTTTACGGTTAGCTAGTAAATTCCGCGTGCTAGTTAGTATTACTCAAAGTATCTCTAACAAAATGAGTGTGTTTAGATCCGTTCAATTAGTCATATACGTTTTTGTTAAGATTCAAGGTCTTGTAACCCTAGTGATATCAGAGATCACTCGATTATTTGCTAATAATATTGAATCGTTTGGAGTCACATTCTGTGTTCATCATTCATATAAACTGTATCATTACTGTTACATCAAAACCAATCTTCTAAGTGTTATCAAGTAGATTCCGCCTACTTGGTAATATAAACTCAAACTATCCTTAACACAATCTAAGTGTGTTTGATCCTCTCACTATTAAGGAAGAAATTGCATGCTCAATTCTCAAGTTAATAGTATTGATGGATTGTCCATCATCTATGTAGTAGAATACACTCTTTTAGTATTTAAGTAATTGTTACGTATGGGTTCTCTAAAAAATGTAGGAAAGTAATCAGCATAATATTTTCTTTCATTGGTTAATGAAACACTTACAATGTTGTCAAATCTAGTGGGAGCATTGTGTTCTTATTACTGAATAAGGAATTATTGTAATGATCAATAATTCAGTGGGAGCTACAATCTTTGTCATATTGGTAGTAATCTACATTATCTCTAGAATGTCTCAAGATAGTTACTTTCCAAATATAAACACTCACATTTTCAAGGATAGTCATGTGTGTTTCCTTGTTAATTAAGTAGTGCTATATCTACTAGTTATGCTAATATCTATGACACAATCATATTGATCACATAAACAAATGGGTGTCGTGTTGTTTATCTACTACATGATGCATTACCAAATATTGAATTAGGTAAATTAATCATACTATGAATGTTAAGATGTTGTCCATAAAGATAATCAATTTTTTGAAACTTGGTTTATCTTAATAGTTAGACTAGAGAATGAAGATGAGTTTCTTCAAAGATAAGATAACCCTAGTGGTTTAAATCTTTGTGTAGAAATCATATGGACAATATTGTACACATATTTAATGCATGTCTTATGACAAGATTATTGATCACACTTAAGTGATTAACTATGATTGAATATTCTTTCCTAGACACATAAAATATCTAAAGATGATAATTGTCATACTTATTTTCATTATATGAAAAATGACAATGGAATATCAAAACTCTTTCTTGAGTGATTACTGGTGCGAGGACGGTAAGTAATCTAAAGGAGTTTATCAATTCAAATAATCTTTGGAAATGTACAAAGTGCAATAATTCATGAATGGATTAATGCATGAATCAAGGAGATAAAACTTATGTTTAATTATTAAATCCAAGTTTTGATTTTTAATTGAAATAAGATAATTTCTAAGTGTTCGTGAAAGCTAGTGGGAGTATTATGTTAATTTCCTAAATCATATATGTTGTATAACATATAGGAAGTAACATTCCATATAAGATAAATGTTAATTCTTACTTTGGAATGAAACTTTACTTGAAAGATTTAGAAAATAAGACATACAACCTTGGAACAAATGTTTATTATTATTAAACATGTGCGGTAAATGAATCTAATAGAACATGAAATATCATTTAGAAAGTCTGAATGGATATATAGAACATGAATAAAATCTAAGGATTTTTCATGTACATCATGTTATTGTTGTATCATGCTTGAATACAAGATGATTTGACGACATTTATATCTAATTAAGTTATTAGATAACTAGTGTAATAAAATAGAATATATTTGGATTTAGAATTGCATTTCTTGGAGTTGCTCCCAAATTATATGGATGAACAATATGTCAATTGTTGTGCAAATTGTCATAGCTAACAAACTTGAAAGTTTGGAAGGCATTAAAACATTACACAATAGATATTAAAGTTTACGGAGTTTTAATGAGCATATTATTGTTTGTATACAATGATGCTGGTTTAATTGAGATGATAGTCAATACTAGTCATGGTAGGATTTCATCCTTGGCTATGTAAACCAGTTGTGCTAACTAAGAGTATAGTTGCATTATACATTAAAGAATTAGAATACTTTAAAACTTTAAAATGTTTGAAAGTTTGATTCACTAGCTGAATTCTTGAAATAAGTATTCTCAAAATTATGATAGATCTAAGTTGTTTGATTTATGCTTTGTTAACAAGTATGATTAATCATCACTTGATGCATACTTCATCAACTAGAATTTTTATGCATTGATCTATTTAGTATTAGGATAAAGGATGTTAAGCATTTATTATTTGTAATGAATTAAAGTACTTGGTACGTTTGTTTTCATTAATAATAAATTATGTCATATATTTGCATGTTTAAATCTATGAATAACTTATGTTATTCTAAATTTTCCGTTGTCAATTAATGATATGGGAATATCACTGAATTAAGACAAATCTGAGTTTTGGTAAAATATACTTGAAAGTATATTGATGAGCTGATATACCAATTTCACATGATATTCAATGAATTGAATATAGGACTTATCCCAAACTACATGATTATACTTTATGGATCTTGTTATTAAGTTATCATGAATAGTTATCCTCAGACTTGAGATACCAGAGAACTGTCATGGATGTAGTGCATTTCTGTAATTCAATTTACGCTATACGTAACTAGTAGTCATAAGGATTGTTTTCAGAAATGTTGCAAAGTTCATGGGTGTTGCTTGTAGTCAATAAAGAATTTGTTCCTTCAAATTCGTTTTGAAGTTTAATACTGCTGGGCCCCTCGTAGGGTTGACAAGATGTTTGCGTGCGCACACCCAAGATCTATCTGGAATATGTTCAAAAGATTTGGTAATCTTGCTCAATCATAAACAACGAGAAATAGAATAGTTGATTATGGAATGACTGAGATCCATATTTATATTAACATGATATTAGTAACAAAAGAATAATAATAATGATGAATTATTAAAGGTTTTTTCAAGAGACCTTACTCGAGTTGTACTAGAGGCATCGAAGTGTTGCTAGACGCTAACCAATGTGATTACACTATTAAAATATGTCCAAGTGGGAGCTGTTAATTTTATGGACATAATTTAGTAGTCTTATGTTAGGATCGAACTCGAGACTATGCGATTGCACGCTTTACGTATGAGAATTAAAGATTAATAATTATATATAAAATGTTATATTTAATTATTTATTACACAAATACATAACGATCGTTAGTAATTAATGGATATTGACTAACGACCATTAACTAATAAAAGGAAAGAATTAAGAGTGAATAATTGGTAAGTCAAGAAGGTTCCGGAATACCCCTAAAGGGTTATGGCCGATCGGTTATGGAGAGGGAAACCTAAACCTAACCTAACGTGGACTCCAAGATTCTCACCCTATATAAACAAAGGCAAGGGTTATTATTTTGTATCTCTTGTGCATACACACATAACCCTAACTTTGTTTTTCTCTCCTTTTGTTTTCTTAGTCGATCGAACAAACACCCTCTATAAGGGATCGATCGGTTTTATTGCTTAAAACAAATCATTTGGTTTTATTTTGTGTTCCTTTACTAGCATAACTTTAATTCGTTATAGTACGTGTGTATAAGAACGTGGTACTAACACACTATTGTTAGTATCTTGGATGGAATTGCAAAAAGGTAAGGGGCAATTCTTATAATACACATAAACCCTAATTAGGGTTCATCTCAATTGCTAGCTTGGAATTGATTATTGTTTAGCTAGAATCAAAAGGTACGTATACTTTTATGTTCGGTTAATTATTTATATGTTATATGATCTACACGCTTCCGCACTTGCTTTGATGTTTTATGTGTTTAATTCATGATATGTCATGTTATTAAATCCCAACAGTTTCTAAATCTGTGGTATAAAACATATTAGAATTAGTTGAATTAACAACTTTATCATGTTTTCTCGTTTGCTGGATTTGATTGTTTTACTGCCTAGATCTATGATTATGAGAATTATTCATTTTAGGTTGAACATAAGAATTACTAACGAATGCAGTTAATTTAAACATTGCAGGTACAAGCACATTTGTATTTCTCACAGTATTCTAATTATCCATAAACTTATTAGGACCAAGTAAAGCTATTTTCGCAAAATATTATTGTCCACCTTTTCTTTTTGACTTGTCCCAACTAATTGTCTTTGTCTAAATATAGAACTTGAAATTGTTTAAGTTTACCTTACTACCTCTAATCAAAATTACCATTTACAAAGTTAAATGAAATCATTTTAATAGTTAATTAATGGTCAAAGAGTGAAATTGTTTTTTTTAATGTCTATTACAAAAGTCAAAGCAGTAATAAATGTATTTTTTTTAATCTGTGTGTTATTTATCAATAAAAAAAAATTTAGTACAAAAGGAGTAATTAGTAGGGGAGTGCAACAAAACCGAAAAATCTAACCAAAACCTAAAAAACCAAAAAAAACCGCAAAAAAAAAAAAAAAAAAAAAAAAAAAAAAAAAACCCGAACCATTTCCGAAACCGATGGTGTAGTTTGGTTTTTTAAAAAGCCGAAAGTTTTGGTCCGGTTTTGGTTTTATATGGTATTGATTTAGATACAATACTATGCCCGTGTTGTGGTGATATAGTGGAATCATGTGATCATAGTTTGGTTTTGTGCAATATGCCTATGAGCGTTTGGGAAAAAATATTTAGTTGGTGGAAGTTGGGTATGGTTGATGCATTCACTATTAGGGACATGTTCTCACACCGTGGCGGAGATACCCTCCATAATTATTCGAGAATGTTGTGGCAAGTGGTTACGTTGTCAACCGGTTACTTCATTTGGAAAGAAAGAAATACACGTGTGTTTAAAGGCAAAGTTTCAAGCGTCAACAAAATAGTGCAAGACGTAAAACTTAAAACATTTGAATGGATTAGTAGAAGAAAAAGAAAAAAGACATATGAGTGGCAATTGTGGTTATTTGATCCGGGTAAGTGCATATTGGGTAATCAATAGTTTTATTGTGGTGGGACAGTGAGTTTCAGTTTTACGGTTATGTTGCAATTATTTTTGTGAAGACAACCTATGTGTAAAGGGTTTTGCTACAATCGAGTATGTTATAGATATAAAATGTTCCGTTGTTTGGTTCTGCATCAAAGAGTTTTTGGCGATAAAGTTTCAGTTCCGCTGTTTGGCTCTACAACAAAGGGTGTTTGGCAAATAGTTTAGGTCTCCTGTTTGGTCTGCAACATGGGTATATTTCTACAATTCGTTCTGCTTTTATTCAGCATCAATGTGTGTTTGGGAGTATGTTCCATGTGTTTGGACCTTATGTGTGTTTTCTTGCAAATAAAGAGTGGTTGTCATGCTTGCCAATTTATGTTGCATGTTTGACTCCATTTTTCACTATGATTCTAATAGGATTTGAGAGTTTGTTTGGTTCTATGTATTTTGTTTATAGCTCCGGTTGTCTATCCGAATTTATGGGACCTTTTGATGTTGTCTTTCTTTTGGGTCTCTTTTTCATTAATCGGCTTGATTGTGGAATGGAGATGCCTTTCTGTTGTAATAAGTTTGCTCGTAGTTTTATAGATCTTGTTGCCTTTCAAAAAAATATGAAAACCCAAATCGAAAAAATCGAACCGCCACATACTAATATTCATAAAACTAATAAAAAATGTATACATATGTTTTGATACAAATAATCACCAAAGTCTAAAAACTAAGAGATTAGATATTGGTAACAGATGTTTGTTTAGCTAACACTATATAAATTCGTAAAGTCAGTTTTCTTTATTTCATATATGTTCTCACTTTTCATCTTTATATACATGTTATGCAATCTTATTATTTTATGACAAAATATTCAGCTTACATTCTAGGATTTCTTGATTTAGGTTTTGGATGTTCAAAAAATATTCGAATATTCGGATATCCGAAAAATTGATCAAAATTTATTAAAATGTTAGTTTTTATGAAATTTCAGTTTTGAAACTCATATAAAAGTTTTCCGAAAATTATAGATATTTGGATATTCGGATATATAAAACTGTTATCCGAAATTTTGTATATCCGAATTTAAAGAACTTAGCTAAAATAATGGTTCTAACATAAAACCATAAACTTAAATTTTGGTTATCTGAAAACTGAAAAAACCAAAAACTGAACCACAAAAAATCAAAAACGAAACCGAACTTTTGATGCGGGGTTTGATTTTAGCCAAAAACCGCCCCAAACCTCCCCATACTCCCCCGTAGTAAATTGTACGATAGCATGTGCAATTCGCCACATACTCTAAACATCTCCCAAACTTCATCACTACAACCTAAAATCCTAAAAATACCTAAACACACATATAACCCTAATCCACATACCAAATCCCACAAAGTTTCAATCTTAAACCTTTTTAACCAAAGCCCACAAAACCCTAATCAAATCCAAAATCTCAGACATCCTAGAAACCAAACCAAACACCCCACAAACCCTAAAGTCATGACTAAAAAATGGGGAAACTTTATATGGGATTTTCTATTGTCTAATTCACTAACGCTTGTTGAGATTGCTGGTCTTTTTTATGTTGTTGTGGATTTGGAACATGGTCCAGGAGGCATATATGATGTTTTGGCGTGTTTACGTGCTCTTGCGACTACAAATACGCCTACCATTATACGAATACTTGATCCTGAACCAATGTGGGTTAAAAAAGCACTTGATATTGGACCTCAAGGGATTATGTTTCCCATGATTGAGAGTAAGAAAATGGTGAAAAAGGTGATTTCGTATTTTAGAACTTAGCTAAAATAATGGGTTTAACATAAAACAATCAACTCAAATTTCGGATATCCGAAAATCGAAAAAACCAAAATTCAAACTGCAAAAAACCAAAAACGGAACTTAACTTTTGGTGTGAGGTTTGGTTTTAAAAAACTTAAAATCAAATTTTCGGTTCGAAATTTCGTTTTAGCTAAAAACCGCCCCAAACCGGCTCTCACCCGTTGTAATCAGATTTATTTGAGTGGCATTCCGAAATATTATTATATGAATGAATGTTACTTTCGGTGTGCTCCTATAATCACGTTACTTTATACTTTCTTGTTTCACTTTTATTCCTTTCTTTTACCCTCAATCAAGACGCTTAACCCGATGCACCAATCCATAATTTACGAACTAATGTTTTCTGGTATTAATTGTATTCACATATGAATACGTAATAATTATAGAATATTGAGTATCCTCATTTTGTTCCGGAAGTTGTTTTCTTTAACCCTGCACGAGTTTTACAGTAAATTAATAAGTGTTTATTTCCGAAAGTTGTTTTCTATTTGCATTTGTTTGATATAAGATGGGAGAGTCGTAGTGATATCTTTACCATATAATATGTTACCTTATGCGTATTTCAATTTTATATCACTAACTTGGGCATTGGAAATAACTATATTATCGCACTACATATTTGATCATTTCCGAGAAAAAACCAACACGAATTCAACTGAACAAAGTTCATTTTCAATTAATCCAAACCTCATTTTCACTACTGATTCACGCTGAATACAATCATAATATCGCACAAGGTATCCGGAAGTTAGGCATAACAACCTTCCCCCCTTGATCAACAAGTTACATACAAACTTTCTTGCTTGATCAACAAGTTAATTACGTGTAGCCTTGCTTATACTTGCGAAAGAGATCTTCAGTTTTCGCATTGCGAAATGCGCAACACCCGATCAAATAAACACATATTAAAGCTACAAGGGTTATGATCAAAATTATATTAGCCATCCTCCATTCCTTTTTCAGATTCTCAAGCAACCCGGCCTTGCATGAATCACAACCATAACAAAGCTCGGTTTGCTCATTGCTCCAGTTTAGGCAATCCATATCAGCTGCATTGTTGATTGGACTTATCCAATATGTCGGGTTTACAAAAGTATACCCGCACTGCGTTGGAGGCTTACAACATCCTGACTGTAATTAAAGAGATAAAAATGTTATTAAATTAGAATATCTTTAGGGGAATAAAGCTATGCACTACAACATGGTTATGTTAGAATCTTTGCCTCTCAACTTTTTCTTACGTACTTCTCATGAAAACCAGCTTTCACTATTATTCGTGTCATGTTTTCATGTCCCTTACTCTATCTCGTTGGACCATGCACGCTTAGTTAACACACATACCATATTCCACGGATCAGTTTATATTATAAGCTAATACTGAACATATCTTAAAAAGAATAAATCTAGGATATTTTCGATAGTCAAGAGGAAATTATAATGTTACATTAAAACGATAGTAACAATTAAGTTTGGTCGAAATTATAGAAGCAAGTAATTAAGTTTATAAGCCTTTAAAGTGTTAAAATAAAGGTTAAAAACAATATAATACAGTAATTGGTTCTGATATTCTAAAGTTAATTAAATGATGCTTTGTTTACCAAACAATTTGAAAAACATTTGTTCTTTTCTAGCTCCTTGCTAGTTTAATGAAATCCGCCGTTCAAAAAAAAACTCACGTACCTAATATTGTAATCATGCAACAATTTTTAGTTGTACCATACATACCAAAATCATCCCTGTATTGATGATAAAGTAAAAAAGAAAATTCTCTAAAATATGAAGAAGGAAATAACAATGAAAAGAAAAACAGATACAGTAAAAAGTTAAGTATAAACCTGTAATGGTGTAATGTGTGCATTGAAGAAATCTTGAGCCATGCGATAGGTTTGGTTTAATTCAGCACACAAACTTGTAGAACTTAAACAAGTTCTAATTTTATCCCATTTATAATTGCTTCTAACTCGTCGTCGTAAAAATCCCGAGTAATCATCAAGCCGGTATTCTAAGAAAGCCCGGCTCGGTTCAGGATGACCAGAACCCCTAATAGTAACCATGTACACAAAAACCACCAAACAAGCTAGCAAGATGATTAGTATAAGCATGGAAATAAGATAGAACACAAGAAGCCACGAAACTCGCCAAAACCCTCCAATGAAGCCAGCTATGGCTACAACCAAGATCAAGACACCTAGAACTATAACGGGCCATTGTAGGATTTGGACACAAGCATTGTCGTCCTCGCTAGCTAGCCAGATTCCAGCTCCAATGATTGGGATGGAGAGCAACATGGCCACGAAGTTGATGCCTCCAATGACATTGTTGCTCATTGCCATGTTTGTTTTGGAGGGTGGTAGATATTGAAAGGGTTTACTGGTTTAGAACTCAAATGTTTTTTTGTTCTTTATTTTAGATGTAAAAGCTAGTGAAGAAAGGTATCATGGGATGGTTATTATAAGGGGGTCTTGAGCTTTTGGCACATTTTCTGATCACTTCACTTTCACTTTTGAAAAAGGGTGAAAATCCCTTGATTGTGTTTGAAAAATGGTGTTTTGTCAGGGTGGTATCAACTTACCTTAAGACCCTTAGTGGATGATTTAACCTAGGAATAAATTATTCAATTAATCGCCTTTTAAATGTAACAATGAAAATGCATTGAAAATTTTCAAACGATCATGATTTATAGACTATAAGCGTGGCATAGGCTAGACACAAGGTACCACCTTTGGTGTTTTGATCAAAGCATCGAGCCCAACATTATTCATGTTTTAAAATAAACATTGATATATTTAGCCATTTTCAATCTTACAAAGTGAATTTAGTGATGTTTCTAGCTTCTGATAAATGATCATTTTATGAGTTTGAAGCTTATTAGTATTATATAACAAAACCCTCTTTAAAGCATATATATAGCTTCTATCACGCATTGTTTTTATCCATAGAAAACCGCATTGAATTAACTGTTGGAATTTAATAACTTGACAATTATAAATTAAACACATATAACATCAAAGTGTTGCGGAAGCGCAGGAACAATAACACATAATTAATTAACCGAATTTAAATGTATGCATACCTTAATGATTCTAGCAAAACAAGAATCAATCCAAGCAACAATAGTGATGAACCCTAATTAGGGTTTGTACGGATTACAAGAATTGCCCCTTACCGTTTTTGCAATTCAATCCAAGATACTAACAATAGTGTGTTAGTATCACGTTTTTGTACACACGTACTAATACCAAATTAATGTAAATGCTAGTTTAATAAAACACAAAACTATTTTGCTTTTGGAAAAACAAAAGTCGAACACCTCTTGAAGGTTTCGGCCGATTCGGACACAAGGAAAAGAGAAAAACACTTTTAGGGTTTAGTGTGTGTACAAAAGTTACAAAACAATGAACCCTTGTGTTTGCTTATATAGCATGACAAAACTTTGGGAACAAGTTAGGGTCTGGGTTTGGGAAACCCATTGCCGATCGGATCTTAACCCACAAAGGGGTTCTAGATCTTTCTTCTTATCTATTTTCCATCTATAGTCCTTTCCTTTTATTATTTAACGACCGTTAGTCAATTACCGTGAATTACTTAATGCTCGTTAGTCGTTTTGTGTAATTAATAATTAAATATAACTTTTTATATTAGATTATTAAACATTAATTCTTCATACGTAAAGTGTGCAATCCCGTGGTCTCGAGTTCGATTCTAACATACGTCTATTAATTTATGTCCATAAACTAACAGCTCCCACTTGGACATATTTTAATAGTGTAATCACATCGGTTGGCGTCTAGCAACACGCCAATGCCTCTAGTACGATCTCGAGTAAGGTCTCCTGGAAAAACCTTTTAAGTAATGATCATTATTATTGGAATATCATTGAATTAAGACAACGGACGATTTAGAAATAATAAACACTTAACATCCTTTATCCAAGTACGTCTATTAATATATGACACAATTTATTATTAATGAAAATAAACGTACCAAGTACTTAAATTCATTACAAATAATAAACACTTAACATCCTTTATCCAAATACTAAATAGATCAATGCATGAAAATTCTAGTTGATGAATTATGTCTCAAGCTATGACAATCATACTTGTTGACAAGACATAAATCAACCAACTTTGATTTATCAGAATTTTGAGAATACTTATTTCAATAATTCAACTGGTGAAGTTCTTGTATGTGTACATTCAAATAATTTGATAATGCCACATAATATTTCATAAAGTGTGTGACAACCTCAATCACCAATTTATGATTATCAAACTTTCAAACATTTTTAAAGTTTTAAGTATTCTTATTCTTTTAATGTATAATGCAACTATGCTCTTAGTGAGCACAACTAGTTCACATGTCCAATGATGAAATCCTACCATGACTAGTATTGAGTGTCATCTCAATTAAACCAGCATCATTGTAAACAAACAACAATATGCTCTTTAAAATTCCATAAACTTGAATATCTATTGTGTAATGTTTGATGCCTTCCAAACTTTCAAGTTTGTTGGCTATGACAATTTGCACAACAATTGACAAATTGTTCATCTATAGAATCTGGAAGCTGTTCCAAGCTGAGGATGTAATTCTATATCCAAACATATTCCATTAGAATAATCACTACACTAGTTATCTAATAACTTTCAATTAGATATCAACATTGTCATAACATCTTATAACAATTTGTTTATGTAACATGATGTTCATGAAAAATCTTCGAGTCATACTTAGATTTCATTCATGTTTTATCTTATTTAAAAGATATGTTTCAATTTAGACATTCTAAATGATATATCATGTTCTATTATATTTATTTATCGCATATGAAAATTAAATACCCATTGGTTTATATTCATATGAACTATAGAATTTTCTTAAAGCTAGGATCCAAATTAACATAGTTTCATTACATCAGTTGATCTGCTAGTAATGAAAGTATTCAACAAGGTAATTGTCGAACAATAATTGGCAAACAATTTTCAATTCCTAGATCTTTATGGAATTTACATTGCCAAACAATATTGCAATGTAAGCATGTTTTATTCTCATCTTATGCCTTGAGTCCAAGCTCTTACTTACAACTCAATTAAGTCATCTAATAAAAAAACTGTAAATTAACATAGTCCCATTACATCAGTTGATCTGCTAGTAATGAAAGTATGAAATTTACCTTTCCATTGTAATCTAGACCAAGCTCTCACATGAAGTAAATTACAACTTCAAGTGTTCTTTTAATTAGATGGCATTAACTTAATTTTTAATGGTACTAGTTTTTGATGTTTATAATCAAAATATGTACGAAGAAGCATGCATACATCTTCTTATCATAAGTTTAATAAAACCTTTTTATTTACCAATTCATTAAGAGCAAATTTACAAACGTTTTCAGTTGAGGTATTGGGTTCACCAATCAAAGAATTTACCTTTAATTATCTTCCATTATATCGTACTTTTGCATAAGTCTAAAGACTTGGTGTTTTGGATAATTACCACACAGTGGCGCATGAAATTAAAGCTAATTCACCCTTAAGGTGATTTTGTACATAAAATAGTATTACTTGGTAGCTCCAGTTTGACGCAAAAAGGAGCGTAGAAACAAAGGTTAGCGCGAAGCTTATTAAAAACCCGTTCCTACTTATACCTCTCTTATAGTTTGTCACAATTGGGTGAGCCGTTCGTACTATTGGTACAAAACTCAACAATCATTTAAAACACTTTGAAAATTTAACTCTTCGAAAACAATTTTTTACCATTATTTAGTCCATATTATTTTTCTATTCAAAATTACAATTTTTTCATTTATAAATATGTCTTTACAATAAATAAACAAAAAAACAAGTAATACAAATAAAAGATAAAGCAACTAAATAAACTTACATAACATAACAATTAATTATTTTAAAAAAACTTGTAGCCAGATGCAAACTTAATTCGATAAAACCTATTAACAATCAATTCTAGGTTTATATTGTATATATTCAACTAAGACTATCACTTACAAAGGTAAGTGAGCCACATGCATCGACGTATCGATTGCGTTAGTCATAGTTAAAAATACACCACATTGCACATAATTGATTACTTAATATATTGGAGTCTTCCCCAATTCTACATCTATCAATTAAATTACATGTAAAAAACAATTTAAATCATCACATCAATAAATCCATGCCAAACATGCACGTTTGCATGGATTCTACATAACAATTATCAATTTGCCACAAGATCGCATACTAACACATAAACATAACATGTTAATCCTAGGGTTCCTAGTCAAATTAAATTACAAAACCAAATCCTAAATAATTATAGGGCAATCGGCCCCTAAAAAAAGTTAGGGTTTTGATTTTGTATAAACCCTAAATCGACCAAACATGAAAAACACAATCAAGATTCGTTTTTTTTATATGTTTTGGTAATTAATTACATGTTAAACCTGCCTCGTGATGCCACTGTTGGAATTTAATAACATGACAATCATAAATTAAACACATATAACATCAAAGTGTTGCGGAAGCGTAGGAACAATAACACATAATTAATTAACCGAATTTAAACGTATGCATACCTTAATGATTCCAGCAAAACAAGAATCAATCCAAGTAACAATAGTGATGAACCCTAATTAGGGTTTATACGGATTACACGAATTGCCACTTACCGTTTTTGCAATTCAATCCAAGATACTAACAATAGTGTGTTAGTACAACTTTCTTGTACACACGTACTAATACCAAATTAATGTAAATGCTAGTTTAATAAAACACAAAACTATTTTGTTTTTGGAAAAACAAAAGTCGAACACCTCTTGAAGGTTTCGGCCGATTGTGACACAAGGAAAAGAGAAAAACACTTTTAGGGTTTAGTGTGCGTACAAAAGTTACAAAACAATGAACCCTTGTGTTTGTTTATATAGGATGACAAAACTTTGTGAACAAGTTAGGGTTTGGGTTTGGGAAACTCATTGCCGATCGGATCTTAACCCACAAAGGGGTTCTAGATCTTTCCTCTTCTCTATTTTCCATCTATAGTCATTTCCTTTTATTATTTAACGACCGTTAATCAATTACCGTTAATTACTTAACGCTTGTTAGTCGTTTTGAGTAATTAATAATTAAATATAACTTTTTATATTAAATTATTAAACATTAATTCTTTATACGTAAAGTGTGCAATCTCGTAGTCTCGAGTTCGATCCTAGCATACGTCTATTAATTTGTGTCCATAAACTAACATTAACTAGTTACATGTGTTATTGATGTACATTGTACAGAGATGTACAAGGACTATTCCAAACAGCGTGCTTGAGTCCTTCCAAGCTTCTGTTACTAAAGTTTTAAAAATATGGATGTTTGCTAGGGGTGGACGTAAAATCCTTCGAATACAAGCCGAATGATATAAGTCCATAACCATCTAAGTTTGTAAACATTTTATGTTCAGATTTGATGTTAGAACCGGTTAGACTCGTCAATCTCATAGCACCAGGTGTGGTAAGCCTATCTAAAACGTTATAGGTGCGTCACACTAGATTTACTGTAACTCTTATAACTCAATCCTATAACTCAGCATCAACATTTGCTCTCACTCGTGTTACCTAATAACATTGAGCCACATGTGCATTTAGACTCGCGAAATAACAAATACAACATTTGATGGGGAGTTGAGAAGGAAATGTAGCTAGATGGTATATTGGTGCATTAAAGGTGAATGAAAAGAGTTACAGGGTCATTCCAAACTGGGATAGTTTGCCTGCATTTGGATGGATCTCTTGATTGTATTGAAGTTCTGGATATGTTCCTATTCTAGCAGTTTGATAGTTATAGTCCTGTATGTCTATGTTGTTTTGAGAAAGTGTTTAGGCATGTCTAAACTCTTTTCTATCATTGTTGTATTGGTTCTTTGTGATTTAATAATATATGTTCACCTTTTGCAACAACAAAAAAAGACATTTGCTCTCACTCGTGTTACCTTTTGATCGTTTTGAAACAAATCATTTTTTTGGAAATTAAAGATAAAAAAACCTTTGAAGCGTTTATTTTCAAAGGAGAAAATATATTAGAAGCATGGGCCAATGTTATTCAAGTACTGTGACTCGAAAGTCCATTTGAGTCAAAGCCCAACCCACTATACATAAAAATACAACATATAAATCATTTTATCTTTATCCTTAAAGAACAAAAATGGCGGCACTGAAGCTCCAACACTTCCATCCCTCATCACCACCATCTCCGAACACCCACTTATTACAATCTACAAAGTCAAATCTCTCATTCACAATTTCCACTTACACCCCCTTAACTTTCGACAAAACACATCTTTACCCCCTCAGACATCCAGTTTCAAGAAAATGCTTATCATTAACAACCCAACAAGAAGAAAAATTGGAACAGACCCAAAAAGAAGATTTGAAAAAGAAGCTTTTTGTAGTTGGTCTTCCTTGGTCTTTCTCTGCTTCTGATGTTAAAAGTTTCTTTAGTGAATGTGGGACTGTAACTGATGTTGAGGTATTTTTGTTTTTATTAGTACTCTGTTTTTTTTGGGTAGAAATTATGTGTTTTTTTGTTTCTTTTGGTGATAGATAATAAAAAGGGAAGATGGGAAGAGAGGGTTTGTATTTGTTACAATGTCTTGTGGAGAAGAGGCTGTTGCTGTTATTGACAAATTTGATTCCTATGTAAGTTCACTTTTTGTTGTTGTATCTTGCAAGTGATTATATGTTTATTGCGTTTTCAAGTTGCAAATAATGAGTTCTAGTGTTTAGTGTAGTGAAGCTTGTTATGTTTATTAGTTATCTTAGGGAAGAAATCATCGATTTAGGAGTATGTGCAACAACGAGAGGGGTTTCAGGTACCTCATGTTGTGTGAAAATGCTCCTCAACAAATGGTTGTCGGTTCAAGTCCCGTCTAGAACATGCCTAGACACGAGATAGATTTGTGGTGTATATAATGTGAGATAGTTAGTTGCCTTAAAAGGAAGGAACAAGTGCAACATTAGCGACTCTGATTATGTAATTATGTATGGGTTATTTACATGTAAATTTGGGATTATATAATTCCCCGTAGGAGATACGTTTTATATATGCAATACTTATATAGGCAATACATGGAATCCCAAATGGACTCGAACTCACAGACGGGCTCGGGGCTTATAATCTATTGCCTAATACTCCCCCGCAATTCGAACGGCGAAATCGCAAAAGCTCGAATTGGAGTGTAAACTATAATTACTAAAAAAATACGAGTAATAGTTATCTTGATGAAGAATCAAGACTTTGATAGTAATCATTCGCAGCAGATTCACGTAATCTGAAAAAGAGAGATTTTTTTTTGTCTTTTTGACGAATGGCGCGTCCAATCTTTGGAGGCGGCGATTCCGGTAGCATTTTCTTTGGAATTTAATTACGAATCCATGGCCGCTAACGGTGTCATCTAACTCTAGACGTTTTGAGAGTTATAAGTAAAACATTGAGCCATGTTTGTCTTATGCACATAACCTATTTTGTACCATTATTATTTGTCAAGCTATCAAAGTGAAAAGTTTCATAAGTTTTTGTGGGCTCTTGCAATTCTCAGGGAACTCTATAGACTGTGATTGGCTTTAAAAAAATAGTTCCAGTACTCCGCTCTAAACCAATAAATCAAATCTCACAGATTCCCAATAACATGTACAATACAGGTTTTCTAAAGTTGAAATATTTCTTTTGGTGCAGGAAGTTGAGGGTCGGATTATAAAGGTTGAATATTCAAAGACATTCAAGAAACCTACACCTCCTCGCTCTCCAACCTACTCAAATGAAACCCGCCATAAGCTGTTTGTGTCAAATCTTGCATGGAAAGCAAGGGCTACAAATCTTAAAGAGTTCTTTGCAGACTTCAGTCCTGTGTCCAAAAAGATTGTTTTCAGTGCCTCAGGAAGCTCTGCTGGATATGGGTTTGTCTCATTTGCCACAAAGGAGGAAGCTGAATCTGCAGTATCAACCTTGAATGGCAAGGTAAACCGGTGTTTGATTTTTATGAGTTATGATATGTTGAATAATGGATCCCTTTTATTTTGTGCAGGACTTGCTTGGGAGGCCTATTATATTGAAGTTTAGTGAAAAGCCTAGTGATAAATCTGAAACTAATGAGGAAAACGAAAACCCTTCATAGGAGCAACATGCTGAATTGTAGTACTTCCCAATCTCTTAATCTGATTGACTAGAACATGTGTGAAAAAAAGTCCTCAAGGCCATTCATGGAACGAAGGTTTTGATATCCAACTAGTGAAAGAAGCTATGGAATTTGTGTTTCTTCACCATATGCTTCAAGCAACGATCTGTTCGAATGTCTCTTCTGGATGCATTTCTGAAAATTTTGAATTGTATTAGTGGGGTTAAGAGGGGTTAATTAACTTTTTAAGAGGAATTATTTACATGTATCTTAGGTTATTGTATGGTATGTAATGCTTCAACATATATATTGGGACAAGAACATGCTAATAATTCATTAATGTCCAAAGTTTTTAATGAGAAAATGTTTGCTTAGAATGATGTATGCAGCAAGAGTAATAATTTGGCCCATGATGCTTGTTTTGGATTATCACCTATGCTGATTTGAGGCAATGATAGCAACAAAACTAATGCCTAAAATTACCATGAATTTTGTATTTAGCAATCGGTTTTTATTGCTTATAAGTAATAAAAATAAGAGCATCCTCCTACATCTTTTGTTTACGTATCTTCCTAACTACATAAAAATCTAACATGTGTATTTCACTCATTCTCTCCCCTCATTTAAACCGTAAGTTATTTCACTTGTCAGTGTAAGTAGGAAAGGTGACTCTAGATTCAGGGGCTCTTGCTATAGCCGAACACGAGGGAAAGATTATTTATACCGAACTGACAAGATCATTTTATTCCTGTAGATTAGTAGGAACGAGGAAGGCTGCGAGCCGCCGGGCGGCGATTATTCGTTCCTATTAAACAAAAAATTTCGCAGAAAACTACTTTTAAACTATATCATCACAGAAAACCTTGAATCAATTACAAAATCAAAAGATGAAAAGCTAATATACACTTAAAATACCCAAACATCATTTACTAACACTAAATATAGCGGAAAATGAATTTCTCAAGGTTTAATGTCAAAGTTTTAATCGAGGAAAATGACATAGTTACTTCGACCTTTATCGCCTGCAAAAAAAAAATTATTTTAAACATGTCATTACCACAGTACCAACAAAATGGAAAACGATACAGAACATAGTAGCAAAGTGATGTGTTACAAACTGAAAAAAGAAACTTACTGAGATCATCTGCCCTTTAACTTAGTGATCACACTCAATATCACCATCAACATTCAAACCGTACCCCATCTCAGCAAACATTCTTAAATTCTTAGACAAACCCTTTAACAACTACATCTTCTATAATTCTTTCGTTGTTCCTTGTAGGGTTACACGCATGCCTTTCATGTTCTGATATGACACCGAAGAAATCGCGGTTACTTGTTCGCTTATTCCTATAATGGTAACAATTATCAATAAGCTAGTATTAGGTAATGCAAGATATAAATTATGTTTAAAAGCCAAGGAAGATTTAATGTTCAGGAGGAGTCGATCAACTTTGTGGGGTGACACATGTGTTTGTTTACACGCA
Organism: Artemisia tridentata subsp. tridentata; assembly: GCA_021014915.2. Classification (NCBI taxonomy): domain Eukaryota; kingdom Viridiplantae; phylum Streptophyta; class Magnoliopsida; order Asterales; family Asteraceae; genus Artemisia; species Artemisia tridentata. The sequence goes on along the minus strand of CP139501.1, from coordinate 300,977,584 downwards.
TATGTTAGATCAGGTTTCTTGGTTCCTATGCAAAACGGTCTACAGTCTAAGTACATATATAGCAAAAGAACTGGTGGTTGTACTCATAATTATCTGTTTTTACCCGCTACCCCACCCATGCATTCATCGATTGCTAATATTATAAAATAGGCGGTTACTTACTATTTGGAGACTACTAAATATACGGTTCCAATGCAGCATTCGTGAAAGCAACAGAATATTTGAGCACACTTCCTGTATTCAAGTTAGCCTAGCTTGGGCATGTTTCCACATTGTGAAAAAGCTGTGGGAATAATGTGGTTCGCTAATAGAGTAGCAGCAGTCACTTGTCCAAAGTAGTTATCGTTGTAGGTACATAATCTGGTCCAAAGTAGTTACCGTTGTAGGCCACAGGTGTTATTCTTTGAGTTAAGGTACCATGAAAGAGCCCCAAGACCAGTGACAACACCAGGCACAACAACATAGTGTCTGTTCAGGTCTGTTGATACGACAGCTGCGGAAGAATCTAAGGTAGTGAACTCACTTGCTTTTGCCGCTGGTAAACCCGAGGTTGATGACGCACCTTCAGCTTTTTGCCTCTGCAAAGTCACCAACGTCATTCATTACTCCTGCATCTAGAAGATTTGTAAGATTGCATATATGAGACATCATAAAGCCTAGACATTGAGATATTTGTTGGCTAAACAAAAGTAGATCTGTGAGCATGTTAGCCCTACTGCAATAATATTAGTTCTGCAAATACAGTTTTTTTAATTGACCATATTACTCTGATGTAGTAACTGCAGGTTTATTCTGACTTAAAGACTCGGTTTTATCAAAAATAAGTGACAACACATATTTTCAGCCATGTCTAATGTATCTCCTCATTCATGTTCAGTTCGAACGAGTTTGTGAGATATTTTTTTTACATTGAAATCAACGTGTAAACTTGGTACCAGCCTTTAGCAAGAAGGAAGGTTATTAATATTTAACAAACTCGAATAAAAAAACATCGATACTGATGTAGATACTGACAGGTGCACCCAATATTATCATACAATTTAGTGACTGAAATAATTACTAACGTAGAACGAACCTTGTATAAAAAACATTATTAGTTGCTTATTGTTCGAATTCACATCAAAACAGCCCGTATCCATTGTGCCTGCAAAACCAAAACAACCAAGTGAAAACAGGCGACTCGGACTTGCATGACAGTCAGCAATTCTTGGCCAAGCAAAACTGTTTAATTGATATTATGCCCCACGGTTGGGCTTTGGGATACACGTTAGTTAGTCGAAATTATAGTATTCTCTACTGAAAAACTTACCGGTACTGGAAGAAAAAACTTCTGTTGAACATTTACACTGCCAACGTCTGCTGTAAAATATACTGACCAGGTACTCGTAGAAGTTTCTTCTTGACCATTATGACAATCCGCTGTTTTACAGGTCAAAACTAATTATTAAACTCAAACTATTTATTTCAACGCTTATCTGAGAACAATCTACATATAACTTTTTACTTGAACCAACGTGAAACTTAGAATATCTTTCAAGTACACTAGGACTTAGGCTATATTTAGTCCACAACGTTCCAGTACCTTGCTCCTACTCCGGTTCATAATTTTAAACCCTAAAAATATTTTCTTTTCTTTATTTACTTACGGTTGTCAATTGAACAAACGCTATTCGCAATTTAAATTTAACACCCGATATACCCAATACTCCTAACGATTATTTCTAACACATTTTTATACTTCCTAAATTATTACTAAAGTTCCAAAAATATTTCGTTACGCCTAATGCAATTTCTTTAATTTTAACGTTTATTTACGTATAACTTTCGTTAATCACCAAACCAACAACCAATACCTATTTTTAATACCCAATACATACAACTGATGAAGCGAAAAGTGTACCGCTTTTAGGGGGTCATTTAGGCCCTAAATCGTATTTATTTGATCAAATATTGCCCTAAATCGTTCCTTTTGTCATTTTAGGTACTTTGGAGGAGAAAATTGGAAAAGGAAGCATTTTGGACGTTTTTGGAGCATAAAAGTGAAGAAAACGACAAAGTCTCAAAATCTGCTGGAATAGTACCTTTGACAGCGTCAAGCCCAAGCCTGACAGCGTCAAGACTAAGCCTGACAGCGTCAAGACCAAGCCTGACAGCGTCAAGCCTTGATAGGCCAGAACGTATTTTTGGAGTTTAAAGGGAGACGGCGTCAAGAAGGCCGTCAAGCCTTGCCGACAGAAATATTGCCTATAAATACAACATCATAACTTCACTTTTTGTAAGCCCCAAACCCTAAGTCCGATTCTAGGGTTAGGGTAGGTGTTTTTCCAGCAACTTAGAGGGTCTTAATCATGCCATAAACATCTTGTAATGGTTTGTTTATTGATTCAATCCTATACTATATCTTCAATTATCATTATTGTCAATTGCTCTTCATTGATTATGTGTTGCTAATTCACCTTGTGTCTACTTATGATTGTGTGAAACTTGTATATAATTAATTAGATCTTATTGATTCCTTGTTGATGTATGTGTCTATCGTCATCAATAAAGGTGTGACACTTCAATAGATCTAATTGGTTTAGCTTATAATTCTTGTTTCCTATTGTCTCTTGTTTGATTGGGTGATATCGATGTTAGGCTTAAGAAAACTGGCTAACCTCCTATACGTTAACTTGCTTGAACGTCTTAAGAAACATGAACCAATGCGTACTAAGGTTTTTATGGTTGTATTTAATGCATGAGCGAATTCTAGTGATCCCATGTTAGGAGCTTCTTAGCCGGCTCGACATAGCAGTGAAGTAGGAGCTTATAGAGTTGGGGAAGTACGTACGCCACCCCACGATTGGTATTAAGGAATACAACCCGTCAATTAAAACAAGGTGTGACAATTCAATAGGCAGAATTGGATAGCTAGCAAGGAGTAATATATCATAGGTAGACATGCTTCACTTCCCTTGTAGAACCCTAGTTTACTTTCCTTCACATTAGTTTAAGTAGTAGTTTTTGGGTTAGTTGATTAGCAACTAATTCCGCCTCTCCTTCCAAAACCCGAGATTTTTACTTGCTTTCCATAAAATATAAAAATACAAAAAGAATCATCCCTCACCTCTAGACCTAGTAGATAAATTTCAATCCTAACGAACACTATTCTTTGAGTTGAACGATCAATCCTCCGGTACTTGCCACTTCACTATACTACATCGGTCAGGTACACTGCCTGGTGGGGATTGCAAGCTTCTCGAGATCCCTCGAGAGGTAAAACCTGTTGTAAGGTCGCAAAACCACGCATCAAGTTTTTGGCGCCGCAACCCGGGGAGTAGTTATTGCTTAGGTTGAAATTTTATTTTTATTAGGTCTACTCACAAGATTCCTATCAAGTGAGATTTTTTCTTTTTATTTTGTAGCTTTCTCGTAGTCTATCTTTTCTTTGTGATTTTGTTTGTAATTTGCTTCAAATGGACTTTTCACTTAGACTTCTAAGATTGCAAGATACGGTTGAGTGGCTAGAACACCAAGAAGTTCAAAATACCTCATTTAGAGACACCTATGAATCATATGAGCCTTCACCTAGGATAGATTCTTATGAACAACCTCCATGTTTAAGATCTCGTTTTAGTGAGGCCAATAGGAAATGCGACCTAGTTTGCCAAGGAATTATGGAGAGAGCCGTTGCAACAAACCATAAGTTGGATGAAGCACTAGGTTTGCTGTTATCACTACCTAAGAAAACAATTGAGGAGGATTTAGCCGAGCATGATCACATTGATCAAAAAGACCTAGGTTTTATGACCAATGACTTTGAATCTCAAGGAACACATGATGAATCCTTTAGGCAAATTGAACATAAGATTATTGAGGAAGATCCTTATGATTCGGACATTGAAGTTGAGATGCCTAGAGAAGCACGTGAGATACTTAGGAGAATGCTTAGGATAGATTCTACCAAAACACATGATGAGGATATAGGTGATCTTGACACGTGGAATGATGAGGTCAATAACATAAGCCCACAAAAGGAACAAGCACCACTAGAGGATATAGGTTTGAATACTTGTAATGATAACCTTACCCTTAGTTCTAGGGAATTTCCTAGTGTTGATGAGCCGGAACCTCAACCTTTCATCCTTAGATATATTTCTAGGAGAAAAAGAGGAACCGACCCACCCATCAACCAATATTATCCGGGTAGTTTTAGGATGAAGGAAGCCATTCACTCACCCCCTTCACCTCACGTGGCATATTTCCACCCTAAGGGTGTGTATCGCTACTTTCACCCGCACTTAATCCTAAGTGTAGGGAAAACCTCCCCTATTTCCGTTAAATAAGGGTAGAGTCAGGCTCGTGACTCGAACAAAAACAAGCGTTTCTTGGGAGGCAACCCAAGCTTTATTTGTTTGTTTATTTGTTTTATTTTATTTGTTTCCGTATGCAAGTTTAATTGTTATTGTTTGTGCTCATGTTTCAAAGTAAATTGTGAAAATGCTTTATTTTGTTTTTAACTTCGTCTTAACTGCATATAAAGGTATTTTGCAAAAGATAAGTGTAAGGGAATCCAAATTTGTTTACAAGAACAAGATTGAACATGAATCACAACAATATTAAATGAGCCTGCATACTAGTAATTGTTAGAGTCAAATGCTTGTATCGAGTCATAATGAATATTTTGCAGGATTTCCAGGAAGTGAGGCATAAGTTTTTCCAAAAATTTTCCGGAAACTAACCATAAAATTTCTGCAGGTCACTTCTGACGGCGTCAAGGTTAACACCTGACGGCGTCAAGTGTAAAATTCTGGAAATTTTGCAAGTTTTGTTTTTCTACCGGAGTCATAAATTTTTTGTTAAATCTTTAGTTTTATAAACTCCAGGAAATCTGCAAATATTCATTCTACAAGCATTATATCTTTAATCGTTTTGTTTTTATTTCTAAGTCTGGAATTACATCTAGTTGTGAGTTTTCTTTGTTCAGGTTGATGCTTTGGGTTTTTTGTGTTTGTTTTCTCAGGTTTAACAGGTTATATTGGACAAGAAGATGATTTATATTTCGGAAGGGAAGCTTTCAACGTTCATTTTCTTGGAGGAGGATTTAACCATGTTACCGGATAATCCACATCGAACGAATCAGGGGAGTATTTGTAACACCCCAACCCGGCAAGGGTAAAGATGTCACGTTAATGGTTTCATATCAGATCAGACAAAGCATACTTCAATAGTAATACAATAAAATGTCAAAGGTTACAAATGAAATACTAACATTATAAGGTTAAGAATGAAACAAAACTAAATACTAAGTCTGCAAATGCAATCCTTCTAATGACTTCTACTTCAGAATAACTATCAAGGTCTTCTAAGTCCAAAAGTCTCTTCACTCATACCCAAACCCGTCGTCCTGCTTATAACCTGTCGCACACGAAAAGAAAACGTGCGGCTGAGCTTAAAAAGCCCAGTGAACAGATATAACGGAAACAAAGCAATAGTAACGGAAATATAAAGTAAAAGAAATAATACCAGGAGTAACAAGAATCAGGAAAAGTAGTACAAGAGTTATGCAGACATACCAGGAACTAAGAATGGTTACAATGGTGGAAGTAAATGAAACCAGAACCCACCACAATCCCAAGTCAAATCAAGTCAGGTCAAATGTCAGGTCAAGTGTCAGGTCATAAGGTTACAAGGTTTCAGGAAAACAGAAATCCTCTACGAGCCCAGAAACAGAAATCAGTAATCAGTATCATAACACCATGCAGAGAGAAGTCCTCTCACTAATCCCAGAAATCAGATAATGGAGTAGCTAGCTCCCAGAGTGTGAAAGACGTGTATCGCACACACCATCAGTCACCATAATCATATAACATAATCAGATAACAGATAATCAGATAACAGATAACAGAGTCAGAGTCAGATCTAGGATGCATCCATGCGCCCCCGGTGGCCAGAAACTCCTCAACACACCAGATAAAATAAAGTCAGGGACGGGACAGGTCATCACTCTCCTGCCCTAGAGTCATGCCATCGGTGCATCAATGACATGGACATGAAACCCTCATGCCTAGTGAGTGGCTCGTAGTATCAAACTGTGGGTCAAGGTCAAGTATCATGTATCCAGTATTTAATTTAGTTTCATAAGTCAATTTCCATTCCAGAATATCAGAGTTCATAATCAGAGGTTCATATCAGAGGTTCATACCATAAAGGTTCAATATCAGAAAGGTCATATATCAGAAATGTTTAATATCAGAAAGGTTCATAACAGAAAGGTCATGTATCAGAAAGGTTCAGTATTCTAAAGGTCATGTCAAAGGTTCATAATATCATGAAAGAAACAAGAACGGTTCATAGAATCAAGGAACATGGCAGTGAATCAGAAATCAGAAATGAGACGAAGGCACCTTACTAAAGAAGGGCAGAATATCTGTACCTTATTCAATAGCAAGCACAAACACAAGAGTAGCTGACAGGGATCAAGATCACTCCCTCCTCGAACCTAAAGGAGTAGAAGACAGAAATACGAAAGGGGTTCAGTTATCCTCCCATTATAAGTAACTTCCATTTTTAGTAACTTCTATTTTTAGCAGATTTCCATAATTAGTAAGTTACCACATTTAGCAAGATTCAAGTTGTATAATTCAAGTCAAGTCTTTAATTAGCTTATTACGGAGGTCATGTTCATTTTGACAAGTTATACAAGTTCAGGGTTAATTATGACAAGTTTTTCATAGTTCAGGGTTATAAGTGTAAATTTGCCAAAGTTCAAGATTTAAAATGAAAATATCACCATTAACTCATTCTCACTCTCAAGTTATCCAGAATTACACCTTTAGTCCCTTAGTTTTCATACTTTACATTTTACACCCCTTTTTATTATATGAGTTACACTTTAAACCTTATAATATCCATAATTACACATTAAACCCTTAGTTTACCAATTTTACACCATGAGTACTTATTTTAGCATGTTATACGAATGTACCCTTGAATATTTATAATTTACACATTAAGTCCCTCTAGTTATCAAAGTTACATATTTAGTCCTTTAAATTACAATTTCAACCTTTAATTATTAACAATTACATATTAAGCCATTAAATTATCAAAATAGTACATAACCCCCTGAATATAATTTACTACTCAAAACAACACCAAGTTTCCAGAAATTACATATTTAGTCCCTCATTTTAATTTCTTTTCAATTCGATTTAACTAATATATATATTTATCAAATAAACCCTTTATATGCAAAATTAACACATGAGACCCTCCTCTTATATTTTATTCGAATTATAGCAGGTCTAAAGTGATTTACAAAATTATCCCTTAAGTTTTAAAAATTACAAAACACACCCTAAACTAATTATTTCCCAATCGGTTTGCATAAAATCATATCAAAATCAAACCCTAGCAATCCCCATCATTATACAATCATTTTATCATCATTAGATCACCTTTATTTCCAGATTTCATCCACTATAAACCATAGGTCGATTGGTTCCATATTTGTTCCACGATTTTCCCTTTTTATTCAAAAATCCGATTATCACAATAATTCCATAAATCACGAATTCGACTCAAACAAATCAAGACACCATTTTTTTCATGTTATACGAAGTATATAGGACCCATGAAAATTATTTACATGTTCAGGAAAAATCGCATGAATTAATAAGAATTCGATTTCGATTTTAGGGTTTATAAACCATTATTTTCTATTCGGCCAAAATACAATGCATGGTTCGATTTCCATAATTTTTACATGTTATATATGATTAAGAGAGAGCTAGAAAATTACCAGAAAAATTATAGATCAAAGGATTACACGCTGATGTGCTGCGTGTGTCGTTGCGGTTTAGCAGTTTTAATGCCTACTGATGCGCGTGATGTGTCGTTGCGGTTTAGCAGTTTTAATGCCTACTCAAGTTTTAAATTTATATTTAGCCGACTTATCAATAACACACACACTTAACGAGCAGTGTACCCGGTCAGTATGAATATAATGGTAAGTAGAGTGTCGATCACTAAGAGTGGAACGTATTATCTCGTTATTCTAATCAGTATTTTAATATCCTAACGCAAGGGGGTTTCAGCCTGAGAGACTGGCACGATTTGTTTGCAATTAAATAATAAAATAAACCAATAGGCACGAATCAGCAAGTAGCACACACGTACACAGATAGATACTTGAGACAATAAGAGGGCTGTCCTTATGATTAAGTAGATTGTCACTTGTTTTATTGATAGCTTTATATGAAGTGTATGTAGTTAACCCTTTCTCGTTGGTCCTAATCTTATCGGCGAGTAAACCCTTAATGATTACTTATGTCTAAAAGTTATTCCTAAGTGATCAATTTAGTAATAACCGTGTGAGCCACATTATGTCCCGCAGTCAAATGCCCGCAAGCCACTAATAAACACAGAGGTTATCAATGCACTAATAAGTAGTAACCAAAGACATCAACATATAAACTTTAATTGATGGGAAAGCAAGTATTAAAGGGAGTGCAATCTTTCGTTGTCACATTACACAAGCCACCAATCCTGATGAATTAAAGTTTGCTAACACAATAAAACAAAACTACTTAATGAATTAAACACATGCAGCACCTTCTTACAGCTCTTGTATCTTTGATTTGGGTGTGTCTTGTGCTGCCTCCTTGACTGAATTCGTCCTAGGTTTCTCCTGTTCGGTCTTCGAAACTTATATAATGCTCTCGAAATTCGTCTGGTCTTGGGGTATTTATAGTTTCTGTCTGAGGGAAGATGCGGCGCATCTAAGGAGTAGATGCGGCGCATGTACTTAACTTCGCGCGGGGTCCAAGATTATAATATTCAGGAATATTCGTACACCGCCAGAAGATGCGGCGTAACTCCATGATTAGATGCGGCGCATGTCCTCTTGTATCTTGGATCGTATCTGGTGATATCTTGATAGAGATGCGGCGCATGTCATGAGTGAGATGCGGCGCATCTGGAGCAGATTAGTCTTGATCTTCTTCATTTCAGTAGACTCTTCACATTATGCATGTTTTGCTCCATAATCAGTCCAAAATCGCTAAGTTTCACCAAATGCTTGTTTTTACCTGAGAATTACAAAAGTAAACGATTAAGTATCAATCCTCATACATAATATAGTAAAACAAGTCAATTTAATAGGATAAATGATAGTAATAAAATGTACTTATTTGAGTTCATCAAATATCCCCCCACTTGAACTTTACTTGTCCCCAAGTAAACCTTAGATTAAATCTTATGAAAATGTATCCTAAAAGATGTTAGGATTTATTTTTATATTTAAGTATGTATTCGTTTATTTCATAATCACACAACTAAACACTTAACGAATTAGAAGTAAAATAAAATAAGTCGATAAAAGCAAATCTAATCGTTTAACTGTCCAGTCGTGACGAATATTCTATCATAAGCATGGCAAGTATACACATCTCCACCACTAAAGCTAAGGAATAACAAGTCTAAAGCGGTAAAAAGGGTTTTTTAGGCTTAAGGGTTAATTATTCTCTTTCACTATCGATCTCAAATTCCAGAAAAGGCGACAAAATCACAAATACATGATCGAATCCACGAACACGATACTTGCAATTGCTCAAATCCTTAACTCGAATAGGCTAAAGATAGCTCCAAACTTCACCAATAATAATATATCAAAAAGGGCGACAAAATCATAAATACATAGCCGAATCCACGACTACGATACTTAAGATTGCTCAAATCCCTAATCTCAATAAATCAAAGGTTTGGTTGGATAAAGAATAATAAAGGGTATGGTAACATTTGGGATATAAATTGGTGTAAAATGAAAATAAACAAAACAAATAAATTAAAATCCTAAGTGTGGTTAATCACTATCCCAACCATCCCATGAATAAGACTTATATCATCGAATAACTCACGCTTTAACACTTGAAACACACGCTTTAGGTAGACACGAATTATACTCAACAAGATCTTAATCAAAGAATAAACCTTAATTGGCGTTCCCATAACTGCCAATTCCCATTCAATCTATAAATATAGTACAACGAATAGTGGTGATATCGACCACTTACATAACTTTACATAAGTTGGTTAAAATTAACTTCCAACTTTTCTTTCTTTCTTTTTCTTTTCTTATTTTTTCGATTTTTTTTTTTTTTTTTTTTTTTTTTTTTTTTTTTTTTTTTTTTTAACTTGAAACATAAACATAGATGTGTAAAATTTCACCACATCACTACAACTTTCTTTCCGGATAATTTTTCTATACTTTTCATACTTTCAGAAATAACGGTAATAGTGAAAGTAGTAAACACACGAAAAATAAACTCAAAAATATATAATATTTACTTTCACTCCAATTGCATTGTGCAATTTCCCGACCTAACCATAGTTAATGAATTACGCACGCGAACACAGCTAATGTAAGGAAACACACTTTGCCTATAGCAATTAACCAACCACGGATTCTAATCTACAGGGTAGGCTAAGGTGTAAGGGTGTAACGAAACATTTTAAACATAGGTGTAAGAAACTAAAGGAATGGCTCTGAGTGTTTTTCTAGGGGTATCTTACTCTAAAAATGAGAGTAACAAAAGGTTTTATACGGGGGTTAACTAACCAGTGTAGTTAGTTAATAACACATAACATATAATAGGCTATTTTGGGTGTAATCCTAGAAATTTACCAATTTAGACAAGTCATTCCAATTATATAAAATAATACTCATTATGGTGGTCTCGAATAGTATACAAGCCAAGTTCTAAAGTTTACAAGTCACCGGCACACTCATAGATTTGTGAATTTTGGAAAATCACAATTTTTGAAAATAACGTCATGTGTGCAGCTATGCAACTTAGATCTTAAACAAAAACATGCTAAATTTTTTTTTAAGTTTGATATATTAAGCACATTTTAAGCATAATTTTTGAAAAAGTTTTAGGACAAGTAAGTGTTAAGTGTTCTAATTCTCCAATCCCCCCACTTAAGTTAAACAACGTCCTCGTTGTTTGTATAAAAGGTTAAAAACTGGAAAATAAAAGAATTAGAACAGAAAAACTCCCCTGAGATTTGCTCGGTATGATCCTCCATTTGTATAAGAGCAAAAATCAACTTCTTGTGGATTAGAACGTTAAAGCTTCATACTTGATGTATCCACAGGAAATCCAGGAAACTATAATACCACCAACACTTTAAAACACACCTAAGATAAGAAAGGTTCAACTTGCATAATACATTAGTAGTTAGATAAAAATAAAACTTAAAAATTAAAACTGAAAATCATCAGGTCAGTCGATGCGCCGCATCTTATGGAAGAAGATACGCCGTATCGAGCCTGGAATTAATACGGATCAGAATAAAGATGCGCCGCATCCTTAACCAGGGATGCGCCGCATTAAAATAAACTAATAAATAGTTTTAAAGTCAAAAATAAAAATGCAGAAAAATTAAAATAAGATATGACAATTGCAGGAGATGCGTCGCATCTCAGAATTGAGATGCGCCGTATCTTCATGCGGGCCTGACTGACTCGACACAAAAATCAGAAAATAAAATAAAATAAAAGATAAGCATGGGTTGCCTCCCACGAAGCGCTTGTTTTTGTTCGAGTCACGAGCCTGACTCCACCCTTATTCACTGTGTAATAGGGTGTGGTTCCCCCCACTTGGGATCAAGTGCGGATGATAGTAGCAATAAACACGAAAAGAGTGTAAATTTGCTAGTAAAGATGGAAGAAATAAATAAAGATCATACCTTGGCAATACATGTACATCTTTCCTATTCATACCCGGTTTGGTTGATAAATTGGATGACTTGACCACTTTATCTGAAAGAGTAGTGTGTTGAGGAAAAATGAGTCTCCTTTCTTCTTGGTTATTTTCTTTGGTAGTAAGGCGTCCCTTGACTTCCGCAGTAGATGAGAAAGGGTCTTTAGCAAGTAAAAGTTCGAGTTCCTCTATAACCTTCATAGGTTCGAAATCATCTTCATCAATCATAGCAATGTTTAAGAGCTCATCACCTAACTCTTCTTCGAGCTCCACCAAATACGGGTTGATCACAGGTGCTTCAATAGGTAGTGTATTAAATTTCACCTCATCATCTTTTTGTTTTGCAACCTGTTTAAGAAAACTAGCAAGATTATTAGTAACGGGATTAATAATATTAAATAAATTTGTACCACTTTGTGTTGCAAGTGACTTCGATTCATCATGTGAATCTCCATCTTCAACTAGTGGTCTTGCAATTTCATCTTTATCCCGAATAGCCGCCTCAAATAAATCATCCCACATTTCTTCAAAATCCTTTGTGGGGTCATAATCTGGCTCATCCGCTCCATACCTAAATATTTCCGTTTGTTGTGGTAATTGCGGTATGTTATCGTACACAATAGCATCAAACTTTTCAATATCAGAATACTTATTATCTCCATCCGAAGGGGTATTATCATGGTGTTTTTGATAGGATGAGAATATATTTTCCACCTCGGGTGGAAAATTACAAGTAATAGCACTATACACCATTGTCCCACATTCATCTTCATTTTCATCATAAGCACTTTCGGATGAATAAGCTTCTTTGTAAACAATTGCCGGATTATCATTCAAATCAAACACTTGTGACTCTTCTTCGTCTTGGGCAACTTCCGGAGAAATATAATCATCAATAACTATTGCCGGAAACCTAATTGCACCAAAATCGTATGATTCTTCTTCCTCTTCATCAATTGATAAAGTCCAAGTGTGTCGAAATGGCAATTTGTTTCTCTCTCTCTCTGACTTTTTCTGCTTCAATAACAAGTATTCTTCCATCGTGGGTTCTTTATCCATGATGACATGTGCACCATATCTTGCTCTTTCCCACTCGTATATCCCATTATTGCTCAAGGCTCTTTCCTCTTTAAATCTGATATATTCTTCCATTGTAATATCCGGATCGTCCATCTTCCTGAAATAAAACTTACTCGTGCAAAAGAAGGGTGAAACGATCAAAGTAAAATAAAAGCTTCTGATATCTGCTGTTGATGCGCCGTATCCTATAAATGGGATACGCCGTATCTTATAATCGTTAAAATTAAATCAGACTTTTATTCAGAAAATAGATACGCCGCTTAGAAGGTTATGAATGCGCCGTATCAGATTAATTGATCAAAAATCAGCTTATCTAATTAAAATTAAATGCGTCGTATTAACGAAAGTTAATGCGCCGTATTTTCGTTACGTTTCAAAATAAATATCGATTTTTGATTCAGAAAGATGCGCCGTATCGATAAAGATCGATACGCCGTATCTGTTTAATAATTCGCAAACTATTTTTAATTAAAATAATAGATACGCCGTATCTACGAAAGCAGATGCGTCGTATGGCGTTAACGTTTAGAAAAATTTTTTTTTATCAAAAACAGATACGCCGTATCTGCAAAAGCAGATGCGTCGTATTACTTTATCGCTATTTGAAAAAAAATTTCGTATTAAAAACAGATACGCCGTATCTTGGGGAAAAGATGCGTCGTATCGAATTAATTAAACGCGTTGTTTTTTTTTAAAATTAAACGCAATACGCCGTATCTGAGAGATCAGATGCGCCGTATCGTTTGATTTAGCACAGTACAACGATAGCAGAACAGAAAAATACGAAAAATAAAAACAAAAATAAAAACACACAAACAAAAATAAACACACAAAAATAAAAGCAAACAAATAACACACAATACAACAAATATGCAAAATAGTACAATGATGCAATTAATCTAATAAAAAGAAAAACCTAATTAAAATACTAATCAAATTAACAGATAATAACAATTCACTCTCCGGCAACGGCGCCAAAAACTTGATGCGCGTGATGTGTCGTTGCGGTTTAGCAGTTTTAATGCCTACTCAAGTTTTAAATTTATATTTAGCCGACTTATCAATAACACACACACTTAACGAGCAGTGTACCCGGTCAGTATGAATATAATGGTAAGTAGAGTGTCGATCACTAAGAGTGGAACGTATTATCTCGTTATTCTAATCAGTATTTTAATATCCTAATGCAAGGGGGTTTCAGCCTGAGAGACTGGCACGATTTGTTTGCAATTAAATAATAAAATAAACCAATAGGCACGAATCAACAAGTAGCACACACGTACACAGATAGATACTTGAGACAATAAGAGGGCTGTCCTTATGATTAAGTAGATTGTCACTTGTTTTATTGATAGCTTTATATGAAGTGTATGTAGTTAACCCTTTCTCGTTAGTCCTAATCTTATCGGCGAGTAAACCCTTAATGATTACTTATGTCTAAAAGTTATTCCTAAGTGATCAATTTAGTAATAACCGTGGGAGCCACATTATGTCCCGCAGTCAAATGCCCGCAAGCCACTAATAAACACAGAGGTTATCAATGCACTAATAAGTAGTAACCAAAGACATCAACATATAAACTTTAATTGATGGGAAAGCAAGTATTAAAGGGAGTGCAATCTTTCGTTGTCACATTACACAAGCCACCAATCCTGATGAATTAAAGTTTGCTAACACAATAAAACAAAACTACTTAATGAATTAAACACATGCAGCACCTTCTTACAGCTCTTGTATCTTTGATTTGGGTGTGTCTTGTGCTGCCTCCTTGACTGAATTCGTCCTAGGTTTCTCCTGTTCGGTCTTCGAAACTTATATAATGCTCTCGAAATTCGTCTGGTCTTGGGGTATTTATAGTTTCTGTCTGAGGGAAGATGCGGCGCATCTAAGGAGTAGATGCGGCGCATGTACTTAACTTCGCGTGGGGTCCAAGATTATAATATTCAGGAATATTCGTACACCGCCAGAAGATGTGGCGTAACTCCATGATTAGATGCGGCGCATGTCCTCTTGTATCTTGGATCGTATCTGGTGATATCTTGATAGAGATGCGGCGCATGTCATGAGTGAGATGTGGCGCATCTGGAGCAGATTAGTCTTGATCTTCTTCATTTCAGTAGACTCTTCACATTATGCATGTTTTGCTCCATAATCAGTCCAAAATCGCTAAGTTTCACCAAATGCTTGTTTTTACCTGAGAATTACAAAAGTAAACGATTAAGTATCAATCCTCATACATAATATAGTAAAACAAGTCAATTTAATAGGATAAATGATAGTAATAAAATGTACTTATTTGAGTTCATCACCTACTCAAGTTTTAAATTTATATTTAGCCGACTTATCAATAACACACACACCTAACGAGCAGTGTACCCGGTCAGTATGAATATAATGGTAAGTAGAGTGTCGATCACTAAGAGTGGAACGTATTATCTAGTTATTCTAATCAGTATTTTAATATATTAAGTTAGCTGTACAATCTAATCTAACGCAAGGGGGTTCAGCCTGAGAGACTGGCACGATTTGGTTGCAATTAAATAATAAACTAAACCAATAGGCACGAATCAGCAAGTAGCACACACGTACACAGATAAATACTCGAGACAATAAGAGGGCTGTCCTTACGATAAGTAGTTTGTCACTTGTTTTATTGCTAGTGTTATATGAAGTGTATAGTTCGATGCAACGCACCGAGATTAAGTCCTTTCTCGTTGGTTCTAATCTTATCGGCGAGTAAACCCTTAATGATTACTTATGACTATCCTTTTTATCTTTCTCCTACTTTTCTACAGACCATAGAATGCATAGGCGATCTAATAAACAGGCGAGGGCAGAGGCATGGCGACCCGATCAACGCTCAGCTAGCCACAGAGGTTATCAATGCACTAATAAAAGTCACCAATGACACTAACATATAAACTTTAATTGATGAGAAAGCAGTTTTAAGGGAGTGCAACCTTTCCGTTGTCACATTACACAAGCCACCAATCTTGATGAATTAAAGTTTACTAACACAATAAAACAAAACTACTTAATGAATTAAACTCATGCAGCACCTTCTTACAGCTCTTGTATCTTTGATTTGGGTGTGTCTTGTGCTGCTACCTTGACTGAATTCGTCCTAGGTTTCTGGTCTTCGGTCTTCTGTTAAAACTTCGGAACTAAAGCTAACCTCTTAATTCGTCTGGTCTTTGGGGTATTTATAGTTTCTGTCTGAGGGTGAGATGCGGCGCATCTAGTAAGTAGATGCGGCGCATGTACTTAACTTCGCGTGGGGTCCAAGATTATAATATTCAGGAATATTCGTACACCGCCAGAAGATGCGGCGTAACTCCGTCTTTGGATGCGGCGCATGTCCTCTTGTATCTTGGATCGTATCTGGTGAAATATTGATAGTGATGCGGCGCATGTGATAAGAAAGATGCGGCGCATCTTGAGCAGATTAGTCTTGATCTTGTCCATTTCAGTAGACTCTTAACTTCTTGCATGTTTTGCTCCATAATTAGTCCAAAATCGCCAAGTTTCACCAAATGCTTGTTTTCAACTGAGAATTACAAAAGTAAACGATTAAGTATCAATCCTCATACATAATATAATAAAACAAGTCAAATTAATAGGATAAATGATAGTAATAAAATGTACTTATTTGAGTTCATCAAATATCCCCCCACTTGAACTTTACTTGTCCCCAAGTAAACCTTAGAATTAATCTTATGAAAATGTATCCTAAAAATGTTAGGATTTATTTTTATATTTAAGCATGTATTCGTCTTTTGTCATAATCACACAACTAAACACTTAACGAATTAGAAGTAAAATAAAATAATTCGATAAAAGCAAATCTAATCATTTAACTGTCCAGTCGCGACGAATTTCTTTTCATAAGTTTGGCAAGTATACACATCTCCCCCACTAAAGCTAAGGAATAACAAGTCTAAAGTGGTAAAAAGGGTTTTTTAGGCTTAAGGGTTAATTATTCTTAATCTCTATCGATCTCAAATTCTAGAAAAGGCGACAAAATCACAAATACATGATCGAATCCACGAACACGATACTTGAAATTGCTCAAATCCTTAACTCGAATAGGCTAAAGATAGGTCCAAACTTCACCAATAATAATATATCAAAAAGGGCGACAAAATCATAAATACATAGCCGAATCCACGACTACGATACTTAAGATTGCTCAAGTCCCTAATCTCAATAAATCAAAGGTTTGGTTGGATAAAGAATAGTAAAGGGCATGGATAATATATGGGATATAAATTGGTGTAAAATGAAAAACAAAAAAAACAAACAAATAAATTAAAATCCTAAGTGTGGTTAATCACTATCCCAACCATCCCATGAATAAGACTCATATCATTGAATAACTCACGCTTTAACACTTGAAACACACGCTTTAGGTAGACACGAATTATACTCAACAAGATCTTAATCAAAGAATAAACCTTAGTTGACGTTCCCATAACTGCCAATTCCCATTCAATCCATAGATATATAACAACTAGTGGTGATATCGACCACTTACATAACTTTACATCGTTGGTTTAAAAACAAACATCCAACTTTCTTTTTTTTCTTTTCTCATTTTTTCGATTTTTTTTTTTTTTTTTTTTTTTTTTTTTTTTTTTTTTTTTTTTTTTTTTTTAAGAAACATAAACATAGATGTGTAAAATTTCACCACATCACTATAACAATAAATCTGGATAATTATTCCATACTTTTCATGACTTCAGAAATAACGGTAATAGTGAAAGTTGTAAACACACGAAAAATAAACTCAAAGATATACAATATTTACTTTCACTCCAATTGCATTGTGCAATTTCCCGACCTAACCAAAGATAATGAATTACGCACGCGAACACAGGTAATGTAAGGAAACACACTTTGCCTATAGCAATTAACCAACCACGGATTCTAATCTACAGGGTAGGCTAAGGTGTAAGGTGTAACGAAACATTTTAACAAAGGTGTAAGAAACGAAAGGAATGGCTCTGAGTGTTTTTCTAGGGGTATCTTACTCTAAAAGTGAGAGTAACAAAAGGGTTATACGGGGGTTAACTAACCAGTGTAGTTAGCTAATAACACATAACATATAAGGCTTTTTGGGTGTAATCCTAGAAATTTACCAATTTAGACAAGTCATTCCAATTATATAAATAATACTTATTATGGTGGTCTCGAATAGTATACAAGCCAAGTTCTAAAGTTTACAAGTCACCGGCACACTCATAGATTTGTGAGTTTTGAAAAATCACAATTTTTGAAAATAACGTCATGTGTGCAGCTATGCAACTTAGACTTTAAACAAAAACATGCTAAAAATTTTTAAATTTTGATATATTAAGCACATTTTAAGCATATTTTGAAAAGTTTAGGACAAGTAAATGTTAAGTGTTCTAATTCTCCAATCCCCCCACTTAAGTTAAACAACGTCCTCGTTGTTTGTATTAAAGGTTAAAAACTGGAAAATAAAAGAATTAGAACAGAAAAACTCCCCTGAGATTTGCTCGGTATGATCCTCCATTAGTAGTAGAGCAAAAATCATCTTTCTTGTGGATTAGAACGTTTAAGCTTCATAATAGATGTATCCACAGGAAATGCAGGAATCTATAATACCACCAAGGCTTCAAAACACACCGAAGATAAGAAAGGTTCAACTTGCATAACACATTAGTAGTTAGGTAAAAATAAAACATAAAAATTAAAAATGAAAATCATCAGGTCAGTCGATGCGCCGTATCTTATGGAAGAAGATACGCCGTATCGAGCCTGGAATAATTACGGATCAGAATAAAAGATGCGCCGCATCCTTAACCAGGGATGCGCCGCATTTAAAATAAACTGATAAAAAGTTTTAAATTCGAAAATAAAAAAAAAATGCAGAAAAATAAAATAAGATATGACCATCTGCAGGAGATGCGTCGCATCTCAGAATTGAGATGCGCCGTATCCTCTGCGGCCTGACTGACTCGACACAAACAGAAAATTAAAAGATAAATCCGGGTTGTCTCCCGGTGAGCACTTGTCTTTATTCCAGAGTCTTCAAGTTAGACTCACGTTCAGCTCTTTATTTAGTCCTTGTTACGGTCCATCCTTCTTCCTTCATCCGAAAGATGTTCCCGTATAGCATTGCGACGTTTTCTTTCGTTCGGCTTAATCTTCTATAATTCTTGGTCTTCGTCGCGACATACTCTTCATCAGGTCCCAAAGAATATTTGATGATTTTAAATTTTTCGGAAACAATCATGGGTGGCTCATTATAAGGAATCCCAAGTAGTTGACACTTTCTTTTGGTGAACTCTTCCTCGTCTTTATCAACAAACTTAAAATAAGGATCCTTAATCAAATAATCATCGAGTTCTTCAATTAATGACTTATTGTCTTGAATCGTCTCCCACTCTCTTTCCAAATCCCATTGTAACCGTCGACTAAGCTTCGTGAAATCATCAAATTGTTCATGCACCCATTCCCAGAATGTAGTATCCGATGTTCCCTTAAGTCCTTTCAAGCGTTCAATTCTCCCCTTTTCTTGCAAAGCCTCCGCTTTTTGTGGGCAGTCTTCAACATTATCGTACCACTCATAATCTTCAAAGGTTACATCGTTTCCAACCCGTTTCATCCCAATTATACTTCCCCCATTACAGGTTCCGTCACTTTTATAATCACAGGTCGGCCAAACACTACTCCCGTCCTTGAAAACGAAGGGTGTACAGGTGTGATTAATGTGCTCAAATTCTCATGGTTTATCCCAAACCCATGGTACTTGGTCATTCCATTCGTAGTACCAGGTGTTTTTAAAATCATCATAAGTCTTAAATCCTGGTAGATCTCCAGTTAGCACATCATCGTCGACCCGAAGAAGGTAATTGAATTCCTTGAATTGCTTGCACAAGGGTGTCTCATAATCGAACACGTCAATGTCTATTCTGAATAATTCTTCAATGCCCTCATTGACTGTTGAATCATGAAGTGACGACCCGTAGTCGCTTTCTACTTCTTCGTCTTCTCCTCTCATCCAATATACCCATAATGCATCCTTAGTAGCTCGATCCATGCTCTTATGGTTGTTAAACTTACTAGCCAACCACTCTGAAAAATCAACATCGTTAGGATCATGGTCAACGTCAAAGCAAGCTTTTCCAATCATATTCCTCCTTATCTCCATGAGCTCGTTAAATTGCTCCCTAAAACTCCGTGTCAACCATGAAGTCATAATCTGCTTGACTTCATTTGCAGGGGCGAATTCCGGACTACCATATTTAAGCTCAAGCCAATCATTGAGGGAGAGGTCCATCAATCTTACCAATCTGCCATGAAATAGTAACTCCGCCACAGCATAAATTCTGTCATCATCCAGATAGTTCTCATTTAATCCCCAGTACTGTTCGGAATAAGGCATGTAAGAGATTTGGGCATTGCCTCCACCACAGCTGTTGTTGCTTGAGTCTATGTATGCAAGGTAGAATTTCCCATCATCTTCTTCAATAGTAGTCCAGTTTAATCCTTTGGATTCAATGATAGGCCATAAGAGCAACAGTTCATCTCGAGTGTACCTCACAAATACATCATACGAGAATACCCTTTTGTCAATGTTGCATAAACGCATGAATTCCTTAAAAGCAGCTTCAAGAGGGGTCTCCCAAGAGAATAAATCTGCATCGATCATGAGCACATTGAATGAATCTGAAAGCAAGCATTCCTTAGCAAGATATCCGTTAACTGACATGTCTTCCATAGCAAAATCTGTCATCAAAGGTAAAAGCATCAGTAGGATTTGTTCGCTAGAAGAGAAATTAATGAATATAGAAACGGATATAAGAATAAAAATAACTGATATCTGCAGACGATGCACCGTATCCAAAAAGTTGGATACGCCGTATCTTATAATCGTTAAAATTAAATCAGACTTTATTCAGAAAATAGATACGCCGCTTAGAAATTCAAATGCGCCGTATCGAATTAAATTAATCAAAAATCGATATTTATTTAAAATTAAATGCGTCGTATTAACTAAAGTTAATGCGCCGTATTTTCGTTACGTTTCAAAATACAAGATTTTTGATTCAGAAGATGCGCCGTATCGATAAAAATCGATAGGCCGTATCTGTTTAATAATTCGAAAACTGTTTTTAATAAAAATAATAGATACGCCGTATCTGCTAAAGCAGATGCGTCGTATGGCGTTAACGTTTGGAAATTTTTTTTTATCAAAAACAGATATGCCGTATCTTGGGGAGAAGATGCGTCGTATCGCTTTATCGCTTAGAAAAAAATTTTCTTTTTAAAAACAGATACGCCGTATCTTGGGGAAAAGATGCGTCGTATCGAATTAATTAAACGCGTTGTATTTTATAAAAATTGAACGCAATACGCCGTATCTGAGAAATCAGATGCGCCGTATCGTTCGATTTAGCTCAGTACAACGATAGCAGAACACAAAAAATACGAAAAATTAAAAATAAAAACATACGAAAATAAACACAAACAAAAGCAAACAAATAACACACAAAAACAGAGAATATGCAAAATAGTACAATGAATGCAAATTAATCTAATACACAACAAAATTAGCGGTTAGATAAAAATTAAAAACCTAATTAAAATACTAATCAAATTAACAGATAATAACAATTCACTCCCCGGCAGCGGCGCCAAAAACTTGATGTGCTGCGTGTGTCGTTGCGGTTTAGCAGTTTTAATGTCTACTCAAGTTTTAAATTTATATTTAGCCGACTTATCAATAACACACACACCTAACGAGCAGTGTACCCGGTCAGTATGAATATAATGGTAAGTAGAGTGTCGATCACTAAGAGTGGAACGTATTATCTAGTTATTCTAATCAGTATTTTAATATATTAAGTTAGCTGTACAATCTAATCTAACGCAAGGGGGTTCAGCCTGAGAGACTGGCACGATTTGGTTGCAATTAAATAATAAACTAAACCAATAGGCACGAATCAGCAAGTAGCACACACGTACACAGATAAATACTCGAGACAATAAGAGGGCTGTCCTTATGATAAGTAGTTTGTCACTTGTTTTATTGCTAGTGTTATATGAAGTGTATAGTTCGATGCAACGCACCGAGATTAATTTCTTTCTCGTTGGTTCTAATCTTATCGGCGAGTAAACCCTTAATGATTACTTATGACTATCCTTTTTATCTTTCTCCTACTTTTCTACAGACCATAGAATGCATAGGCGATCTAATAAACAGGCGAGGGCAGAGGCATGGTGACCCGATCAACGCTCAGCTAGCCACAGAGGTTATCAATGCACTAATAAAAGTCACCAATGACACTAACATATAAACTTTAATTGATGAGAAAGCAGTTTTAAGGGAGTGCAACCTTTCCGTTGTCACATTACACAAGCCACCAATCTTGATGAATTAAAGTTTACTAACACAATAAAACAAAACTACTTAATGAATTAAACACATGCAGCACCTTCTTACAGCTCTTGTATCTTTGATTTGGGTGTGTCTTGTGCTGCTACCTTGACTGAATTCGTCCTAGGTTTTTGGTCTTCGGTCTTCTGTTAAAACTTCGGAACTAAAGCTAACCTCTTAATTCGTCTGGTCTTTGGGGTATTTATAGTTTCTGTCTAAGGGTGAGATGCGGCGCATCTAGTAAGTAGATGCGGCGCATGTACTTAACTTCGCGTGGGGTCCAAGATTATAATATTCAGGAATATTCGTACACCGCCAGAAGATGCGGCGTAACTCCGTCTTTGGATGCGGCGCATGTCCTCTTGTATCTTGGATCGTATCTGGTGAAATATTGATAGTGATGCGGCGCATGTGATAAGAAAGATGCGGCACATCTTGAGCAGATTAGTCTTGATCTTGTCCATTTCAGTAGACTCTTAACTTCTTGCTTGTTTTGCTCCATAATTAGTCCAAAATCGCCAAGTTTCACCAAATGCTTGTTTTCAACTGATAATTACAAAAGTAAACGATTAAGTATCAATCCTCATACATAATATAATAAAACAAGTCAAATTAATAGGATAAATGATAGTAATAAAATGTACTTATTTGAGTTCATCACACGCTATGGATTTATTTGGCTCGGTTTCAATCTTTTCGACCCAATTAATTCACCACAACCAAACGATCGACTCCAGAACCTTGTGGCTATTTTTCCCACCTTCTTGGCACTATGAAGAACTCCATAAAATTGCCGCTTTGCTTCAGAAAATTCGGATGTGGTGTGTGGGATTTTTGAGAGTGGCAGCTAAATGTTTTTTAAGGTTTAATGGGTGAATAAAAATTATGGGATTGGTATAAATGGTGTTGACCGGATTTTTTTTTGGGGGGGGGGGAAGGCTGGAAAAACGTGTAACATAATGGCCCATTAATATTGAATAATTTCCTTACTTAATTTTGCATTTAAAAGTGTTAATTTTATTTATAAAGTTTAATTAATAAACATAATAATATATACAATATTTATTCGGTTCATAGAGGGTATTTTGGTCATTTCACAACTTGTATAAATATTAATCGAAGTCGTCAAAATTATTTTGTATCATATCTTGTTCGTTTCCAGAAGTTTGGGATCGATTCGGAACTTTAATTAAGCTTTAATTAAATTTTAAAGTTTCAGGGGCATTTTGGTAATTTTTGCATGTTTTAGATTTTCGGGTTTTACAACTCTTCCCCTCTAACAGAAAAATTTCGTCCTCGAAATTTGCAGGAAGCAGGGAGAAAGAGAACGGAATACTCATACGGAATGCGAACAAGAATTTCAAATCGAATTAATTGTATCTACAGTAGAGAGCTCTTCAAGGAGTTTAAGGTTCATAACTGAGGTCAACAGAATGCAACACAAGAGTCCAAACTAATCCAGATATTTGACGAACGAAGGTAGAGTATACGCATAGGTAGAATGAACCTAAGGTCTCACTAATCACAGATAATCCATCGGGAAACAAGTTCTAAACTTCTTAGGTACTTCCCAAGATATCCTATGGCCACAATGAGGGCACGTTATATGGTATAAGTATTATCACGTTAATAATACCAGCACCACATAAATATGCCTTCATGATGATCATACTTTATCTCGAGTCGTAAGCAAAACAATCTATCTTCATCCACCTAGTACTTCTACAGTCTCAGAGGTCAACAAAAACAAAGGTCATAATCAAGAGGGAAAAACAAACTACTTGCAAGAGTATCGGAATCCCAGATTGCCTAGCAGAATAAGGTACACCGTCCACAAGCGTCAAATCTTCCACAATTCACCAAAATTTCCCCAGAACAAAACCATCATCGAACG
The DNA here is from genome assembly GCA_021014915.2 of Artemisia tridentata subsp. tridentata. Lineage (NCBI taxonomy): Eukaryota > Viridiplantae > Streptophyta > Magnoliopsida > Asterales > Asteraceae > Artemisia > Artemisia tridentata. The sequence continues at coordinate 300,953,457 of CP139501.1, read as the reverse complement.
TACGAATAGACACGGAACTGAAATGCTTCTCAGGAACTTAAATCATTAGAGGGTCTTACTATTATATAACGAAGTTTAAGTGAGTCCATCAATCAAGAAGCGAAACAAAATCGTGAACTTGTATCTGCAGTTCTCCTTGGAATGATGGAGTAATGAGAATTTCTTGACACGATCCTTCATCATCCAGTCTGCTTCCGCTCTCAATTCATCTTAGTACAACCAAGGTGAATAGGGAAGTTAGTCTGCATGTCTTCATCAGCTCCAGGTTCGCCGTCTTGAGTAGATTTCTTCTTCTGCATCGCCAACACTTCTGCCTTGTAAGGGATGTCTTCACTCTTCAGGGTAGCCGCCGTTGTTGTCAAAATTTCGAATGCTCAAACAACCAATCCCTTATCAAAATAAAATCGAAGTTGACTATCCAAGAAAGACGGATCAACAAGGTAAATCTTATCGTTCAAAAGTGAGAGGGAAACATCCTTATACTCATGGTTAAACACCACAAGACTTTTCATAGGGAATAGAGAGGGGTAAGACGAGGTCAAATAGCGTCAGAAAATTCACAGATGCTTATCAAAAGCAAGAGACAAACAACAGAATGTATCGAGTACGTCATCGCTATGGAGATTCTCAGAATTGCCCGAAGAGGTATCAAAGGATCAGAGGTCAGAGTCAGAATCCGGAGATAAGGATCAAATAGTGTCAGGAATTTTCTATGCAAGTCTCAATGTTTCAAAACTTAATTAGGTTTCAAATCTTAGGTGTAAGGCATAAGCTTTCAATCTCCAAGAGGGATTCAACAGGCTTAAACCAAAAGTAAGGCACGAATCAGAGTATTGCGGAAGCAAAGATACTTAAACAAATGCCTTATAGTCTACCCATTCCTCACCGGTCAGAACTTAAGCTCCTATAGGGAAATCCTAGAGCAATTCTTACAGGTCATCTTATGAGCGCCTACAGTGGAAACTTAGTGGTCCAAACTTACACAGGTCAAGGGTAAATGTATTACGAAATCGCAACCTGTCGCTCTGATACCATAATTGTAACACCCCAACCCGAAAAGGGTAAAGATGTCACGTTAATGGTTTCATATCAGATCAGACAAAGCATACTTCAATAGTAATACAATAAAATGTCAAAGGTTACAAATGAAATACTAACATTATAAGGTTAAGAATGAAACAAAACTAAATACTAAGTCTGCAAATGCAATCCTTCTAATGACTTCTACTTCAGAATAACTATCAAGGTCTTCTAAGTCCAAAAGTCTCTTCACTCATACCCAAACCCGTCGTCCTGCTTATAACCTGCCGCACACGAAAAGAAAACGTGCGGCTGAGCTTAAAAAGCCCAGTGAACAGATATAACGGAAACAAAGCAATAGTAACGGAAATATAAAGTAAAAGAAATAATACCAGGAGTAACAAGAGTCAGGAAAAGGAGTACAAGAGTTATGCAGACATACTAGGAACTAAGAATGGTTACAATGGTGGAAGTAAATGAAACCAGAACCCACCACAATCCCAAGTCAAATCAAGTCAGGTCAAATGTCAGGTCAAGTGTCAGGTCATAAGGTTACAAGGTTTCAGGAAAACAGAAATCCTCTACGAGCCCAGAAACAGAAATCAGTAATCAGTATCATAACACCATGCAGAGAGAAGTCCTCTCACTAATCCCAGAAATCAGATAATGGAGTAGCTAGCTCCCAGAGTGTGAAAGACGTGTATCGCACACACCATCAGTCACCATAATCATATAACATAATCAGATAACAGATAATCAGATAACAGATAACAGAGTCAGAGTCAGATCTAGGATGCATCCATGCGCCCCCGGTGGCCAGAAACTCCTCAACACACCAGATAAAATAAAGTCAGGGACGGGACAGGTCATCACTCTCCTGCCCTAGAGTCATGCCATCGGTGCATCAATGACATGGACATGAAACCCTCATGCCTAGTGAGTGGCTCGTAGTATCAAACTGTGGGTCAAGGTCAAGTATCATGTATCCAGTATTTAATTTAGTTTCATAAGTCAATTTCCATTCCAGAATATCAGAGTTCATAATCAGAGGTTCATATCAGAGGTTCATACCATAAAGGTTCAATATCAGAAAGGTCATATATCAGAAATGTTTAATATCAGAAAGGTTCATAACAGAAAGGTCATGTATCAGAAAGGTTCAGTATTCTAAAGGTCATGTCAAAGGTTCATAATATCATGAAAGAAACAAGAACGGTTCACAGAATCAAGGAACATGGCAGTGAATCAGAAATCAGAAATGAGACGAAGGCACCTTACTAAAGAAGGGCAGAATATCTGTACCTTATTCAATAGCAAGCACAAACACAAGAGTAGCTGACAGGGATCAAGATCACTCCCTCCTCGAACCTAAAGGAGTAGAAGACAGAAATACGAAAGGGGTTCAGTTATCCTCCCATTATAAGTAACTTCCATTTTTAGTAACTTCTATTTTTAGCAGATTTCCATAATTAGTAAGTTACCACATTTAGCAAGATTCAAGTGGTATAATTCAAGTCAAGTCTTTAATTAGCTTATTACGGAGGTCATGTTCATTTTGACAAGTTATACAAGTTCAGGGTTAATTATGACAAGTTTTTCATAGTTCAGGGTTATAAGTGTAAATTTGCCAAAGTTCAAGATTTAAAATGAAAATATCACCATTAACTCATTCTCACTCTCAAGTTATCCAGAATTACACCTTTAGTCCTTTAGTTTTCATACTTTACATTTTACACCCCTTTTTATTATATGAGTTACACTTTAAACCTTATAATATCCATAATTACACATTAAACCCTTAGTTTACCAATTTTACACCATGAGTACTTATTTTAGCATGTTATATGAATGTACCCTTGAATATTTATAATTTACACATTAAGTCCCTCTAGTTATCAAAGTTACATATTTAGTCCTTTAAATTACAATTTCAACCTTTAATTATTAACAATTACATATTAAGCCATTAAATTATCAAAATAGTACATAACCCCCTGAATATAATTTACTACTCAAAACAGCACCAAGTTTCCAGAAATTACATATTTAGTCCCTCATTTTAATTTCTTTTCAATTCGATTTAACTAATATATATATTTATCAAATAAACCCTTTATATGCAAAATTAACACATGAGACCCTCCTCTTATATTTTATTCGAATTATAGCAGGTCTAAAGTGATTTAAAAAATTATCCCTTAAGTTTTAAAAATTACAAAACACACCCTAAACTAATTATTTCTCAATCGGTTTGCATAAAATCATATCAAAATCAAAACCTAGCAATCCCCATCATTATACAATAATTTTATCATCATTAGATCACCTTTATTTCCAGATTTCATCCACTATAAACCATAGGTCAATTGGTTCCATATTTGTTCCACGATTTTCCCTTTTTATTCAAAAATCCGATTATCACAATAATTCCATAAATCACGAATTCGACTCAAACAAATCAAGAAACCATTTTTCTCATGTTATAAGAAGTATATAGGACCCATGAAAATTATTTACATGTTCAGGAAAAATCGCATGAATTAATAAGAATTCGATTTTGATTTTAGGGTTTATAAACTATTATTTTCTATTCGGCCAAAATACAATGCATGGTTCGATTTCCATAATTTTTACATGTTATATATGATTAAGAGAGAGCTAGAAAATTACCAGAAAAATTATAGATCAAAGGATTACACGCTATGGATTTATTTGTCTCGGTTTCAATCTTTTCGACCCAATTAATTCACCACAACCAAACGATCGACTCCAGAACCTTGTGGCTATTTTTCCCACCTTCTTGGCACTATGAAGAACTCCATAAAATTGCCTCTTTGCTTCAGAAAATTCGGATGTGGTGTGTGGGATTTTTGAGAGTGGCGGCTAAATGTTTTTTAGGGTTTAATGGGTGAATAAAAATTATGGGATTGGTATAAATGGTGTTGACCGGATTTTTTTGGGGGGGGGGAAAGGCTGGAAAAACGTGTAACATAATGGCCCATTAATATTGAATAATTTCCTTACTTAATTTTGCATTTAAAAGTGTTAATTTTATTTATAAAGTTTAATTAATTAACATAATAATATATACAATATTTATTCGGTTCATAGAGGGTATTTTGGTCATTTCACAACTTGTATAAATATTAATCGAAGTCATCAAAATTATTTTGTATCATATCTTGTTCGTTTTCAGAAGTTTGGGATCGATTCGGAACTTTAATTAAGCTTTAATTAAATTTTAAAGTTTCAGGGGCATTTTGGTAATTTTTTCATGTTTTAGATTTTCGGGTTTTACAGTATTTGTTTTCATTCTTTTACTTTATTTACTTTTACATCCTTTGAATGAACATTGGGGACAATGTTCAGCTTAAGTGTAAGGGGAGGGTAAATGATGATACCTTAGAGAATACAATTGCACTTGATTTTTGTTTGTTTGATGGTAGATGTGTAATAAAACTGAGATAAATACTTGTTAGGGCAATTTTAGCGTCAAATTTAAAATTTTTTACAACATATAGGAGTGAAACTTTGGTCTTAATGAGCGTCTCACGGATAGGAGTTATATGACTAGCACAAAACCGTACCACTAAAAAATTTTCCACCCCCAAATATGTGAGGTTCGCCCCTAGAATTGGTAGGAAAAGCATTTATGCTATGATGTGTGTACCGGTAGCACTTAGATTCTAGAACTTGCGTTAGGACCATTCCGAGGCCACAAGTGAGACTACATTCGTGTAGTTAGATTTACTACATGATAAGAGGCATTAGGATTAACCCATTGTTTTACACCTGTGTTTTTGTTATAATTACGTTGGCTACATTGGTCAAGTAATTCTCCCACACCCTTTGCGTTGTACTCATTTTTAGTACACGATACCCCTAGTTTACCCCTCAGAGCCTATCTTTTCGTTTCTAACTTTAAGCATTTTACTTAAAGTAAGAATTTGTTTACACCCCACTTAAATGTACACCCAAATCGCCTTAGCCTACCTTGTATGCACTCATTTTTAGTGCATTATTGTGACAACATTTGTTTAAACCCCAAGTTAATTATCTAATTGATTACATGGTTGCTAAGTCGAGTCATATCCTTGTACATATTGTTTTGGGACGATTGGGACTCATGGGTAAAGTACTAGTGTAATGGAGTAATGGGGAAGAACAAAATTATTACCCCCATATGTGCTAAATATTTTAAAAGTACTCCAAGTGTTTCGATTATCTTAATTCGAGTCATTAGAATAGTTAATTGTAAAGTTATGTAAAAGTTCAAGTGTAAGGGGGATACAACCCCCCTGCGATGTATTATTTTGGATGGTAGGGCAAGAGTGTATGCAAAAAAAAAAAAAAAAAAAAAAAAAAAAAAAAAAAAAGTAAGAAAAAACATACGGACTACCATCCCGTTTCATTTTATGTTTATTTTATCTTTTTGTTATCTCTTTCATTAGCTTAAGTCGAGTCTAGTCTTGGCTTAGCAACGCCATATTATACATGTAATTAATCAAGATCTTTAACTCGCCACCAGTAAAATATCCTTTATCCAACAAAACCGTGTTTATCATATCCCTACACCTAACGTTATAACCCGTTTAAAAGCCCTCTTTGATAGTTTATCGTAGGTGCTTACGCCTAGTGGAGGAGGTTTTTGATCCTTTCCCAAGCCTATGGTAATCTATTTGGTATGACAGGTAGTGAGAGATATTATCCATTTTCATTTATGAGATATACTTTTATGACACCTGAGAGATGTGAGTATCTAAACACTACTTGTGAGGTGCTAGTTTGTAATCTCCGTGCTTATTATGATTAAAGTGGAATGACTATTTGTTGTAATTACTTTTATATTAGCGTTAAATGACCCTTAACTTGTATTTTGATTAGAATAAAAGCGCATTTGCTTGAGGACAAGCAAATCTCAAGTGTAAGGGTATTTGATGAAGCGAAAAGTGTACCGCTTTTAGGGGGTCATTTAAGCCCTAAATCGTATTTATTTGATCAAATATTGCCCTAAATCGTTCCTTTTGTCATTTTAGGTACTTTGGAGGAGAAAATTGGAAAAGGAAGCATTTTGGACGTTTTTGGAGCATAAAAGTGAAGAAAACGACAAAGTCTCAAAATCTGCTAGAATAGTACCTTTGACAGCGTCAAGACTAAGCCTGACAGCGTCAAGACCAAGCCTGACAGCGTCAAGACCAAGCCTGACAGCGTCAAGACCAAGCCTGACAGCGTCAAGCCTTGATAGGCCAGAACGTATTTTTGGAGTTTAAAGGGAGACGGCGTCAAGAAGGCCGTCAAGCCTTGCCGACAGAAATATTGCCTATAAATACAACATCATAACTTCACTTTTTGTAAGCCCCAAACCCTAAGTCCGATTCTAGGGTTAGGGTAGGTGTTTTTCCAGCAACTTAGAGGGTCTTAATCATGCCATAAACATCTTGTAATGGTTTGTTTATTGATTCAATCCTATACTATATCTTCAATTATCATTATTGTCAATTGCTCTTCATTGATTATGTGTTGCTAATTCACCTTGTGTCTACTTATGATTGTGTGAAACTTGTATATAATTAATTAGATCTTATTGATTCCTTGTTGATGTATGTGTCTATCGTCATCAATAAAGGTGTGACACTTCAATAGATCTAATTGGTTTAGCTTATAATTCTTGTTTCCTATTGTCTCTTGTTTGATTGGGTGATATCGATGTTAGGCTTAAGAAAACTGGCTAACCTCCTATACGTTAACTTGCTTGAACGTCTTAAGAAACATGAACCAATGCGTACTAAGGTTTTTATGGTTGTATTTAATGCATGAGCGAATTCTAGTGATCCCATGTTAGGAGCTTCTTAGCCGGCTCGACATAGCAGTGAAGTAGGAGCTTATAGAGTTGGGGAAGTACGTACGCCACCCCACGATTGGTATTAAGGAATACAACCCGTCAATTAAAACAAGGTGTGACAATTCAATAGGCAGAATTGGATAGCTAGCAAGGAGTAATATATCATAGGTAGACATGCTTCACTTCCCTTGTAGAACCCTAGTTTACTTTCCTTCACATTAGTTTAAGTAGTAGTTTTTGGGTTAGTTGATTAGCAACTAATTCCGCCTCTCCTTCCAAAACCCGAGATTTTTACTTGCTTTCCATAAAATATAAAAATACAAAAAGAATCATCCCTCACCTCTAGACCTAGTAGATAAATTTCAATCCTAACGAACACTATTCTTTGAGTTGAACGATCAATCCCCCGGTACTTGCTACTTCACTATACTACATCGGTCAGGTACACTGCCTGGTGGGGATTGCAAGCTTCTCGAGATCCCTCGAGAGGTAAAACCTGTTGTAAGGTCGCAAAACCACGCATCAACAACATATACACTCTTGTACCAAAACAACTCTTCAACTCCAAAAATACTACATGTGCCCCCCCCCCCTTTGTTCCATAATTATTTACTAGACAAAATTTACATCACATTAATTATCCAACATTAGCCCATAAAACATGGAGTTGTAACTCCAATTGGTGGATTGAATACAACCATGCCCCCCCCCTAGCACCCCAATCGGCCTAAACCCATCAGCCTAGCCAAACATGATTTTTGACCCAACTATTCTAACCTTGAAAATCTCTAGTATAAATAGGTTTACTTGTATCATTTTTGCACTAGTTCAAGAGAGAAAAAAAAAGTATCACCTCTCATTTCATACATATAAGTCGACACACATAAGGGAGCAAGGAAGAAGAAAATTTGATTGTGGCTAATCCTAGTGTCATTAGAGTACTTTAGTAAGGGTTTTGGAAACACTAAGCTTGGGTTAATCAAAGATATTGCATTCTCACCACACTAATCTCCTTTTGTAAGTAATCTTGATCTTGCTAAACTTCATACTCTTCATATCATAATGCTAGTTCAAGTGTATATACTTAGTTTATCACTTTGTACATGTTAATAAAGCTTTATATCCACAATAATCTTTTAACAAATGGCTGTGTTTTAAGCAAAATTTTATCATAAGTAAACTAGATGGTATAAATCTCAACAAGAAAGTGATGATAAACACATCACAAATATATATACTAGTTAACTTGTAAATCTTAACTATCCTTGATGATCATTTACATTCGTGAAAAATGGACTCTTTAATATTGCTAAGTTTAGTGTTAGATCACTATTGACATGTTGAGAAATTGGTGGAAGAGTTAGGACTAGTTTTGGAGTTGTTGTTAAGTCGTTATGATAACTAGAAGGCTAGGAAAAATATCTTGACACTTTTGGCAAGGAATCTGTCCCATTTGGCTTTCCCCAGAAAACTCAGTAGCTTGGTGGCAAGATTAGGCTAGAAATATAGAAAATAAACTTTATAACAAAAACGTAGCCGCTTGAATGAGTTAAAACGGGCTTATAACGAAGGAGATACGTTAGTTTTAAGTTATGCGACGAAAACTAAATTTTCTGAAAATATTGCTTGCTGTCAGAATTTTTCAAAGAACAAAACTGGACTTTAAATGATAACTAGACTATCCGAAGCCTTAGAAATCCGATAGTATACTTAAATACCTTCACGGGGATATGTAAAACTTAAGAAACGGAGCTACGACGAGAAAGTTATGGCCTAAAGAAGGTTACGATGACATATAAGTTTGACAGCTTATTATTTGCTATTAGAAAAGCTGATGGAACATATTTAAAGTGCATTTTGGATACTTTAGGGTGTATTTTGGCTAAAATGACGTAAACGAAGATGGTATAACATTATGTATACTTATTAGGCGCGTTAGAGGTTTTCAAAATATCTATTAACAAGACGACTAAAGTTTGATCACGAGATTAACAAGTTACATTTTCTAAAATGGGTGATTTTCTTAATAAAAGATCACATTGACGTAACTACATTTTTGATGATAAATATTACAATAAACATGCACAAGTGTGATGAGTGTGTAAATACTCATCATTTTATGCCCATTTTAGACCATAAAAATACTGAAAACGGCCAAATACACCAAATATTACTGCAGATATCCTTGGTTTGTGTTTTTATGTGTTTCAGGTACAAAAGGGTCGAAAACAGGGCAAAAACAGACAAAACCGAGCACAAGATTGGAAAAGCGTGAAAAGCCGAGGACGGGGAAGAAATTTATGAGTTTGGACTGGGATATTGCTTAAATTGTCAAAGTCAACCCTCATGAATGTCAACTTGTCAAGATTAGCCCCTGAAAGTAATTTTGAAAAAATGACACAGTTGGTCCCTGGAATTTCAGAAATGGCAGTTTTAGTCCTTTAACTTACATCCAATCTATTTCCAATCCTAAACTTAACAAACCCTTAACCCATTTCTATCCTTAATACTAAACCCAGCTAATAAAACCAACCCAGCTACAAGCCCAACACACCAAAGCCCAAAATACCCAACCCGTTTATCCCTAAGCTAATACCAGAGTTTGACTCAGTTAAACTCTTCTTCCAAACCAAGACCCACCAAAACCATACCACCATCACCCACCTTATCAGACAATACCACCCCCTCCTAAGCTTCTTCTACACACTCCCTAACAAACCAAAAGCATTTAATGCTTCTTTCTCACCACAAGTTATCAGACCAAGTGGTTTCTTACCCACTATCCACTTTTGGCGCCAAAACTGAAATAGACGACTGGGATTGATTTAAGCCATTCCAAATGGTGGGATTTGCTCAGAATTTGTCAGAGATGCTTTTGGGATATCTATTTAAAGAAATGAAGACACACAGATATAGTTGTCACTGCTTTAGACCATTCGTAGTGTAGATTAAGTTATTGTTCTATTTTCAGTTTCAAATCCAGTTCTAAACTTTAATTTAAGCTCATTTCTGCTGTTGGGTTTTAAGGATGCTGCTGCTCTTGGTATTTATTGAAATACAACAAGTATAACTCTGCTGCTAAGTAACTCTGCTGCTAAGTATAACTCTGCTGCTAGTGTATTTACTCTGCTGCTGGATATCTGATGGTTGAACAATAAGCTAAGTGTGATTCTGCTGCTAGCTACGAAGACTCTGCTGCTAGAGAAATTATGCTGCTGCTTATTGGATATGTATAGTATGTTAAGGATAAGTACAGAAAAGATACGTAAAGATATTTTTCGTGTATAGAAAGTTTTGTAACCGACTAGGACTCCTTAGTCTATAAAAGGAGGATCTAGGGTTAGGTTTTACATACGTATCATTATTGTTTTACACTTCAAGGTTTCTTGTAACCTGTTAGGATCTCTGAGAAATAAGGAATTTCTCATTGCTGCCGATAGTAAAGCTGGTTCCTGCCGATAGTTATTCATTGCTGCTGCGGTTGGTTCCTGTCAATAGTTTAAGTTTGTTTCTGCCGATAGTGTTTATTGCTGCGGATATTATTGTTTGTTATCCGTATGTTTAGAAAGGTTGTTAGATTTATTTTTAGAAGAGATCATGTTTATCTCTTCACACGTTTTCTTGTATGACGGGTTAGGGTTAGGGTTTCTTATCATTATAAAAGAAACATCCCGTCTATGAGTTCAATGTACCTTTATCGATTACAACATTCAATAAAACAATTTCTTAGTTCATAGTCTGATCCATAGAGGATCATTTTCTTCTTTTATTTTCTTCTTTATATTCTTGTTGTTTAGTTTCCGCATAAACGCAAGTCTTACATTTAGAGGTTCTCGTTTAACCAAGCTCAATCAAGCTCGAAGTACTCGATCCTACATAACCCCGTTGCTATTCAGAGCAATCGTATTAATATATTGAAGTGTTGTTTGAGAATTCATTTGTGTTTAATTCTTCTTAAGATCAAGTATTAATTTCCGCATAATATTTGATATACAACTCAAGATCAGTTTCTATACCGATTGCTTTAGGTTTATATCTAAAGTAATTAATAAGATCGTGAAGCTCAACTGGGATCAACAAGTGGTATCAGAGCTTGTGATCTAGAAACTGGTACCAAGAAGAATTACTGAATACAAGATCTGTTAATCATCAAAGTAAGCAATGGAATCCGATTCAACACACATGGTTACTGCATCAAGAGTCCCCATGCTCAAGACTGGAGAATACGAGATCTGGAAGATGAGAATTCAACAATACATGAGAATAGTTGATTACTCACTTTGGGAAGTTGTTTTATATGGCGACAGTCAGCCAGCCAAGACTGCTACTGGATCAGTCTTGACTCTCAAGACAAGTGAGGAGAAAGCATAGAGAAGATTGGAGGTCAAGGCTCACAGTATTCTCATGATGGGAATACCTAATGATTATCAACTAAGTTTTAATCATATTGAGTCTGCTAAGGAGTTATGGGAGGCTATTGAACTTCGATTTGGTGGGAATGAAGCTACCAAGAAGTCAAGAAAGAACCTAATGAAGCACCAGTTTGAAACTTTTACTGCTTTGAGTTCTGAGAATATTGAGGGAACTTATGATAGACTTCATAAGCTGACCAGTCAGATGGCTCTATTGAAGATTGATGTATCTCAAGAAGATATCAATCTAAAATTTCTGAGAAGCCTATCATCTGAATGGAACACTCACACAGTGATTTGGAGGCACAAGGAAGATTTTGAAAAGATGACATTGGATGATCTGTATAACAACTTGAAAGTATATGAATCTGAAGTCAAGGGATTGTCAAGTTCATCTTCTACCACAAACAATCTTGCTTTTGTGTCCTCAAGCAACAAGAATTCTGGTAGTCATCAAGAACAACACTCTGCTGCTGGTACTTTCATTCCTACTGTTGGTTCATATGTCTTTGCTGCTGACTCTACCAACACTAACACCATCAGTGATGTTGCTATTTGTGCTTATTTGGCTGAACTTACTACAAGTACTGCAGTTATGCCTCAAGATCTGGATGAACTTGATCCTGATGATGTTGAAGAGATTGATATGCAATGGCAGTTTGCAATGCTAACTATGAGGGCAAGAAGGTTTCTTAAAAGAACTGGTAAAGAACTTAAGTTCAGAAGAAACAAAAATGTGGTATTTGACAAATCAAAGGCTGAATGTTATAACTGTCATAAGAAGGGACACTTTGCAAGAGAGTGTAGAGCACCCAAAAGAAACAATGAGAATACCAAGAAGCCTACTGATGAAGAGTCAAATCCTAATGCTGCTATGGTGTCATGTGATGGGTTAGGAGAGTTTGACTGAAGTGATCATACTGAAGATGGTCCTAATTTTGCACTGATAGCTGATGAAGAATCTAAAGAACAACAATTTGCTCTCATGGCCTACTCTTCCTCTGGATCAGACTCTGAGGTATCCAATGAATCATCTTGTTCTTTTAAATCATGTTCTGATACAATAGAAGTACTTAAGTCTAGCAATGGAAATCTTAAAATGGAGAATGAAAAACTTAAGTTAGATAATCTTAGTTATGAATATGGTTTAAAGAATGTAGAAGAGAAGCTTGAATTTTATAACAAAGGCTGAAATTGAATATCTTGATAAGATCACTAGTTTAGAAATTGAGCTTATTAAGAAAGATTGTGAGATTAAGGTTCTTATGGGGAAAGTAGAAGAGGCTAAACAGGCTAGAGATTCAGCTATAAGTGAGACTGAAAAACATGTTGTTAGGGTGGAAAAACAACAATTTGCCACTGACATCCTCAGTAAACCAATAGGAAGACACTTTGCAGACTCAGGCAGTGGTCTAGGATACAATGCTGTTGCTCCACCTAAGAAACTTAGTGCCAATGCCCCTCCTACTAGAACATTGTCTTTCATACCTGAGTCTGAGGCCAAACCTGTAGGTGAAACTAGTGAAACTAAAATAGAGTCACCTAAGGTTGAGAAAAAGTGGTCTGATGCACCCCTTATTGAAGATTGGGAGTCTGACAGTGATGATGATGTTGAGGAATCTGATTCAACCCCTAAGAACAAAGAGGAAGAAATTCCTGCTGTTGTTGAATCAAAAGTGCCTAAAGCTAAAAAGGTTGAGTTTGTTAAGCCTAAGCTAGGTAGAGGTATCTCTAGGAAAATGGCTGAGTATGATAACACACCTAGAGTATACCCTAAGAGAACAAATAACTTGCCTAGAGGAAACCAGAGAAATTGGAACAACCTAGTTTCACAAAGATTAGGTACTGATTTTCAATTACTTAAAAAGGCATGTTATAGTTGTGGTAGTTTTGAACATCTGCAAGATGAGTGCTACTACTATCAAAAACCAGTCTGGAACCAACATACAAGGGTGAACCATAGAAACTTTGCTAGAAAGACTCACCCTCATCCCAAAAGAAACATGGTTCCCAAGGAAGTTTTGATGAGAGATGGTGCTTCTAGAATTATCTCACCTATTGCACCAAAAGGGCCCATAAAGAAGGACATAGTTGATACTGCTGCTAAGGCAGACTCTGCTGTTTTGCCAAAAGTGGTTACTGATACTGTTGTGGGCAACCATTTTTATGCTGTTAAGGCCTCAGCTTGCTGGGTCTGGAAACCTAAAGTTAAAGTTTTGGATCATGTTCTCAGACACAGCAGTGCACCAATGCAGTTGAAGAAATTTGACTACTTTGATGCACAAGGCAGATCCAAGTCAGTAATGGCTTGGGTCCCAAAGAGAAACTAATTCTCTTACTTTTTGTGCAGGGCAATCTACAAAAGGAGCTAAAGGATAAATGCATTTTTGATAGTGGATGCTCTTCACATATGACTGGAGACCAAAGCAATTTGGAAAATTTTGAAGCTTTGGATGGTGGATACGTTGCCTTTGGGAATGACCCTAAAGGAGGTAAAATCGTTGGAAAAGGCATCATCAGAACTGGCAAATTGGATTTTGAGAAAGTGTATTTGGTGAATGGACTAAAGTTCAATCTTTTTAGTGTCTCACAAATGTGTGACAGAAAGAATTTTGTTCTTTTTACAGACACTGAGTGTCTTGTCTTATCTCCTGACTTTAAGATACCTGATGATAAATTAGTACTTCTTAAAGTCCCTAGAAATGACAACATATACAGTGTGGACATAAAGAACATTATTCCCAAAAGAGATTTAACTTGTCTGTTTGCCAAAGCCATTATTGATGAATCCAAACTTTGGCATAGAAGGCTTGGCCATTTGAACTACAAGACTATCAACAAGTTGGTGAAAGGGAATTTGGTCAGAGGATTACCTTCAAAGGTTTTTGAAAACCCTGAAATATGTGTTGCTTGTCAGATGGGAAAGCAACATAGAGCATCTTGCAAGTCCAAATTGGTAAACTCTATTTCTGAACCATTGTTTATGTTACATATGGACCTATTTGGACCTACTTATGTGAAAAGCTTGAACAAAAAGATGTATGGCTTAGTGGTCACTGATGATTTTAGTAGATTTACCGGGGTATTCTTTTTAGCTTCTAAGGATGAGACTCCTTGCATTCTTAAGGCTTTTATTACAAGAATAGAAAGCCTATTTAATCACAGGGTTAAGGTCATCAGATGTGACAATGGAACTGAATTTAAGAACCAAGTAATGAATCAGTTCTGTGAGGAAAAGGGTATAACAAGACAATTTAGTGTGGCTAGAACTCCTCAGCAAAATGGTGTTGCTGAGAGGAGGAATAGAACATTAATTGAAGCTGCTAGGACCATGTTGTCAGAGTCTAAGTTACTGATGAGGCGAAAAGTGTACCGCTTTTAAGGGGTCATTTAAGCCCGAAATCGTATTTATTTGATCAAATATTGCCCTAAATCGTTCCTTTTGTCATTTTAGGTACTTTTGAGGAGAAATCTGGAAAAGGAGGCATTTTGGACGTTTTTGGAGCATTAAAGTGAAGAAAACGGCAAAGTCTCAAGAATCGGCTAAAAGTTACTCTTGACGGCGTCACAATTAACATGGGACGGCGTCATGCCTTGGCAAGAAAAGTTGGATGTGAAATTTACTCATGACGGGCCAGTGAGTTTGCATGAGAATTCTGACGGCGTCACGCTTTAACTAAATCAAGGGCGTCACGGCTTAAATCATAAGGGGACGGCGTCACGTTCATGATCCGACGGCGTCAAGCCTTGATAAGCCAGAATGGATTTTTGAAGAGCTAAAGAGGGACGGCGTCAAGATGGTCATCCGGGAACCCTAAAAGCGGCGAGGTGACGGCGTCACAATGCATAAGGTGACGCCGTCAGATGTCAAAGTCTATATATAGTTTTCTAATTTTTTGTCATTAAGAGAGAGCTTAGCGTGTGGAATTTTGGGATAAAACCCTAAGACGATTTTAGCTACTTTTTCAGGGCTTTTTGCCTTGAGATCTTCCATGTTTCATTGAAAGATAAGTTATCAATTAATCATTCAATATGTCTATGTGTTGTTTGATTCTATCTTATGCTTGTCTTTTGTTTAACATGTTAGGCTAATTTTATCTTGTGTTTGCTTAGATCTAATGAAACCTAGCTATTGATTATTGGTTGTTAGTGTGTTGTTAGTTGTATTGGATGATTGTTTATCTATGTTAGGCTTAAGAAAACTGGCTAACTTCCTATTCGGTAACTTGCTTGAACGTCTTAAGAAACATGAACCAAACGCGTACTAAAGGTTTTTATGGTTGTATTTAATGCACAAGCGAATTCTAGTGATCCCATGTTAGGAGCTTCCTAGCCGGCTCGACATAGGAGTGAAGTAGGAGCTTGTAGAGTTTGGGGAAGTAAGTACGCCACCCCACGAATGGTATTAAGGAATACACCCGTCATCCACGCGACTAATACACACTAATTAACCGGTAAAAAATAGTTAGGGAGTAAGGAAATCTAAGTAAACACATTTCTCTACACATAAGTTTCTCACCACTTTTCATTTTTGTTATTTTATTTTATTTGCATTTGTAGTAATTTGGGTTAGTTGACTAGCAACTAATTCCGCCCACTCCTTCAAAACCCGAGATTTTACTTGCTTTTATAAAATATAAAAACATAAAAAGAATCTTCCTCAACCCTTAGACCTAATTAGAGTAGCCTTTCACACCTAACGAACACTATTCCCTGTGGAGAACGATCAATCCCCCGTACTTACCACTACACTATACTACATCGGTCAGGTACACTGCCTGGTGGGGTTGTAAGCCTCTTGAGATCCCTCGAGAGGTAAAACCTGTTGTAAGGTTGCAAAACCCACGCATCAAGTTTTTGGCGCCGCTGCCGGGGAATAGTTATTGTTTAGGTTGAATCTTTATTTTATTAGGTCTACTCACTAGATTCCTTTCTAGTGAGATTTTTATTTTTCTTTTTATTATATTTGTTTAGTCTATCTTTTTCTTTGTGCCCTTTGTTTGTAAAACCATCTTCATTTGTCACCATGGCGGATGAAATTCCATTTAGATCATTAACAATAGAGGAACAATTACTTTACACGGATAGATTTGCTTCCTGTTGTTCCAATGAATTTTTAAGTGATCTTAGATATATACAAGAGGAGATGGGTATAAAGTTTGATAGGTTTGATGAATTATGTGCATGTGTGGCTTCTATTAAACAATCATTGTTAGGATCAACTCCTTTTAATAAGACCCTTTGGAAAAAATTTGAGGAAAGCCTCCTAACCGTGAACCATAAGTTTAATGAATTAATGGGTTCGTATACATCACAACTTGAGGAAACAATTGAGGAGGATTTAGCCGAACATGAGCATATTGAGCAAAAAGACCTAGGTTTTATGATCAATGACTTTGAATCTCAAGGAACACATGATGAATCCTTTAGGCAAATTGAACATAGTAATCATGTTATCGGGGAAGATTCTTATGAATCGGACTTAGAACTTGAAATGGCTAGAGAAGGATTTGAGATACTTAGGAACATGTTTGGGTTAGATTCTACTAAAACACATGATGTGGATATAATTGATATAGAGACAAGGAAGGATGAGGTAAATAACACAAACCTACAAAGTACCCCACAAGTCCTACCATCATTCGAGGCATACACACCGCCCGTGACTTACCCGGAAGAAGTAGAAGGGACTATAGGAACCCCAATTGAAGTAGAACCTTTGGAAGAAACAAAACTAGAAGAAATAGGTTTGAATACTTGTAGTCATAACCTTTCTTTTAGTTATATGGAAGTTCCTAGTTTTGATGAACCGGAGCCTAAACCAAAATCGTTACCTAATCTTCCATCCTTAGATGTGAACTTAGGAATTGAATTAGGTCCCGATCCACCCATCAAACCATGTAGTCCGGGTAATGTTAAGATTAAGGTAGTAGACTCTAAGCCTTGTAGAGAGGAAGCTGACATAGGAGTGAACCATGACCTTACATACTTACATCACCCATTCATGATTGATCACAAGAAACATTATGGGTTTAAACCGGGTTTATTAGGTCAAGATGGATTCCCAACTAGGAATCTCTCGAAGTTGATAGAAGATGATCCCTTTTTAGGAGAAAACTTTAATTCACCCATTGACCAAAGTGAACTAGGTAAGGTTATGATGAAAGGAGCACACCCCTTTGAGTATATAATTCATCCACCACTCTTTCCTCACGCGGCATACTTCCACCAAGATGGTGTGTATCGCTACTATCACCCGCACTTAATCCTAAGTGTAGGAAAAACCTCTCCTTTATCCGTTAAATAAGGGTAGAGTCAGGCTCGTGACTCGAACAAAAACAAGCGCTTCTTGGGAGGCAACCCAAGCTTTATTTGCTTTGTGTGTTTATTTGTTTGTTTGATTTTATTTGTTTCCATATGTATGTTTAATTTTTATTATTATTGATTCATGTTCAAAAGTAAATTGTGAAAATGCTTTATCTTGTTTTTAACTTCGTCTTAACTACATATAAAGGTATTTTGCAAAAGTTAAGTGTAAGGGAAATCCAAATCGGTTTATTAGAACAAATGAACATGAATCATAACAATAATAAATTAACATACATATTAGTATTTGTTTGAGTCAAATGCTTGTATCGAGTCATAATGATATTTTGCAGGAATTCCAGGAAGTAAGGTATAGGTTTTTCCAGAAATTTTCCGGAAACTTAACATGAGAATTCTGTCAGATCATTTCTGACGGCGTCAGGCATTACAACCTGACGGCGTCAGGTTTTAATTTTCAGAAATTTTTGAAAGTTTTGTTTTTAAAAAGTTTTTATTAAATCTCCAACTTATAATCTCCAGGAATCTGCAAAATTATCATTCCACAAGCATTATATCCTTATATATAGATTTATCCCGCCGATGTTATGCAGGTTTTCGTGTTTGTTTTCTCAGGTTCAACAGGTTATTTTGGACAAGGAAATGTTTTGAATCAAGCTTATGGCGATGCATTAGTCATGGAGCTTCAACATTCTCTTTGGAGGAAGATTTAACCGTGTAATTTCATTATCCAACGAGCGAATCAGGGGAGTATTTGATTTCATTCTTTTACTTTATGCTTTTACATTTGTCATTTGAACATTGGGGACAATGTTCATCTTAAGTGTAAGGGGAGGGTAAAAGTACGATTTTTGAGAATACAATTGCGCTTGATTTTTGTTTGTTTGATAGTAGATGTGTAATAAAACTGAGAGAAATACTTGTTAAGGTAATTTTAGTGCCAAATTTAAAATTTTTTACAACATATAGGAGTGAAACTTTGGTCTTAATGAGCGTCTCATGGATAGGAGTTATATGACTAGCACAAAACCGTACCACTAAAAAATTTTCCACCCCCAAATATGTGAGGTTCGCCCCTAGAATTGGTAGGAAAAGCATTTATGCTATGATGTGTGTACCGGTAGCACTTAGATTCTAGAACTTGCGTTAGGACCATTCCGAGGCCACAAGTGAGACTACATTCGTGTAGTTAGATTTACTACATGATAAGAGGCATTAGGATTAACCCATTGTTTTACACCTGTGTTTTTGTTATAATTACATTGGCTACATTGGTCAAGTAATTCTCCCACACCCTTTGCGTTGTACTCATTTTTAGTACACGATACCCCTAGTACACCCCTCAGAGCCTATCTTTTCGTTTCGACCTTTAAGCATTTTACTTAAAGGAAGAATTTGTTACACCCCACTTAAATGTACACCCAAATCGCCTTAGCCTACCTTGTATGCACTCATTTTTAGTGCATTATTGTTACAACATTTGTTTAAACCCAAGTTAATTATCTAGTTGATTACATGGTTGCTAAGTCGAGTCATATCCTTGTACATATTGTTTTGGGACGATTGGGACTCATGGGTAAAGTACTAGTGTAATGGAGTAATGGGGAAGAACATCATTTATTACCTCCATATGTGCTAAATGTTTTAAAAGTACTCCAAGTTTTTCAATTATCTTAATTCGAGTCATTAGATTAGTATTTGTAAAGTTATGTAAAAGTTCAAGTGTAAGGGGGATGCAACGCCCCTATGATGTATTATTTTGGATGGTAGGGTAAAAGTGTATGCAAAAAAAAAAAAAAAAAAAAAAAAAAAAAAAAAAAAAAAAAAAAAAAAAATCAAGAAAAATACAAAAAAAATGAGAAAAAGAAAAGTAGAAAAAACATACGGACTACCATCCCGTTTCATTTTATGTTTATTTTATGTTTATGTTTTGTTATTTTCTTTCATTAGCTTAAGATCGAGTCTAGTCTTGGCTTAGCAACGTTGTATAGTACATGTGATTGATCAAGATCTTTAACTCGCCACCAGTAAAATATCCTTTATCCAACAAAACCGTGTTTTCCTTTTCCCTACACCTAACGTTATAACCCATTTAAAAGCCCTCTTTGATAGTTTATCTTAGGTGCTTACGCCTAGTGGAGGAGGTTTTCGATCCTTTCCCAAGCCTATGGTAATCTATTTGCTATGACAGGTAGTGAGAGATATTTTCCGTTTTCATTTATGAGATTTATTTTGATGACACTTGAGAGATGTGAGTATCTAAACACTACTTGTGAGGTGCTAGTATGTAATCTCCGTGCTTATTATGATTGAAGTGGAACGATTATTTGTTGTAATTACTTTTATGTTTGCATTAAATGACCCCTAACTTGTATTTTGATTAGAATAAAAGCGCATTTGCTTGAGGACAAGCAAATCTCAAGTGTAAGGGTATTTGATGAGGCGAAAAGTGTACCGCTTTTAAGGGGTCATTTAAGCCCGAAATCGTATTTATTTGATCAAATATTGCCCTAAATCGTTCCTTTTGTCATTTTAGGTACTTTTGAGGAGAAATCTGGAAAAGGAGGCATTTTGGACGTTTTTGGAGCATTAAAGTGAAGAAAACGGCAAAGTCTCAAGAATCGGCTAAAAGTTACTCTTGACGGCGTCACAATTAACATGGGACGGCGTCATGCCTTGGCAAGAAAAGTTGGATGTGAAATTTACTCATGACGGGCCAGTGAGTTTGCATGAGAATTCTGACGGCGTCACGCTTTAACTAAATCAAGGGCGTCACGGCTTAAATCATAAGGGGACGGCGTCACGTTCATGATCCGACGGCGTCAAGCCTTGATAAGCCAGAATGGATTTTTGAAGAGCTAAAGAGGGACGGCGTCAAGATGGTCATCCGGGAACCCTAAAAGCGGCGAGGTGACGGCGTCACAATGCATAAGGTGACGCCGTCAGATGTCAAAGTCTATATATAGTTTTCTAATTTTTTGTCATTAAGAGAGAGCTTAGCGTGTGGAATTTTGGGATAAAACCCTAAGACGATTTTAGCTACTTTTTCAGGGCTTTTTGCCTTGAGATCTTCCATGTTTCATTGAAAGATAAGTTATCAATTAATCATTCAATATGTCTATGTGTTGTTTGATTCTATCTTATGCTTGTCTTTTGTTTAACATGTTAGGCTAATTTTATCTTGTGTTTGCTTAGATCTAATGAAACCTAGCTATTGATTATTGGTTGTTAGTGTGTTGTTAGTTGTATTGGATGATTGTTTATCTATGTTAGGCTTAAGAAAACTGGCTAACTTCCTATTCGGTAACTTGCTTGAACGTCTTAAGAAACATGAACCAAACGCGTACTAAAGGTTTTTATGGTTGTATTTAATGCACAAGCGAATTCTAGTGATCCCATGTTAGGAGCTTCCTAGCCGGCTCGACATAGGAGTGAAGTAGGAGCTTGTAGAGTTTGGGGAAGTAAGTACGCCACCCCACGAATGGTATTAAGGAATACACCCGTCATCCACGCGACTAATACACACTAATTAACCGGTAAAAAATAGTTAGGGAGTAAGGAAATCTAAGTAAACACATTTCTCTACACATAAGTTTCTCACCACTTTTCATTTTTGTTATTTTATTTTATTTGCATTTGTAGTAATTTGGGTTAGTTGACTAGCAACTAATTCCGCCCACTCCTTCAAAACCCGAGATTTTACTTGCTTTTATAAAATATAAAAACATAAAAAGAATCTTCCTCAACCCTTAGACCTAATTAGAGTAGCCTTTCACACCTAACGAACACTATTCCCTGTGGAGAACGATCAATCCCCCGTACTTACCACTACACTATACTACATCGGTCAGGTACACTGCCTGGTGGGGTTGTAAGCCTCTTGAGATCCCTCGAGAGGTAAAACCTGTTGTAAGGTTGCAAAACCCACGCATCAGTTACCCACTACCTTTTGGGCTGAAGCAGTCAACACTGCTTGCTATGTGCAAAATAGGAGTAAGGTAGTTAAGCCTCGTAACAAGACCCCTTATGAGTTATTACATGGTAAGAAACCCCTGATAGATTTCTTAAGACCATTTGTGTAACACCCTAGGCAAATCCCACATCGGCTGTGGCCTGGAGAGATGCTGGGTTCATAAAATTACATTCGCCTTACAATGACACAACGCGTTTTGTGGTCTACTGCGAGTGGGGTTCTTAGGAACTAGCAGTTAAGCGTGCTCATGTGAGAGTAGTACTGGCTTGGGTGACCTGCCGGGAAGTCTTCAAATAAGGCCACAAAAACAAAGCCGTGAGCCTGCGGGCAAAGCGGACAATATTGTGGTCTGAGTAGGCGGGATGTTACAAGTGGTATCAAAGCCACTCCAGAGCCGTTCAGGATGGTGGGGCAAACCTCATCGAGGACGATGAGTCCCTAAGGGGGGGTGATTGTAACACCCTAGGCAAATCCCACATCGGCTGTGGCCTGGAGAGATGCTGGGTTCATAAAATTACATTCGCCTTACAATGACACAACGCGTTTTGTGGTCTACTGCGAGTGGGGTTCTTAGGAACTAGCAGTTAAGCGTGCTCATGTGAGAGTAGTACTGGCTTGGGCGACCTGCCGGGAAGTCTTCAAATGAGGCCACAAAAACAAAGTCGTGAGCCTGCGGGCAAAGCGGACAATATTGTGGTCTGAGTAGGCGGGACCCTAGGCAAATCCTACATCGGCTGTGGCCTGGAGAGATGCTGGGTTCATAAGATTACATTCGCCTTACAATGACACAACGCGTTTTGTGGTCTACTGCGAGTGGGGTTCTTAGGAACTGGCAGTTAAGCGTGCTCATTTGAGAGTAGTACTGGCTTGGGTGACCTGCCGGGAAGTCTTCAAATGAGGCCACAAAAACAAAGCCGTGAGCCTGCGAGCAAAGCGGACAATATTGTGGTCTGAGTAGGCGGGATGTTACAAGTGGTATCAAAGCCACTCCTGAGCCGTTCGGGATGGTAGGGCAAACCTCATCGAGGACGATGAGTCCCTAAGGGGGGGTGATTGTAACACCCTAGGCAAATCCTACATCGGCTGTGGCCTGGAGAGATGCTGGGTTCATAAGATTACATTCGCCTTACAATGACACAACGCGTTTTGTGGTCTACTGCGAGTGGGGTTCTTAGGAACTGGCAGTTAAGCGTGCTCATTTGAGAGTAGTACTGGCTTGGGTGACCTGCCGGGAAGTCTTCAAATGAGGCCACAAAAACAAAGCCGTGAGCCTGCGAGCAAAGCGGACAATATTGTGGTCTGAGTAGGCGGGATGTTACAATTTGGGTGTCCTGTTACTATTTTGAACACCATTGACCACTTAGGCAAGTTTAGTGAGAAAGCAGACATAGGTTTCTTTGTTGGTTACTCCACTCATAGTAAGGCTTTTAGAGTCTTCAATCAAAGGACTGGGCATGTGGAGGAAAATTTACATGTTAAGATTAGAGAAACCTCATCTAATGTTGATGGAAAAGGTCCTGAATGGATGTTTGATATTGATTCTCTAACCAAAAGTATGAATTATCAACCAGTCATTGCAGGTACAACTAACATGTCTGCAGGTACACAAACTAACCCTACTGCAGGTACTCAAGCTGAGGATAATGCATCTGCAAAAGAGTTTGTGTTGATTGAAAGATGGAACATTGATCAGCCTTTCACACCTAATGAGGGCAAGAGTTCACTGGATGCTGATGTTCATGAGGAAGTTCCAAAGAATAATGTAGAAGGAAGTGTTCAACCTTCTCATGATGACAAGAATGGTGATAAGGAAAGGGATGAAGAGTCACAAATTGATGGACTCCAAGGGAATAAACATAGCAGCAGTTCTCTCAACTCTGCTGCCAGGCCAAAACACTCTGCTGTTAGGCCAAAACACTCTGCTGCTAAGCCTGGTAATTCTGCTGCTGTGCCCAAGGACTCTACTGGTGATAAATATGGTGATTCTTATGATGATTTTTCTGAAGAGATGCCCGAATTAGAAGAAGTGTATGTGGACACTGATGATGAAATTGTTGATGTCTTTGGTGTTGGAGCTGATTTATCCAATTTGGAGACTGATATACCTGTTAGTCCCACTCCAACAACCAGAATACACAAGAATCATCCAAAGGAGCAGATTATTGGTGATGTTAAATCTGCTGTTCAGACCAGAAGTAAATCAAAAGGTTTGAGTGATTTGCTTGATCAGGGATTGTTTGCTCAAACTCTTCAAAAGAGGAATAGCCACAAGGATTTACAAAATTGCATGTTTGCCTGTTTCTTATCTCAAGAAGAACCCAAAACCATTCACAAGGCTATGAAAGATGAAAGTTGGGTTGAAGCTATGCAAGAGGAGTTGCTTTAGTTCAAGCTTCAAGAATTCTGGACATTAGTTGATCTGCCCAATGGGAAAAGGGCAATTGGTACAAAATGGGTGTTCAGATGCAAGAGAGATGAAAGAGGCATTGTTATCAGAAACAAGGCTAGATTGGTGGCTCAGGGATATACTCAGGAAGAAGGAATAGATTATGATGAGGTATTTGCCCCAGTTGCAAGAATAGAGGCTATCCGACTATTCTTGGCATATGCCTCATACAAGAACTTTCCTGTGTATCAAATGGATGTTAAAAGTGCTTTCTTGTATGGAAAGATTGATGAAGAAGTATGTTACTAAGAAGTTTTATTTGTATCCAAGGTTCTTACAACTCATTATAAACCACCAGCTAAAAGAACCCTCAGAACATACAAATATTGAGCCAAGTAATAAAATGACTATCAAAATGTTTGCTTTTCTAAGGAAAAATGGGAAAGGTTTTTCTGGTACTATCACTCCCTTGTCCCAATACATTTTGGATATTGTGGCTGCTGTTAATGAGGATGAAGAAGCTGGAACTCCCACAGCTTCCCATCACACATCCTCATCTTCAAGTTTAAATGAATCATCCTCAAATGAACCCCAAAATACCCATTCACCTAGGACTTCACAAGAAAAGGGCACTATGTTACCTCAGACTAGTGCTAGTATGGAAGCAGATGAGGCTGCCATAGGTGATGGAGATGGCATGAAGGAAGGGGCTGACACTACTGTCTCTGGTTTAGTAACTGAGCAGGCCAGTGTCAACATAAGTAAGTCCCCAACCTTGGCAACATCTATTGCTGAAGGTTCATTTGAACCTGCTGCACAAGATGGTAACCCCAGCCAACTGGCTAATATGGGGGGCTCAGATGTTCAACCTAGGGTTGAGACTGAGTTTTTGTCCCAAGATTCACCTCTCAGGGAAGTTAACACATCCCGAAGTGATGAGGACAGTCATGGAACTACTCATGAATTGATGGATGATACTGTACACATTGTCAATGCCCATGATACACCTCTCGGACCAGGTCACACAGGTCGAAGTGTTGAGGCTAGTCTTGAACATCCACATATTGAATTGATGGCTACTCCACTTGTACAAAATGTCAATGTCAATGATCCACCTCTCGGGTCAGGTAACACAGACCGAAGTGGTGAGACTATTATGAAACAACTTGATGAATTGACGGATAAATGTACAAAATTGTCAAAAGAGGTTCTTGCTCTTACTGAAGAGTTGCAGGTGATGAAGGATACTCAAAACTCTCAAGATGCAATCATTCACAGACTGAAGTTAAGGGTAAAGCATTTAGAGAAGGTTCAATGGCAAAGAGCAAGATCTTCTCATCTCATGAAATTCAAGAAAAGGAAGATTTCCAAACCATGTTTGGAGGAGGATGCTTCCAAACAGAGGAGGAATGGTCAGGAGGATGTAATAGGTTCAGGGGAGGTACTCAAGGATTCAGGGGAGGTTGTAAAGGAAAAAGGTGAAAATGTTGCTGATACTTGTGAAAAGAGTGCACAAATTGAATCTGCTGCTGGTGCAGAACACTCTGCTGTTGGGCTAAAGAAATCTGCTGCTGATGAAGCGAAAAGTGTACCGCTTTTAAGGGGTCATTTAAGCCCTAAATCATATTTATTTGATCAAATATTGCCCTAAATCGTTCCTTTTGTCATTTTAGGTACTTTTGAGGAGAAATCTGGAAAAGGAGGCATTTTGGACGTTTTTGGAGCATAAAAGTGAAGAAAACGACAAAGTCTCAAAAATCGGCTAAAAGTTACCTTTGACGGCGTCAGATTTTACTCTGGACGGCGTCATGGCTTGGCAAGAAAAGGTGGATGTGAAATTTACTCATGATAAGCCAGTGAAAATTGCATGTGAATTCTGACGGCGTCACGCTTTCACCTGATCAAGGGCGTCACGGCTTAATTCAAAGAGGGACGGCGTCACGTTCAAGGTCTGACGGCGTCAAGCCTTGATAAGCCAGAACGGATTTTGGAGAGCTAAAGAGGGACGGCGTCAAGAAGGTCACCCGAGAACCCTAAAAGCGGCGAGGTGACGGCGTCACACTCCATAACGTGACGCCGTCAGATGTAAAAATCTATATATAGTTTTGCAATTCTTTGTCATTAGTGTGGAACTTAGTGTGGAATTTTTGGGAGAAAACCCTAAGACGATTTTAGCATCTTTTTCAAGGCTTTTTGCCTTGAGATCTTCCATGTTACATTGAAGATAAGTTATCAATTAATCATTCAATATGTCTATGTGTTGTTTGATTCTATCTTGTTCTTGTCTTTTGATTAACATGTTAGGCTAGATTTATCTTGTGTTTGCTTAGATCTAATGAAACCTAGCTATTGATTATTGGTTATTAGTGTGTTATTAGTTGTATTGGATGATTGTTTATCTATGTTAGGCTTAAGAAAACTGGCTAACTTCCTATTCGGTAACTTGCTTGAACGTCTTAAGAAACATGAACCAAATGCGTACTAAAGGTTTTTATGGTTGTATTTAATGCACAAGCGAATTCTAGTGATCCCATGTTAGGAGCTTCCTAGCCGGCTCGACATAGGAGTGAAGTAGGAGCTTGTAGAGTTGGGGAAGTACGTACGCCACCCCACGATTGGTATTAAGGAATACACCCGTCATCCACGCGACTAATACACACTAATCAACCGGTAAAAGATAGTTAGGGAGTAAGGAAATCTAAGTAAACACATTTCTCTACACTTAAGTTTCCACCAACTTTTTATTTTCAGTTATTTATTTTATTTGCATTCGTAGTAATTTGGGTTAGTTGACTAGCAACTAATTCCGCCCACTCTTTCAAACCCGAGATTTTACTTGCTTTCATAAAAAGTATAAAAACATAAAAAAGAATCTTCCTCAACCCTTAGACCTATTAGAGTAGTCTTTCATACCTAACGAACACTATTCCCTGTGGAGAACGATCAATCCCCCATACTTACCACTACACTATACTACATCGGTCAGGTACACTGCCTGGTGGGGTTGTAAGCCTCTTGAGATCCCTCGAGAGGTAAAACCTGTTGTAAGGTTGCAAAACCACGCATCAAGTTTTTGGCGCCGCTGCCGGGGAATAGTTATTGTTTAGGTTGAATTTTTATTTTATTAGGTCTACTCGCTAGATTCCTTTCTAGTGAGATTTTTATTTTCTTTTTCTAGGATTTTCTTTAGTCTATCTTTTTCTTTGTGTCTTTGTTCGTAAAAGAAATTTCCATTGACTCTTCCGTTCACCATTATGGAGAACGTGAATCCACTACATAATCTACCCCTTCCACTCCAAAATGACATCTTTATGTTCCGTCGACATAATGGTGAATCTTTTTCCGATACATGGACTCGTTTCAAATACTTATTAAAAAAGGTCTTTTATCATGGTCTTGACTTATTGTTTCCACTTCAAATCTTTTACACTCGTATCGACCGCCAAACCCAGCAGGAGATTGAAAATATGGAAGATGGGAAAATGTGGGATTATGGTGATGAAGAGGCATGGGAAATCTTTGAGATTCTCGCCCAAAAAAGAAGTGGAACATGTGACCCAAAAAATGCAAGCTTAGACCTATTTGGTATTTGGATAAATCAATCGGAAGGTTTGTTTAGGAATGAGGTGGGTAGAGTTGAGGTACCTAAGTGCATGTCATGGTTAGGCACTACCATAATACAAGATGAACACATAGGTGATCTTAATGAGATGGAGGATATAGTAGAAAACCCAAGCCCACCAAGTACCCCACAAGTCCCACCATCACTTGAGGCATACACACCACCCGTGACTTACCCGGAAGAAGTAGAAGAGACTATAGGAACCCCAATAGAGGTAGAGCCCTTGGACCAAACACAACTAGAAGAAATAGGTTTGAATAATTGTAGTCACAACCTTTCTTTTAGTTCTATGGAAGTTCCTAGTTTTGATGAACCGGAGCCTCAACCGAGACCCTTACCCAAATTTCCATCCTTAGATGTGAATTTAGGAATTGAAAAAGGTCCCGATCAACCCATCAAACCATATAGTCCGGATAGTCTTACGTTGGAGGTAGTAGACTCTAGGCCTTGTAGAGAGGAAGCTAACATAGGAGTGAACCATGACCTTACATACTTACATCACCCATTTATGATTGATCACAAGAAACATTATGGGTTTAAACCGGGTTTATTAGGTCAAGATGGATTCCCAACTAGGAGTCTCTCGAAGTTGATAGAAGATGATCCCTTTTTAGGAGGAAACTCAAAATCACCCATTGACCAAAGTGAACTAGGCAAGGTTATGATGAAAGGAGCACACCCCTTTGAGCATATAATTCATCCACCACTCTTTCCTCACGTGGCATACTCCTACCGAGCTGGTGTGTATCGCTACTATCACCCGCACTTAATCCTAAGTGTAGGGAAAACCTCTCCTTTATCCATTAAATAAGGGTAGAGTCAGGCTCATGACTCGAACAAAAACAAGCGCTTCTTGGGAGGCAACCCAAGCTTTATTTGCTTTATTTGTTTGATTGTTTGTTTATTTAATTTTATTTGTTTCCGTATGCATTTCTTATTCTTTTTGTTTACTGTTCATGTCTCAAATATAAATTGTGAAAATGCTTTATTTTGTTTTTAACTTCGTCTTAACTACATATAAAGGTATTTTGCAAAAGATAAGTGTAAGGGAAATCCAAATTTGTTTTTAAGAACAAGATTGAACATGAACGATAACAATGAGATATAAGCATGCATATTAGTATTTGTTTGAGTCAAATGCTTGTATCGAGTCATAATGATGTTTTGCAGGAATTCCAGGAAGGAAGGTAAAGGTTTTTCCAGAAATTTTCCGGAAACTTAAAATGAGAATTTTTGTCAGGTCATTTCTGACGGCGTCAGGGTTTATAACCTGACGGCGTCAGATTTAACTTTCAGAAATTTTTGAAAGTTTTGTTTTCATAAAAAGTTTTTATTAAATCTCCAACTTATAATCTCCAGGAATCTGCAAAAATTATCATTCCACAAGCATTATATCCTTATATATATAGATTTATCCCGCCGATGTTATGCAGGTTTTCGTGTTTGTTTTCTCAGGTTTAACAGGTTATTTTGGACAAGGAAATGTTTTTGAATCAAGCTTATGGCGATGCATTAGTCATGGAGCTTCAACATTACTTTGGAAGAAGATCTAACCGTGTAACTTCATTATCCACCGAGCGAATCAGGGGAGTATTTGATTTCAATCTTTTACTTTTTGCTTTTACATCTTGTTATTTGAACATTGGGGACAATGTTCATCTTAAGTGTAAGGGGGGGTAAAAATACGATTTTAGAGAATGCTATTACGCTTGATGTTTGTTTGTTTAATAGTAGATGTGTAATAAAACTGAGATAAATACCTGTTAGGGTAATTTTAGTGCCAAATTTAAAATTTTTTACAACATTTAGGAGTGAAACTTTGATCTTAATGAGCGTCTCACGGATAGGAGTTATATGACTAGCACAAAAACCGTACCACTAAAAAATTTTTCACCCCCAAATATGTGAGGTTCGCCCCTAGAATTGGTAGGAAAAGCATTTATGCTATGATGTGTGTACCGGTAGCACTTAGATTCTAGAACTTGCGTTAGGACCATTCCAAGGCCATAAGTGAGACTACATTCGTGTAGTTAGATTTACTACATGATAAGAGGCATTAGGATTAACCCATTGTTTTACACCTGTGTTTTTGTTATAATTACTTTGGCTACATTAGTCAAGTAATTCTCCCACACCCTTTGCGTTGTACTCATTTTTAGTACACGATACCCCTAGTACACCCCTCAGAGCCTATCTTTTCGTTTCGACCTTTAAGCATTTTACTTAAAGGAAGAATTTGTTACACCCCACTAAAATGTACACCCAAATCGCCTTAGCCTACCTTGTATGCACTCATTTTTAGTGCATTATTGTGACAACATTTGTTTAAACCCAAGTTAATTATCTAGTTGATTACATGGTTGCTAAGTCGAGTCATATCCTTGTACATATTGTTTTGGGACGATTGGGACTCATGGGTAAAGTACTAGTGTAATAGAGTAATGGGGAAGAACATCATTTATTACCCCCATATGTGCTAAATATTTTAAAAGTACTCCAAGTTTTTCAATTATCTTAATTCGAGTCATTAGAATAGTTATTTGTAAAGTTATGTAAAAGTTTAAGTGTAAGGGGAATGCAACGCCCCTATGATGTATTATTTTGGATGGTAGGGCAAGAGTGTATGCAAAAAAAAAAAAAAAAAAAAAAAAAAAAAAAAAAAAAAAATCAAGAAAAATACAAAAAAATGAGAAAAAGAAAAGTAGAAAAAACATACGGACTACCATCCCGTTTTATTTTATGTTTATTTTATGTTTTTGTTATTTTCTTTCATTAGCTTAAATCGAGTCGAGTCTTGGCTTAGCAACATTGTATAGTACATGTAATTAATCAAGATCTTTAACTCGCCACCAGTAAAATATCCTTTATCCAACAAAACCGTATTTTCCTTTTCCTTACACCTAACGTTATAACCCATGTAAAAGCCCTCTTTGATAGTTTATCTTAGGTGCTTACGCCTAGTGGAGGAGGTTTTCGATCCTTTCCCAAGCCTATGGTAATCTATTTGCTATGACAGGTAGTGAGAGATATTATCCGTTTCCATTTATGAGATTTATTTTGATAACACTTGAGAGATGTGAGTATCTAAACACTACTTGTGAGGTGCTAGTTTATAATCTCCGTGCTTATTATGACTAAAGAGGAACGATTATTTGTTGTAATTACTTTTATGTTAGTATTAAATGACCCCTAACTTGTATTTTGATTAGAATAAAAGCGCATTTGCTTGAGGACAAGCAAATCTCAAGTGTAAGGGTATTTGATGAAGCGAAAAGTGTACCGCTTTTAAGGGGTCATTTAAGCCCTAAATCGTATTTATTTGATCAAATATTGCCCTAAATCGTTCCTTTTGTCATTTTAGGTACTTTTGAGGAGAAATCTGGAAAAGGAGGCATTTTGGACGTTTTTGGAGCATAAAAGTGAAGAAAACGACAAAGTCTCAAAAATCGGCTAAAAGTTACCTTTGACGGCGTCAGATTTTACTCTGGACGGCGTCATGGCTTGGCAAGAAAAGGTGGATGTGAAATTTACTCATGATAAGCCAGTGAAAATTGCATGTGAATTCTGACGGCGTCACGCTTTCACCTGATCAAGGGCGTCACGGCTTAATTCAAAGAGGGACGGCGTCACGTTCAAGGTCTGACGGCGTCAAGCCTTGATAAGCCAGAACGGATTTTGGAGAGCTAAAGAGGGACGGCGTCAAGAAGGTCACCCGAGAACCCTAAAAGCGGCGAGGTGACGGCGTCACACTCCATAACGTGACGCCGTCAGATGTAAAAATCTATATATAGTTTTGCAATTCTTTGTCATTAGAGTGGAACTTAGTGTGGAATTTTTGGGAGAAAACCCTAAGACGATTTTAGCATCTTTTTCAAGGCTTTTTGCCTTGAGATCTTCCATGTTACATTGAAGATAAGTTATCAATTAATCATTCAATATGTCTATGTGTTGTTTGATTCTATCTTGTTCTTGTCTTTTGATTAACATGTTAGGCTAGATTTATCTTGTGTTTGCTTAGATCTAATGAAACCTAGCTATTGATTATTGGTTATTAGTGTGTTATTAGTTGTATTGGATGATTGTTTATCTATGTTAGGCTTAAGAAAACTGGCTAACTTCCTATTCGGTAACTTGCTTGAACGTCTTAAGAAACATGAACCAAATGCGTACTAAAGGTTTTTATGGTTGTATTTAATGCACAAGCGAATTCTAGTGATCCCATGTTAGGAGCTTCCTAGCCGGCTCGACATAGGAGTGAAGTAGGAGCTTGTAGAGTTGGGGAAGTACGTACGCCACCCCACGATTGGTATTAAGGAATACACCCGTCATCCACGCGACTAATACACACTAATCAACCGGTAAAAGATAGTTAGGGAGTAAGGAAATCTAAGTAAACACATTTCTCTACACTTAAGTTTCCACCAACTTTTTATTTTCAGTTATTTATTTTTTTTGCATTCGTAGTAATTTGGGTTAGTTGACTAGCAACTAATTCCGCCCACTCTTTCAAACCCGAGATTTTACTTGCTTTCATAAAAAATATAAAAACATAAAAAAGAATCTTCCTCAACCCTTAGACCTATTAGAGTAGTCTTTCATACCTAACGAATACTATTCCCTGTGGAGAACGATCAATCCCCCGTACTTACCACTACACTATACTACATCGGTCAGGTACACTGCCTGGTGGGGTTGTAAGCCTTTTGAGATCCCTCGAGAGGTAAAACCTGTTGTAAGGTTGCAAAACCACGCATCAGCTGCTGAATCAGATGATGATACATTACCCTTAGCCCAAGTACTGCTAAACCTTGCAACCAAAACATCCACACCATTCAAACAACAACAACTTTCACAACAAGAACAATCTGTTGTTGCTCCTACTTCAAAATCTGTTGTCTCTAGACCCAAGGCCAAAGGTATTTTCATAAGAGAACCCATTCCCACACCAAAACTTGTACCATCATCCATTGCATCAAAGGATAAAGGAAAAGGTAAACTTGTTGAACAACCTACACCTTATCCTACACACCTTCCATTTGAGTTCTGGCCAAAAGAAGATCAGGATAGGCATGATGAATATGCTGCAATAAAATTGGTAGAACAAGATGAAGAGGAAGAGCTTCAAAAGCAAAGGAAGTTGGCTGAGAATGAAGCAAAGACTAGAGCATTGTTGGATGAATGGGATAATGAAAGGGCTAAGAATGAGGCTGTGATCAGATGGGCTAATATGGTAAAGGAGGAGTTACAAGATGACTTTGCTGATAAGAATGAGTTTGATTTCTTGGAGGAGTTTAGAGCAAAACAGAAGAAGAAATTGATTGCTGCAAGGAAGAAGAAGAAAGTGCTTAAACCTCCTACTGTAAAACAACTCAGAACTCATCATGAATACTACTTGAAAAATATGAAGAATTGGAAGCTAAAAGATTTGAAAATTTATTCAGATGATGAAGTAAGAAAGATGTATGAAACAGCAAAGAAGGAGATTGATAGGAAATTTGATGATGATGAGGTAGTTAAGTTAACAAGAAAAGTGGATCCATGGACTTATAAAACTCCAGAGTCAAATGCTACTTTGAAAGCATCCGGAAGTGATTTGGAGAAGCAAAGTGATCAGCAAACTATGGAGGTTGAAAGGGAAAAGATTAAGGATGTCATTGGTTATAAGAGAACTGGTAAGCGAAGTAAGATGGTGGCTAGGAAGAAAAGAAGAGTTACAACTGAAGAAAGTTATAAGAACAAACAAGAGGAAGCAGATGCTATGAAAGCCATTATGGACTTCACAGTTCATAAACCACAGCCAGAACCTGAATTAATCAATGCAGTTCCGTTATCAACAAAGTATCAAATCATCTCTTATACCTATGATGTGTTTGATGTATGTGAAGCAAAATGGGAAATCATGAGATCTAACTTTGCATGTGAAAAGTATGTTAGATTTTCTCAGATGCTGGAGTACATGGATAGGGATGATATTGTGCAACTCTGGAAACTTTACAAGGAAAGATATAGTGACAAGAAACCAGAGGTAGTGCCAGAAAGAGTACATTATCATTTTCTGAGAAACATGTTTGAACCTAATGAAAGGAGTACTGAATGGCAAAATTTGAGAACTTCAAAGAAGGTTGTCAAGTGGTACTTATATCAGTCATGTGGAGTACATGAACAGATTGGAAATAGTGGTTTGGGTATCTACATGTTGATAGAAAAAGATTATCCTTTCTACAACAATGTTGATATTCTTACTGATGTGTTGCAACCAGGAATGTTAATGTTACAAAGGCCATTTGTATCAGATTATCAAGCAGGTGTGCTAATTGAGAAGTATAAAAAGATTCTGCAAGAAAAGACTTCAAGGCAGTAAGTGTTTGGAAACATCCTCTTGGTGATTAGCTGGGCTTATAGGAAACTTGATGATTTTTGAAGAAAAATATCAAGTTTAGGGGATGATTGTTGGGTTTTAAGGATGCTGCTGCTCTTGGTATTTATTGAAATACACTAAGTATAACTCTGCTGCTAAGTATAACTCTGCTGCTAGTGTATTTACTCTGCTGCTGGATATCTGATGGTTGAACAATAAGCTAAGTGTGATTCTGCTGCTAGCTACGAAGACTCTGCTGCTAGAGAAATTATGCTGCTGCTTATTGGATATGTATAGTATGTTAAGGATAAGTACAGAAAAGATACGTAAAGATATTTTTCGTGTATAGAAAGTTTTGTAACCGACTAGGACTCCTTAGTCTATAAAAGGAGGATCTAGGGTTAGGTTTTACATACGTATCATTATTGTTTTACACTTCAAGGTTTCTTGTAACCCCGTTGCTATTCAGAGCAATCGTATTAATATATTGAAGTGTTGTTTGAGAATTCATTTGTGTTTAATTCTTCTTAAGATCAAGTATTAATTTCCGCATAATATTTGATATACAACTCAAGATCAGTTTCTATACCGATTGCGTTAGGTTTATATCTAAAGTAATTAATAAGATCGTGAAGCTCAACTGGGATCAACATCTGCTCTTTTGAACTTAACTTATTTCAGCTTTGTTCCTATTTCAATGTTTAATATAATTTCAAGTTTTCAGTTAATTCAGTACTTTAAATTTATTGTTGTTTCAAGTTTAAAAGCTTCTCTTTCCAGTTTAATAAGTTAACATAAGCCTGTGATAGCTTGTTGTTAGCTTATTATTGCTTAATTCAGTTTCAATTTCTAAATTTCCAAAAAAGTCAAAAAGTCAACTCTAGTCAACATTACTGTACATATGCTTATTTCATTGCTTAATTGGACTGTTTTAGCTTATTTGTCATTATTGTTGCCCTTTTTTTGTTGCCTCAATAGTTAGAATTGCCTGAGTTTGTTTTCTCTTAAATATCTTTGAAAAAGCAAAAAATTAGCTTAAACATGGTCTAGCTTATTTCATTGCTTGTTTGCTGTTGAAACTTGTTCATTAAGGTTTAATTAAGTTAGTTAATTAGTGTTAACTCTGAATCATAGCTTATTTTTGTCACTCATAGTGTAAATCTCAAATTCAGTCACATAAAGGACTGTTTGGTTTAAGCTTATTCAAGGGTCTAATTTTGCCTCTACTGTTCACTTGCACCTTATCTAAGTTTGATCTTGATTAATGCAACATATAGGAGTTGTTAGTGTAAGCTTATTGTCTATTTTTGAAGGATTTTAGGTTTTGAGTGAATTAGTGGAATCTTAGAACTTGAATTGATCACATAAGCTTGCAATAAGCCTGAGCTCATTTAACCATCATTTTGGAATTTCTAATATCCATCTAGTCTGCAATCAGTCACTATTTCATTACCTTTGAGCCTTGTATTGCCTTTGTAGAAATTTGCATTAGCAGACCCTCAGGACCCTTTCTCAGTCTGCAACATATTTGAAGGTTTGATTTGAATGCTTAATTTTGATGTTTAGATCCTAAATTTCAGTTTTCAAGTAGATTGTTAGGTGTAGTTTTCTATTCCATTAAGTGAATCTCAGTTTTTAGCTTATTTGGGCTCATAAATAAGCTCAAAAGTACCCCTTTGGCCTGAGGTCTGCCCTGCACCATCACCTATATCAGCAGCCCTTATTCCTTTTTAGTGCTTATTTGCTTATTGCAATAGCTTTTTCTAGTTTCCTTGGCTTATTTATAGTTATAATTGTTCCAAGTAGCTTATTTCCATTTACATTTAGCTTATTAATCAGCTTATAGCTTATTGGCTTGAATTCTTAGTTCTTAGGCCTTTTAAGCCTTACTGTTGAGATTAGCAGCTTATTTCTAGCTTATCAGTGAGTTTTAAAAATATTTCTTTTGTAAAAGTTGTTAGTTATTAGCTTATTATTAAGTAGCAAAAAGAAAATTCCAAAAATAAAATAAAAGCAAAAAGGTCAGGAGTGGGATTCGAACCCCAGTCACTGGACTCACCACACACACACCTTACCAACTGCCCTTGGGTCTTTTTCAGTTAAGACTCCACACCTTTTTTATTTAACCCACTTTTCCTTTTTAAAGCTTATTTCCACAGTTTGCTTATTAACTGCTTATTCAGAAAAGCAGTTAGCCCAATTTTATTTTTCATAGGTTCTAATTATCATTACGTAATTTCCAAGAATTTTTCATAATTTTCCAAGTTCATTTAGTATTTTTAATTAATTTTTCTTTTACATTTAGTTTTTAATTCATAATAAAAAATATAAAAGTCAAAAAAATATAAATCTTTTTTCTAAAATTTTCTTTTATTATTTAGGATTTAATAAAAATAATTTTACACTTGTAAGATTAGATTTCCATATATCTTAGTTTTTGCCCGTTTTAATAATTTCCGTTTCGCGTTTTTTATATAAATTGTGTTAATCTTAATTTTCTAGTGAGAATTTGTTTCTCATTATTTAATTAGATTAGAATTAAAAAATAAAAAAATTCCTTATCCCACTCATCAGTCACTCTAATCCCAAACCTTAAACGATTGCCCATTCACACCTCGTTGGGACACGACCCGGGTAATCACTTACCTGGTATCACACATATCACAAACGTGAGTTTTTACAAGTTAGCCTTTTTCCTAAAGGGTTGATGTTACACCCCGTTCCCGCTTAGACCAAAATTTAAAACTTTTTTCACGGAAACGACTCACTTTTACGGACACCTGCTTACTCTTTTGACCACTGAAAAAAATCTATAAACTTTCAGACATTTAAACTATTTTTAGATGAAAGTAGACTCAATTACCTTCAAAACGATAGGTCGCACGACCCATTTTGACTTACGGATTAAAAGATATGATTTTTCGAAAACTGCCAAAAATCTGCACAGTCGGCTCTGACAGCGTCAGGCCCAAGCCTGACAGCGTCAAGCCTTGATAGGCCAGACGAATTTTTGGAGTTTAAAGGGTGACGGCGTCAAGAAGGCCATCAAGAACAAAACTCAGAGCCTTGATAGGCCAGAGAATTTTTGGAGTTTAAAGGGTGACGGCGTCAAGAAGGCCATCAAGAACAAAACTGCAATTTCACCACTAAAACCCATTTTGACCCATTTCATGACAAAACCACTTATACCACTTCCGTTTTACACCAAAATTGACCAAATTCATTATATTTACATAACAAACATGTTCCAATGACGCTTGACCCGTTTACCACCCAAAATGGGTACATTTACTCTTTTGCCAAACACCCCCCTTAAACATTGACTATAAACCACTTAACGCACTTGGACACACCGTTACCCACCCGAACTTTACCAAAAGCATTACATTAACATAACCAACATGTTCCAAGGGCACTCAACCCGTTTACAACCCAAAATGGGTACGAACACGCTTAAACCAAACACCCCATTATCATTACTCAAAAACACTTAAAACACATTTTGACCCATCGATAGGCTCCCAAATCGTTCCACGACTTTGACACACATTATAGGACTCATAAAAGAGACTCTCGGGGGTACAACATTGACTCGAGCTCGGTATTCTACCTAGCTCCTATGCTTATTATCTCCCAAATCCGCTTCCAAATCCCTATGCTATAATCCAAGCCAAGTTATCCCCATCGCCATTAACCTACAAAACGTTGACAACTGAAAGAATAAGCTTACGCTTAGTAAGTAAAACGATAATCACATAACATCATATTTCAATCAAACACATAAGCATCACATATCTCCAAACACTTACTTAGCTACTCCACTCTCTAATTCTTGCATAATCACCTAACATCAACTTACCATCACAACTAAATTCACCACTTAGATCCTATTCATCCTAGCATATAAGCATATATCCAACCTCTTATCACTAATCACAAACATACATAACACATACATGTTAGACATCCATATAATACATGCCATCATCATTTTACTTACCTTGGTCCAAGCTAAACAACATCAAGAACATCATCAACAATACAATCTTCCATCATCATCATCATCCTTCATAACTAATCAAGACCTAATAACATAATAATCAAATACATAAACAAGGGTTAACAAAACCCATTAAACAAAATCATCTTTCTTACCAAATCATCATATGATTACACCTAGATCATATGATGATATCCCACTTTCCTACTCATCTACAACTTCACTAAAACAAGATAATAGATTACTTACTTGCATAAGATCATAACTAAGGAAGGCCATAAACACTAGGACTTGATCATCTTCATCTTCTTCATCTCCTCTAAATCACCATCTCACTTTTTCCCTCTCTTTTTCCTTCACTAAGAACCGGTCTTCACCTTATCAATAATAGAAGACTTATCTAGAAATTCCTAGATAAAATAGTTAGGTAGCAAGTTTGGTCATTTGGCAAGAGTGACCCCTCAAGTTCCTTTCCTCCTACTTTGGCCACAAACACTTAATAACACTTTTATAACTTATATAATACTTTACCAATTTTAGTCCTTTAGGTCCATTTTCATCTAGGGTGGGGTCCCAACACCTGGAAAACGGGTGTTACAGTTGATTTGTCTTTATTCACGTGAATCCGTCTGGCATTATTTATATATACACTTTAGCACGAATCAAATTTTGGCGCCGCTGCCGGGGAGGTTGTGTTGCGACAATATCGTTGAGATTTAAAACGATTAGTGACTTGAGATCATTCTTTCAGAAGTTTCCTGTTTCCCATAAACCCCATATAAAAAACAAAAATATTTTTCTTTTCTTTTATATATATAATATCATATAAAAAATAAAAACTGTAACATCCCGCCTACTCAGACCACAATATTGTCCGCTTTGCCCGCAGGCTCACGGCTTTGTTTTTGTGGCCTCATTTGAAGACTTCCCGGCAGGTCACCCAAGCCAGTACTACTCTCACATGAGCACGCTTAACTGCCAGTTCCTAAGAACCCCACTCGCAGTAGACCACAAAACGCGTTGTGTCATTGTAAGGCGAATGTTATCTTATGAACCCAGCATCTCTCCAGGCCACAGCCGATGTGGGATTTGCCTAGGGTGTTACAATCACCCCCCCTCAGGGACTCATCGTCCTCGATGAGGTTTGCCCCACCATCCCGAACGGCTCAGGAGTACTACAAGTCGTAAACCTGGCTCTGATACCATAATTGTAACACCCCAACCCGGCAAGGGTAGAAGTATTACGCAAATGGTGACATATCAAAGGCAAGCATAACATACGACTTACATAATATAAATGGTTTACAATATTACAAAGGAAATATGCCAAATCTACGTAGTCATACATAAATGAATACTAAAACTAAAGGTATCGCCTTCAAAAGCTAATCTCTCATCCCAAAGCAAACCCAAGCTCCTGGCTTCCTACTAAAACCTGCCGCAGGAAAAGAAATGCGGCTGAGCTTAAAAAGCCCAGTGAACAGATATATAATAAACGGGAACCAAAATCAAATGGAACTGAATAGACATATCATAATGAATGAGATATAAGAAAAGAAAATAAAGAGTAAAGGTTTAGGACAGTCATCCACCACGAGCCCATAACTCAAAGTCATAATCTCAAAGTCAACATCTCAAAATCATAGTCTCACAATCAGAGGGGATACCTCTCAGACAACCAGATAATATGAGGGGTGTCCTCATGTATCAAAGGGGTGGAGTAGCTAGCTCCCAGAAATGTGAAAGGCGTGTA
Source organism: Artemisia tridentata subsp. tridentata (assembly GCA_021014915.2). Taxonomy (NCBI): domain Eukaryota; kingdom Viridiplantae; phylum Streptophyta; class Magnoliopsida; order Asterales; family Asteraceae; genus Artemisia; species Artemisia tridentata. Next base: position 300,913,767 of record CP139501.1, on the reverse strand, counting down.
TTGCACACAGCACCAGTCACCTCAAAGTCATACTCAAAGTCATAGTTAAATCCACTAAACATACATGCCTAGGATTGCAATCCATACGCCCCCACTCAAAGTCAATCTCAAAATCATAATCTCAAAGTCATCATGGCCATATCATAATATAAAAGGGGACGGCGTGAGAAATCACTCCCCCACACAGGAGTCATGCCAGTGGTGCATCACAGACATGGCCAGGTTACCTTCCTGGCTAGGAAACAAAAAGGTGGCTCGGGTATCAAACTAAGAGTCATATCTCAAGGTCATCTCAAAGTCATATATCAGAAATGTATCTCAACGTCATATCAAAGCATATCTCAAGGTCATGTCAAAAGTGAATCTCAAAGTCATATGAAAAGTTCATATCAAAAGGTTCATAGCAAAAGGGTCAAAGTATCAGATGGTCAAATTTTCAAAAGGTTTAATATCAAAAGTACTTTTCAAAAGGTTTTCTCTTAAGGTTCATTTAAAACAATGCTTCAAAATAGTTTTCATAAATGGTCTTTCAAATAGTTTTCATAAAACGAACTTCAAAAATTGTTTTCTTAAATCCAATATATCATGCTTGAAAAAACCCTTTCACAATACTTTACTTAAAACATTTCCATCTCATATCAATAAGGTCTTCATATCATAGGTCCAAAATCAGAGATCAAGGTCGAAGCAGAGGTGTCATAGCAAAAGATCGTAACTGAGTATCAATCAGATATTTAACAGATCGGAAAAGAATCATAGGAAACCTTACAGAGAAGGTCAGAATATCTGTACCTTATTCCAAAGCAAAGCACAAACCAAAAGAATAAGATGCAAAGGATCATGTCCTCTCCTTCTTCACACCTAGAGGGGTAGAAAAGAATTACAACCCTTTCCATTTTAAGTATTACAGATGATCGTATTCATAGTTTAGGATTCATAATGTCTTTTACAAAGTTTTAGTGTTCATATAGTAGTTTTCATAATTTAGGGTTCATTTGGTAATTAGCATAAGTTTAGGGTATAATATGAAAATATCATCAAGTTACAGATTTTACAAGTCATGACCTTTGGTTTTAGCCAAATATCCATTTACACCCTTTAGGTTACACAATAAACACATCACACCCTTTAGTTTACAATTTTTACCCTTTTATAACTTCGCACAGTTTTATATACGAAATTGTTAGGTTTTCTATAAATCATAAACCATACAAAAACTCAGTAATAAAATACCCAAAAATTTCCAGAGATGTCCACATGTCTTAAGTATTTTATCAAATTTTTCCAGATTTTATTATGTAGTATAGGTATGTATTAAAATTCACTTAAACCAACTCGTCCAGATTTCTGAGAAGTTTTACTATACGAAAAGTTATCAATTAGGAACCCTTTAAGAAAAATTCATAAAAATCTATAAAAATTCCAGGAAGTATTATACATCTTATAGATTACCCAGTTCAAAGGACACATTCTAATTCGTTATGGTTAGAAAATGATAAATGAAAAACCCGGACTGTTTTCCAGGCTTTACAAATCCGATCAGACATGTGATTTCCCAAAAATCAAAAAGTAGCCTTCCCGGCCTCTAAAAATTACAAACTAAATTTTCCCAGGTAGCCAATTCAATGAACTTAGTTTTAGACTCCCGAAACATGAAAATATACGTTCGTATGACCAAGTTACAGCCGGTTAAAGTCGGTTAAAGATTCACCTCAGAAGCAGTTTTTATATAACATGAAATCACTTAGGGTTTTATTCATCCAAATCATTAGTTTTTCACTCCAAACGAATTTGGTTGAGTCCATAACATATTTAGGTCATTCTATATCAGTTCATAACATATTTAAATCGAATTAAACACCATATAAACAGCCCTTCGATTCACATAATCAGTTTTTAAGATTTTTAGGGTTTTCATGATTTCATGTGATTAGTTTTTGATTCATAATTCGAATAGAACACATATAGGCGAAAGAATGATGGAACAAGTGATACTATACCCTTGTAGAACACGAAGAACACGAACTCAATGGATCAAAACACCACACGAAAGCCCCTTTCTTCCTCTCCTCTCTTGATCGATCGACCATGGATCAAAACAAAGGGAATTAAGGTTTTTGTTGTTACAAATCAATTCACAAGGACTTAAGACATTGAAGACATGTTACCTTAAGATGAATAACACAACAATGGAGCAAAATCAACCTTCCTTTGCCTCTCCAAATTCTCGACAGCAGCAGTTTCAAAGGACAGCAGGTTTGTTTTTGGTGTTTAGGGTTTCCTTTTGGTTGTTTGTGAAGACCGGTGTTAATAGGGATCAAATAAGGAGTATGGGCTGCTGAAATAGTGTTGGGTCGTGGGTTTGGAGGAGGGAAAAGAGGATTGGATCGGCCTATAAGCCCAAACACACAACACATATGCCAAGTTTCATTTTCTTCCTCGTTTTATAAACACGACTTACACGTAACCAATTTTTTAGAACAACATAATTATAACTTGTTGGGTTTTTGGTTCAAATGACTAAGTAACGCTTATAAATATTATTGGTAGCTTGTAAAATTATTTTATGGTGCCTCATAATCATTCCATGTCATAATTGTTTCGTTTTCATATGTTTTGCGAATTATTTGTAAGTTATATATGTTTTATTTAAATTTTCAAATTCTGAGGGCATTTTGGTCTTTTAATACGTTTTAGATTTTCGGGTTTTACAACTCTTCCCCTCTAACGAAAAAAATTTCGTCCTCGAAATTTGCAAGGAAATCAGAAATGAACGGATCGAAACAAAATAGTGACATACCAGACCAGAATACAAAATGCGGATAACTAGCTTGTATCGATTCCTCGGTTTCCCAGGTAGCTTCCCGCTCTGGGTGGTTCTTCCAAAGAATCTTTACGAACGGAGATGAAACGAAACAGAAGACACAACGGACAGCGAACGGAAACGTAAAAAGACTTGTTTCTCTTGACTCTTCATTGCCGATCCAAAAGTAACTTCAGTTCCCAGAATTGACATATCATACGAAATTCAGATTGCAAGAATCATATCCCAACATGACAGAGGATTATCATATTCTCTCAGAAGAGATACTGGAATACGTAGGACTTTGATGGACATGCCGTCCATAGAATTCGATTAAGCAAATCAGATGAGATCGTACATAATACAGATTGTTGATGATATCAAATGGCATAAACTTATAGCAGAACTTAAGATTCTTATCGGAATAACAAGGGTCAGTAACCGCGTATCGAGAATCCAACGTATCAATCGCATAACGGCGAAACAGATTAAGCGTATAGGTGGAACGAACCTAAATCTTACAAATGCGAAATTTCTCACATCTCTAATCAAAATTCTAAGGTTTCTAAAGTACTCCTCGAAATATCCTATGAACACAATGAGGGTACGTCATATGACGTAAGTATTATCACGTTCGCGAACCGTCATAATACCAGCATCATATGAGTATACCATCATGATGGTCATACTTTATCTCAAGTCGCAAACAAACCACTTATCTTAACCACCTATCAGTCTTTCTTCCTCCTAAGGTTGGTCCAAATCAAACATCACTACGGATTCTACATCGGAGGAATTTGAACGTATAAATAGCGTAACGGAATGTGTATACCTTAAAATGAAACTCGTCGTCGAAACGTTAGGTCTTCCACAATTCATCATCTTTCTCATAACGAAACCATCATCCAAACAAATGCATAACGAACACAGAACGAAATTTCTAATAAGGTAAGGCTCATTCAAAAGATCCTATCGAAAAGTAACGGAAACTTAAGTGGTCTTAAGAGGAGATGAATTACGTCTTCAATATCTTCATCCTTTACAAAATCAAATCTTCCAAACGTTTACTACAAAATTTCATCCATTCAATTTTATGATCTCGAATCTTTTCAAATTCCAAGTAGTCTCTCTCTTGTCACTTCATACGATCATAGGTTGAAAAAGGAAATCATAAACTTGAGTCTGGTTCCTCAAGTCTTCGACACTTCTTCTGTACACTTCGGTGTGGTAGCGTGAATCTCCGACGTGATCACCGTGCATACCTCCATTTGCGAGTCTGCTTCAGCTCTCAATTCATCTTAGTACAACTAAAATGACTTAGAGAAACAAGGTTGCGTGTCTCCTACAGGTCTTCTAGCATGATTCAAAATTCACCAACTCAAACTGCTGTGGACTTCCTGGTTTATGTGCTGAAAGCTCATCTTCTACGGTCTGGTCGTCTTGATGCCCAACTGAAATCTCCACGTGCTGCTTGAAGTATAATCGAGTCTCATCTCAGTCTGTCTTCTCCTCACCTGCTTCTCTCTTGGTAACGCATGTCACGAACCTCTTCTACACAGCTTCTACAAGTTTTCTAACTCTGACAATGGTCTTCAGTCTTGGTCCTTTTCGTGGAAGCTCCTTTGTCATCGGATACCTGGTGGTGTTGTCTGCTACAATCTCTGATCGTCAAGTAAATCTATTCTCCTAGAACAAAGGGTCGGTTCACTTCATACTAAAAATGGTCAACGTGTCCCTCGTTCGTCTCTGAGCACAAACATACTGTCATACTATGACAATTGTTCGAATACTTGCGAAAACATGAGTCTTCTAGCCAATACAATTGACATCATTCAAAACTCATAGTGGTCACACGGGTACGAAAGTAACTTCAGGAAATATTCTTAGGGAAAAACTTCATATCACAAATCTTTCTCTTCACAAATCAAATTGTAAGGCTTCGAGGAACTTAAGCTCAACTAATCGACTTCCTTCTCAGATGTTCTTGTGGTTACTTCTTCCGTCTTTCAAACTCAAATGAGGTCGTCTGCTACAGAGTTTCAAAAATAGAACAAATCAAATATTGATACGCGGAAATGGAATAATGATTACGGTCACATTCACGATGGTTGGTGTGCCGCCGCACACTTCTCTCTTTCTTCTTCATAAACAAACAGGAGCATTCAAAGAGATCACTGAGGTAAACAAACTCATATTTCATCAGTTCCTACAATCTCTTAACTTCTTCAGTATCGCGGTTTCGCCAATTCAGATTAGTTCAATGCAAACTTTACTTCCCAAACGGATTTCAAAAGGTACGTCGGAAACACCAGAAATTCGTACATCAAGACTTCCAAATGTCGGAGCTTTCCAAGAATGGATATTAACAGGCGTTAGGAGGAAAATTGGGAATCAAGAGATCGGAGTATGTGCTTCATAGCACAATAATCATAACAGATTCAAATGATTGAAAATATCCTAAAAATATGGTGAAGCAGATTGTGAAGGGTCACATTTCCAAATATTGTAGTTTACGGTAGCTTCACGGAAGCCACCCATCCAAAATCAAAAGACTTCAAAGTCCAATACATCCAAGGTAAGCGGATTCTCAGAACGAATGTGGTGGTCAAATCATACGGATAGTTCACATATCAAATTTAGGTACATGGTTCATCAGAGTGTGGGATGGGAGAGTATTAGAATATATCAAAGTCAAATATATCAAATTGAAGGTTAGAATAGTGAACAGTTCAAAAGATTAGAATCTTGTTTAGCTTATAACATAGGAATGGTAGGGTGTGCACCGATAGTAATACGAACATCGTCTAACTGTCAGAGTTGAGATGTATGAAACATCAGTTATTAGCATCAGCATGCTCCGATAACAATTCCGTACTAGACAAATGTCAACATCAAATCCTTCCAAAGGGAATTGGTTATCATACAAAGTTCATTCCTCAAATGACGGAAGGTAAGACTTCCTCGTCTTCTGAGATAAACGTTCTTATAAGGTGTGACTAAAGGCAAGATTCAGAGTGATGCGGAAGCAAATACTACTCACATGGATGTCCTAGTCTACCCATTCCTCACCGGTTGTACTTATGTTCTTATGGGAAAATACTCAAGTAACTTCGCAAAGGTTATCCTACGAGTGCCTACAGTGGAAACTTAGGGGTCCTAACTTACACAGGCCAAGGGTAGATGTACTACAAGTCGCAAACCTGGCTTTGATACCACCTGTAACATCCCGCCTACTCAGACCACAATATTGTCCGCTTTGCCCGCAGGCTCACGGCTTTGTTTTTGTGGCCTCATTTGAAGACTTCCCGGCAGGTCACCCAAGCCAGTACTACTCTCACATGAGCACGCTTAACTGCCAGTTCCTAAGAACCCCACTCGCAGTAGACCACAAAACGCGTTTGTCATTGTAAGGCGAATGTTATCTTATGAACCCAGCATCTCTCCAGGCCACAGCCGATGTGGGATTTGCCTAGGGTGTTACAAAAACACAAAAACATTTTCCGTTTTATTGTAAAATAAAAGATAAAAGAAAAATCAATATAATATTCCTCAACTTGGAGTATTATCATAATAAGTTCCCAAACATCAGATTAAAACTTGTCTTTGTGTCGCTTGCGAATTCGGCTCACCTTTGATTGATAAACAAACTCTAACGGAGGTTTCAGGAGGTTTGACATTAAATTGTCGAACCGAAAGGAGCGGGTTTTTAATGAGCATTTATTGCCCACCTTTGCTCCTCCGCCACTCTGTGCGTTTATCTTTTAGAGAGCTACCGTACGCTTGATGATTTAAGGTTTAAGTTTCTTGAGTTTTGCTTCGATCTTGTTTTAATTGAATTGTTTCATTTAGTGCATGCGCACTCGTTCTTCTACGTCGACAAGTCCTTTACGTGAACTCGTAGATATTCCGAGAAGACGTAATCGTAGACGTACTGCCCGAATAGTCAAACCCGAGATTCGTACTGTTCCCATTGATAAAATGGCAGACGATCGAACAATGGCGGAGATGCTTCAAGCACCCACCGAGGGTTACGGAGATGCCATCGTTTTACCACCAATCGATTCTGATCATTTTGAATTGAAAACGCATTTGATTCAACTCGTGTCTACAAACCAATTCCACGGGTTTGAACGAGAAGATCCGTATGCACACATCCGTTGGTTCAACAAGTTAACCTCGACCATCAATTACAAGGATGTGCCACAAAAAGTTGTCAAATTGATGCTATTTCCGTTTTCACTCGAAGGGGCAGCCCGGATTTGGCTGGAAAAAGAACCCCCTCGATCCATTGAAACTTGGGAAGATCTCGTACAAAAATTTGTCAATTATTTCTTTCCTCCTTCAAAGACGACTAATTTGAAAAATGAAATTTCTGGATTTCGTCAAAGTTTCGATGAAAACTTCGGAGAGGCATGGGACCGATTTAAAGATCTCCTAAGAAAATGCCCGCATCATGATTTCACGGAGTTACAACAGATCAATACGTTTTATAATGGGTTGAATGGAAACGATCAAGATTCTCTAAACGCTGCCGCCGGTGGAAATATCTTGAATCGTCGACCTAAAGATGTGATTGAAATTTGCGAGAATAAGTCAAAAGTTCCTATTTCTAGAAACAAAGTGAATGTTCCTGTCACTCCTGCTTCTTCATCCGGTAACTCATCAGAGTTAGCCGCTCTAACGGACGCAATTCGTTACATGATGAAGGAAGTGAAAGAAATTAAGAGTGAAATTCATAAACCGGAACAAATCAAAGCCATAAACAAAGTGTGTGAAACTTGTGGTGGCCCGCATGCGTATTACGATTGTCAAGCAACCGATGCTTCTGTTTACCAAGCTCCCGTAGCAGTCGTAAACCACAATCAAAACCGACCGCATGCTGAAACTCATTACCGAGCACCAAATGCTATGGTACCACCTGGTTTTCCACCCGTGCCAAATCAAAATAATCAAAATCGCTTTGTTCAAAATCAAGGACAGAATTTCAACAATTCTCAGAATTTCAACCAAAACCGTAACAAATTCAACCAGCCTTATCAAGCTCCGAATCAACATGTTTATCAACAACCTCATCAAGCTCCTTTGACTAATGATTTCATGAAAATTACTAAGTCCAGCATGCGTTCAATGCAGACTCAAATCAATAATATGAAAGTCGAGTTGAGAAAGGAAATTGATACTACGATATCTCGTCAAACAAATGAGTTGAAGAATATGATGGGCAGTTTCATGAATATGAACATGAACCAGTCTTCTTCATCTTCTGGACGACTTCCGAGCAATACCATTCCTAATCCCAATGCTGAGTTGAAAGCCGTCACCACATGTAGTGGTAAGACCCATAATGGACCCTCGACTCCTATGCCTCCTCCACTGGGGGAAGTGACTTGAGATGCCGAGGTGACAACGGACAAAGTGCAATTCTCAAGCCCACAAAGTACCGCACACGTCCAACCTTAAAATGTCCAAATTCAAGTTCCGGAACCCGATGTTCCGAAGACCAATCCTAAGCCTACAATTCCATATCCTTCGAGGCTTAATGATCAGAAGCTTAAAGACAAAACGAATCAACAGATGGAGAAATTCTTTAAAATCTTCAGTGATTTGCACTTTGACATAGGCTTCACAGATGCTCTCATTCTCATGCCCAAATTTGCATCTACAATCAAAAGTTTGCTAAGCAACAAGGATAAGTTGTCTGAGATGGCAAAGACCCCACTAAAGGAACAAAGCTCGGCGGTTCTCCTCAAAAAGCTTCCCGAAAAGCTCGGAGACCCCGGCAAATTTTTAATCCCTTGTGATTTCTTGGGGATGGTTCAGTGCTCAGCCTTGGCCGATCTTGGCGCAAGCATTAACCTTATGCCACTCTCAGTATGGGAGAAATTATCTCTTCCAGAGCTTACATCTACTTGCTTGACACTCGAGCTAGTGGACAGTACTATAAAACGTCCACTTGGAATAGCCGAGGATGTCGTTGTGAAAGTAGGAAAGTTCCATTTTCCTACTGATTTCGTTGTGGTAGACTTTGATGCCGATCCTCGAGTTCCACTCATACTGGGGATAGCCTTCTTAAGAACGAGTCTTGCTAACATTGATGTATATGCCGAAGAATTAACCATTCGGGTTGATAATGAAGAAGTTACGTTTAACATTAATCAAGACTCTAAACCTCTAACCACCAAATGCAACGTTGCTACGGTTAATCAAAAATCTGATTCCGTAATTGCTTCCAGAAGAAGTGATTCGATGCTTTCAAGATTCACGGTTAAGAGTGTTTCAGATAAACGTGCTGAGCTCAAAGCAAAGAAAATTACTCTTGGTACAAGCAAATGGTTTGAAAGTTGTGCTACAGAAGTTAAGAGTATTTTTGACTATGATGAACAAGAATGGAGATCACATCGGAAGTGGTGAAAATTGCTAGCTCTAAGAGCACACCACTTGTCTCACCTCCAGAATCGGTTTATCGTGTTGAAATTTTTGATTCTGTGGATGAAACTAAAAATCCCACTCCTTATTCTGCACCAGTCATTTCCGACTCTTCCCATCCTTCTCCTCCGCTTGAGGAAAGTGATATCTCTATGGAAGAGCTCGAGGTTTTCTTGTTTGATGCTCCAATTTCGCTGGAAATTGTTGAGCCTGATTATGATCCGGGGGGAGATGCTCCTTTGTTAGAAAAAATGGTGTTTGATGAACCATTATTTTCCTTCCCCCCGAAGGATGTTGTTGTTAAAAATAAGCCGTTAGATCCTCCGGAGCTCAAGCTCGAGGATTTTGTTCCCGAATATGAGAGTTTTATCTTTGATACAGCTGAAGAAAGTAGTGGCAATCCCACTCCTCATTCTGATTTTTCTCTCCCGGCTTATGAAGCCTTTTGTTTTGATATCGATCATTCGGAAGAAGTAGGAAGTGGCAGTACCACTTCTCATTCTCAGATCTCTCTTCCCGAGTATGATGCATTTCATTTTGATATGAATGATCTTTATCATGAGGAGTTCTCCAGTGAACTCTCTCATATTATATCTCCTCCGGAATATGATCATTTCTATTTTGATCCTGAGGATGATTCTAGTGTGGGGGGAGGTGTACGTAATCATAAGAACGTGCTTATTGATAAAATCATCCCGAACCTCCCTCCCGTTGAAGACAAATTTGCTTCTGATGATGAAGAGTTCTTCCTGATAATCATCATGATATTTTTTCTCTTCATCACATATGGTGTGATTTCTCTTTCCCTTTTTTTCCTATAGGAATGAGGACACTATCTTTGACCCCGGTATCTTCCCTGATAGTTTCTACTGTTAAAATACCGTGGGTATCTCGTCGGTGTGGAACTTTCATATGTCCAAATGTTAATCCAAAAACATTGAATGAAAGTACGATGGAGATTGTTTCTTCCACTTGCTTCCCCATGAACCAATGAATTCGAGGTCGAGTCAAGCTAGTGACTCGGTTAACAAAAACATTAGCACCACATGGGTGACAACCCATGTTTCTGTCTTCTCTTTTATTTCTAACACTAAGTGTGGGGGAATCCCACTGTGCTGTGCTCTTTTGTGTTGTTTGCTCTGTTTTCAGGTTTCCCTTGGATTGTGATGATTGCCGCGCCTGTTTTCAATCCAGCCGCCCAATATCCTATCCTTTTGCTAATGATTATCTAGGGATATCTTTTTAATCCTGTTTGTGAAAATAGAGATTTCTTTCACACACTTGGCTATTAGTCTTACCTTTTTACGTTCAAACGTGTCGGCATAATAGCCGGTACTTTGAATATTGAGGGCAATATTCAATTCTAAGTGTGGGGGGAATTCTCGCGAATTTTGTCACATATGTACCTTCTAGTGCCCTAGTGCCCCCGTTTTGGCCAAAATTTTAAATTTTTTTCGTTTTTAGATAAGAAATTGCAATAAAAAAAGAAGAAGTGTTTAGTCTTGATTAGGTTAGAACAAAGGGAATCCCGACTCTGCCAGAGTATTGATCTGGCTGCTTCCTTAACAATTAGACTAAGGTTTTACGATATGTGCAAATGAAAATGCTAAGCGTAGAATAGTTGGTTTTCTTTAGAGCTTATATAAGTAATCTATGGCTTTTCCTCCTAGGAGATAACTAATCTGACTTAATTAGTGCTTATTTTTCAAACATTTGAACACACAAAATCATTTTTCTTTACGATTTTGAAAAATACTAGTTCAAAGCTTTATTTAAACTTCGGAACAAGCATATGTCATATTAATGTAAAAGTTTAAGTAATAAATAAATGTGCTAAAAAGCTAAGGTTCAAGATCGGCCCTTGGATCCTTATTTCCGGAAGGCGTTTAGGTCTTGGCTACCCTCTTACACCGGCCCTTGGACCCTTAATTCTAAAAGGCGTTAAGGTCTTGGAACTCTCCGTTGTAACGGCCCTTGGATCCTTTATTCCAGGAAGGTTTAAGGTCTTGGTTCCCGTGAAACTCCGTTAGTTTGTATTGCACAAAGTTAAGTATCAAAAAAAAAAAAAAAAAAAAAAAAAAAAAAAAAAAAAAAAATGAAAAAATGAGAAAATAAAAATAAAATAAAATGGAATGATATTGCAAAATGCAATAAATTTTGAAGCTTGCTTGTTGTGAATTTTAAATCTATCTTTCAACTAGTATTAGTCAAAGTTTTATAAAAACGTCGATTTTTGTTATCAAGATTTTGAAAATCAAGCACAGTCACCTAAACTTGATAAATGTGGGAGTGAAAAGTTAAGTTTCGGCTTACATAGATTATTAGTATAAGTAGTGTTAGCATTTTACAAAAGCATTTGCACATTGAGTTTAAGCTTAGTTGGGAGTATTAAAATGAGGATGACGATTTTAATTCCCTGGAGACACCCAGTTTGTGTGAATCCTGTTCCGTGATACCATTTTTGGAAATCAAGCATGTTATATATTTTGTTCTAAGTTTAAATTTCTTGCATTATATAAAAAATCAAAGCGGGGTATGCTTGGTATTCTTTTGATCCTTTCATTACTTTATATGATCGGATTGCTAGGGACTAGCAATAGCTTAGTATGGGGGATTGATGAGTGTGTAAATACTCATCATTTTATGCCCATTTTAGACCATAAAAATACTGAAAATGGCCAAATACACCAAATATTACTGCAGATATCCTTGGTTTGTGTTTTTATGTGTTTTAGGTACAAAAGGGTCGAAAACAGGGCAAAAACAGACAAAACCGAGCACAAGATTGGAAAAGCGTGAAAAGCCGAGGACGGGGAAGAAATTTATGAGTTTGGACTGGGATATTGCTTAAATTGTCAAAGTCAACCCTCATGATTGTCAACTTGTCAAGATTAGCCCCTGAAAGTAATTTTGCAAAAATGACACAGTTGGTCCCTGGAATTTCAGAAATGGCAGTTTTAGTCCTTTAACTTATATCAAATCCATTTCCAATCCTAAACTTAACAAACCCTTAACCCATTTCTATCCTTAATACTAAACCCAGCTAATAAAACCAACCCAGCTACAAGCCCAACACACCAAAGCCCAAAATACCCAACCCGTTTATCCCTAAGCTAATACCAGAGTTTGACTCAGTCAAACTCTTCTTCCAAACCAAGACCTGCCAAAACCATACCACCATCACCCACCTTATCAGACAATATCACCCCCCTCCTAAGCTTCTTCTACACACTCCCTAACAAACCAAAAGCATTTAATGCTTCTTTCTCCCCACAAGTTATCAGACCAAGTGGTTTCTTACCCACTATCCACTTTTGGCGCCAAAACTGAAATAGACGACTGGGATTGATTTAAGCCATTCCAAATGGTGGGATTTGCTCAGAAATTTTCAGAGATGCTTTTGGGATATCTATTTAAAGAAATGAAGACACACAGAGATAGTTGTCACTGCTTTAGACCATTCGTAGTGTCAATTAAGTTATTGTTCTATTTTCAGTTTCAAATCCAGTTCTAAACTTTAATTTAAGCTCATTTCTGCTCTTTTGTAAATAACTTATTTCAGCTTTGTTCCCATTTCAATGTTTAATGTAATTTAAAGTTTTCAGTTAATTCAGTACTTTAAATTTATTGTTGTTTCAAGTTTAAAAGCTTCTCTTTCCAGTTTAATAAGTTAACTTAAGCCTGTGACAGCTTGTTGTTAGCTTATTATTGCTTAATTCAGTTTCAATTTCCAAATTTCCAAAAAAGTCAAAAAGTCAACTCTGGTCAACATTACTGTACATCTGCTTATTTCATTGCTTACTTGGTCTGTTGTATCTTATTTGTCATTATTGTTGCCCTTTTGTTTTTGCCTCAATAGTTAGAATTGCCTGAGTTTGTTTTCTCTTAAATATCTTTGAAAAAGCCAAAAATTAGCTTAAACATGGTCTAGCTTATTTCATTGCTTGTTTGCTGTTGAAACTTGTTCATTAAGGTTTAATTAAGTTAGTTAATTAGTGTTAACTCTGAATCATAGCTTATTTTTGTCACTCATAGTGTAAATCTCAAATTCAGTCACATAAAGGACTATTTGGATTAAGCTTATTCAAGGGTCTAATTTTGCCTCTACTGTTCACTTGCACCTTATCTAAGTTTGATCTTGATTAATGCAACATATAGGGGTTGTTAGTGTAAGCTTATTTCCTGTTTTTGAAGGATTTTAGGTTTTGAGTGAAATAGTGGAATCTTAGAACTTGAACTGATCACATAAGCTTTCAATAAGCCTGAGCTTATTTGACCATCATTTTGGCATTTCTAATATCCATCTAGTCTGCAATAAGTCACTAGTTCATTACCTTTGAGCCTTGTATTGCCTTTGTAGAAATTTGCATTAGCAGACCCTCAGGACCCTTTCTCAGTCTGCAACATATTTGAAGGTTTGATTTGAATGCTTAATTTTGATGTTTAGATCCTAAATTTCAGTTTTCAAGTAGATTGTTAGGCGTAGTTTTCTATTCCATTAAGTGAATCTCAGTTGTTAGCTTATTTGGGCTCATAAATAAGCTCAAAAGTACCCATTTGGCCTGAGGTCTGCCCTACACCATCACCTATATCAGCAGCCCTTATTCCTTTTTATTGCTTATTTGCTTATTGCATTAGCTTTTTCTGGTTTCCTTGGCTTATTTATAGTTATAATTGTTCCAAGTAGCTTATTTCCATTTACATTTAGCTTATTAATCAGCTTATAGCTTATTGGCTTGAATTCTTAGTTCTTAAGCCTTTTAAGCCTTACTGTTGAGATTAGCAGCTTATTTCTAGCTTATCAGTGAGTTTTAAAAATATTTCTTTTGTAAAAGTTGTTAGTTATTAGCTTATTATTAAGTAGCAAAAAGAAAATTCCAAAAATAAAATAAAAGCAAGAAGGTCAGGAGTGGGATTCGAACCCCAGTCACTGGACTCACCACACACACCCCTTACCAACTGCCCATGGGTCTTTTTCAGTTAAGACTCCACACCTTTTTTATTTAACCCACTTTTCCTTTTTAAAGCTTATTTCCACAGTTTGCTTATTAACTGCTTATTCAGAAAAGCAGTTAGCCCACTTTTATTTTTCGTAGGTTCTAATTATCATTAAGTAATTTCCTGGAATTTTTCATAATTTTCCAAGTTCATTTAGTATTTTTAATTAATTTTTCTTTTACGTTTAGTTTTTAATTCATAATAAAAAATATAAAAGTCAAAAAAATATAAATCTTTTTTTGTAAAATTTTCTTTTATTATTTAGGATTTAAGAAAAATAATTTTACACTTGTAAGATTAGATTTCCATATATCTTAGTTTTTAGCCCGTTTTAATAATTTCCGTTTCGCGTTTTTTATATAAATTGTGTTAATCTTAATTTTCTAGTGAGAATTTGTTTCTCATTATTTAATTAGATTAGAATTAAAAAATAAAAAAAATATCCTTATCCCACTCATCAGTCACTCTAATCCCAAACCTTAAACAATTGCCCATTCACATCTCGTTGGGACACGACCCCGGTAATCACTTACCTGGTATCACACATATCACAAACGTGAGTTTTTACAAGTTAGCCTTTTTCCTAAAGGGTTGATTTATCTCTATTCACGTGAATCCGTCTAATATTATTTATATATACACTTTAGCACGGATCAAAGTGATAAAGTAGCGTATGAACTTTCGTGCATGACCTTGTTTTCGAACCTAAGACATGAATTATTTAGGTCGCGGTTAAAGTTATCAGACCTTTGTTCACCGTTTACCAATTTACTAACCGAGATTTTCTTTATTGAGGTGAGTTTCATAGCCCCGATTTTTACATTATTTATACATGCTTTCTAAACCCTCGGGGTGAGAATACATTGCTTACTTTTTGGACACAAGTATTAAAACTCTTACCTTGCCTAAGTTACCGCATTGCCTTTAAAGTCCCCTTTAAATCATGAACCGTTAATTACTTGTAAGCTCGGATGTTATGAATAGATCTATTTGGGTTGACACCCCTTCCGAGTTGGTCGCGCCAACCTGTCAAATGAACGCATATCATTCGGATTATTTCCGAGTGTCTGGCAAACACTTATTTGGGGCATTAGTATTATTATTATGCTTGATTGCATACCATTATGTCTGGCTTCGGGGTCATGAGCTTAGGGCATTGTATATTATTTTTGGCTATGACGTTATGTTTGTTGTAATTGTCTTGCTATTGAAATCTTGTGGTCCGCACTTTACTGTTTACTTAAACCTATGATCTCACCAACATTATTTTGACCCTTTTAGCGTGTATTCTCAGGTAATTAGGTGATGATAGCCATCTATGTATGAAGCACTTTAGAGTCACATTTTGGAAGCACATCATGATGAAGATTTTCTTGCATTATTTAGCTTTTGGTTATGTATTTAAATCTTACATTTTGATGGTGAACTCTGATATTTATGTTTTGTAAAATGTTATGTTTAAATCAAACGCTTATTTTAAAATGACTCACTTAGAGGTCATTCTTTATTTCCTTGTACTTTGTTATCCATGAACATCACGCCCCCGGAATTCCATTCCGTTGCAATCCAGATTTTAGGGGTGTGACAGATTGGTACCAGAGCCAAGGTTATAGAGAACTAGGTTGCATCATTGACCTTAGACTATAACCACTAGGTTACGACACTTCACAACATCATGATGTGCATATGATTACGATACATGTTTTTATTTACTTACTTTATACGAGTTACTTATACTTATATATATTTATATTGACCTGGTTTATAGCGACATGTCTTCACCAAACCACACTATCATCATTTCATCGGACTCGGATATCGAGGACGCTTTTTCATCCACTAATGCACCTACATCACAACTCTTACCTTCCTATACCTCGACATTCCCATATCACTCACCATCGTTAGATGATAACTTCCACCTATTTGAGGTATTAGCATCACCTGAGACAGACCTAGAAGAGACTACCAGATGTGACACTGAGACTTTTGAGATTCAGGAGACTGTCCCTACCTTTCCACTATCACCATTGTCATTCCCCTTTTCCATTCCCACATATCAGGAATTAGATGACACTTTGTGGATAGTACCAAGATCACCGACTCAACAAGAACATCAGCAGATTCCTCAAGAATGGTTTGGGATCTATACTATCTCGAATATGATCGATGCACAACTCCAGACCCCACATCAGGACTCATCACAACCCTATGATGCCACAACCCAGGATCCAATCAGAGGAGCACCAGGAAGCCTCTAGATCAGACTTATATCTATAGTAGCTTTTACTATTATCCTAGCCACGGGATGTGTGGCATAGTTCAAAGAAACTTGTAGTATTTTGGTTGTTGTACAACAAACTTACCAAGTGTTGACTCTACTATATGGATATGGTTGTGCTATGCTTGATATTGGTCTATGTAGGCCAAAATTTTCATTTTATATATTCATGTGTGTTATGATTATATTTATGATATTTTCGTGGTTGCATCTTGTTGTGATTTCACTTCATTTATACATGTCATGGTTGCGTATATGTGAGTGTGATGATCCTTACTACTTATAAATTCTCATGGTCTCTTATAATTTTGAAGAGTTATGTCGAAGCAAGCCGCTCCAGCCATGACACAAGCCACTATTGAGCAAATCATTTCCAAGAACATAGCCGCAGCCCTCGCCAAAAATCTTACTCACGAGAAATTTATGGATTGCGATCCCCACACCTTTAGTGGAACGGAAGGCGCGAGAGGATTTTGCAAATGGTTCGAAGAAGTAGAAACCATATTTTGGGGTGGTAACTGCCACAAGGAAGACAAAGTTAAGTTCGCCACTTGCACTTTTCAGGATCGTGCCCATGAATGGTGGGCCAAACATGTTCAGATAGTAGGGGTCGACGCTGCTTACTCAATCTCTTGGGAGGAACTAAGAAGGATGATGATTTTAGAATATTGTTCAAGGAGCGAATTACAAGCAATGGAACAAGAAATCCTGGACTTTACTATGGTAGGAGATGATGTTGCCAAATACACTGATTGTTTTTATGAATTAGCACGGCTATGCCTTGCAATGGATGAACTGGAATATAAGAAACTTGAGAGGTATATCGGGGGACTCTCCCCTGAAATTCGTATGTTGGTCACCCCAGTAGGACCCGATACCATGCCTAAAGCTATCTGTATGGCGCTCCGGGCAGGAGAACACATAGCTCACACCAAGGCCGTAGGAAACAATAATGACAGCAAACGAAAATGGAACAACAACAAAAAGCAAGGCGAAAGTGTTGCACAACAACCACCTAAGAGACCAGAGTTTGCTAAAGCCCCTGTGGCAGGCCCAGCTAAGAAGAAAGGGTACCTTGGTACTCTACCAAAATGTAACAATTGTAAAAGGCACCATAACCCTGGTTATTGCCCTACTCCATGTGGTAACTGTAAGAAGAATGGTCACCTGACTAAATATTGTAGGACTCCTACACTTGTCGAAAATCAAAACCTTCAATAATATGTTTTGGCTGTGGAAAGAAGGGACACTTCAGGAAGGACTGCCCAGAGCTGAAGAACAAGAAAACCGAAGTCTAAATCCTCTAGGGTTGTATTTTCCTATTGTACTTCACCTTAGGAAGTTAGCGTAACCTAGTTGTAACCAGTACCTTTTTATCTAATGTAATCTCCATCTTTTATTATATCCACGATACTCACAACCTTCGTCTATTACATTTTCTATTCCATTTATCTTATTCCTAACCATTTCGCAACAATATACCGCTATCCTATTAGGGGTTAGGCAAATTTCATCTTTGACTATAGACTATTACCATTCCGTAAGATTCTCCCACACATCCTATAACCCATTCAAAAAATTTTATCACAAGCTATTTTACTACCACTTTATAGAACTGTTTCACATAATTTTATTACAAGATATTTTACTACCACTTTATAGAACTGTTTCACATAATTTTATTACAAGATATTTTGCTACCACTTTAGAGAACTGTTTCACGTAATGTTACTCAAAGCTATATTACTACCACCTTAGGAAATTATTTCGCAAGATTTTAAAACGCGTTATATTACCATCACCTCATAAATTGATTTTCTAGCATTCTACCAACTATTTACTTCTATACGAACCGATTTTTCTTGTAAAAAAAAATAAAAAAATAAAAAATAATAAAAATTTAGGCTACCATTTTACCAAACAACACGTTGAACACCATCTAAAACTTTTGAAAAACATAATACTATTTCGACTAAACCGAGCATCGCATCATCAGTCCTCAATTATACATAGCCTGATCACCTATGTCTAATTCAGGAAGGATTATGCCATGAAGGAAACAATCATCTTTTCAAAAATTCTTAATAACAATCTTCATTCAAAGCTTTGTAACCAAATAAATTTTTCATAAACATCCCTTTTGACAAACCCTCTCTAGATACCTACACCACTTGTCACTCACTCAGCCGTTAAGTTGGATCTTTACCATTGACCTTTCTAGGAAAGACTTTTCATTTACGAGGAGAATTCCATGACATAAGAAAACAAGGAAAGGATTACGGAACTACAAACAAGGACTAGAAATATACAGTAAGTTGATTCATAACGCAATGGAAAACTTAAGATCTCACGAGGCAATCCAAACCACTATCTCCGGCATAGTCACCCAATCCCATCATTTCAGAAGTACTAGTTAGACCAAGTAAGACAACAAACCTAAGTCATGATTCATTTTAGAAATAACCAAGTAAGTTGAATGCTCATACCTGTAAGACTTACCTAATATTAACCAATAGGCATTATCCGACACCAGAAACAAGACGTTAGACATCTAAGCATTCATGCAGACATACCTACCCGACTATTTCATCCTTTTTTAATACTTTCAATTCAAACGAATTTTCTTTAAAGTGCGTTTATACAAATCATATACCCTGTAGGAAAAATATTTTTCTAAAGTACCTATTTTGACGAGTAAATCCCTTTTGGTCAGCCTTTAACAAAACTATCGTACATTAAGAAAGGTATAACATCAATCTTTACTAAACGGTTCTAAAACCCGTCTATAAAACTTTGGGTCACATTTGAAAACAGTCCAATGTTGCATAACCACTGAATTAATTCAAACTTGTAAATTCATTTATTCAAACTTGTAAATTCATTTATTCAGAGAAAGATTTCAAACAAAACACTTCATATTGAGAGAAATATTTCATTTATTCAAACTTGTAAATTCATTTATTCAAACTTGTAAATTCATTTATTTAGAGAAAGATTTTAAACAAAACACTCCATATCGAGTCAAATTTTGAAAATCAACCACTGTACTAAAACACTTCATACATTTAGGATCTTGTGATTGACAAACAGTAGCAAGCAAAATTCGACGAAGGAAAATCTAGGGAGATACTATTGAACAGTAGAATCGTAGTAATAAAGACTAAGCACCTTAGGAGAAGGGAGACTCATATCGTGACATCAGTTAGAACAAAACACGAGGAACCAAAACTGTTACCATAGCTTTATCCTTCCGATAACGCCCCTTCTGACAAACTTATCATTGTAGAATTAGTCACGAGACACATTGTACAAATTTCAAATACTCCTAATAAAAGGTAGTCGATACACCTCAAACTTCTGGCAATCCATTTAAGATTTTTTTAGACCTAAGCAGATATAAGCACGATCTACCATCCTCAGACCAATGAACATAGTAAGAGAACTATCCAAACGCTATAGGACATGCTCAGTGCCGTATGATCAACTTTGAATTGTTTAGAGTGATCTTTTGACATTGAAAGATTTCACCTTCAACAGTAGTCATCACACGAGCATAAAGACTGCACCCTTTAAGGCACCCTATGGTCGAAGTACCAATCACCTATTGACAAGCCGAAATCGAAAAATCCTAACTCACTAGTCTAGGACTTATTTGCGAAACAGCAAAGGAAAATCGTACAGATCAAGAATCAGTTACAAGCGACAAGAGAACGATAGAAAAGTTATGTCGGTGCATGACGCGAATCATTGGAATTAGGTTTCCCTAAGTCGCGAACCATTAGGATTTCGAGTTGGAGAACGAGATATGTTGAAAGTCTTGCCTTGGAAAGGCGTGATACTGATCAGAAAGTGCGGGAAGTTAAACCCGAGATACAATGGATCATTTAAGATTCTAGCTAGAATCGGACGAGTAGCTTATAGACTTGAACTTCCACCAGAGCCCAATAGTGTGCACAACACATTCCGTGTTCCAACCTCAAGCAGTGTTTATCTGACGAATCCCTCATAATTCCATTAGGAGAAATTCAACTCGATGACAAACTTAACTTTATCGAAGGGCCGGTAGAAATTAAGGATCGTAATGTTAACCAATTGAAACATAGTAGAATTCCTATCGTCAAGTTTCGCTGGAATTCTCAACGAGGTCCCAAGTTCACTTGGGAACGAGAAGACCGGATCCGTCAAAAGTATCCGCATCTCTTCACCGAAAACACTCCAACAACCAACACTGACCGAATCTCGCGGACGAGATTCATTTTATGGGTGGTAGACTACGACAACCCGCTATTTTACAGGTCAAAACTAATTATTAAACTCAAACTATTTATTTCAATACTTATCTGAGAACAATCTACATATAACTTTTTACTTGAACCAACGTGAAACTGAGAAAATATTTCAAGTACACTAGGACTTAGGCTATATTTGGTCCACAAAGTTCCAGTACTTTGCTCCTACTCCAGTTCATAATTTTAAACCCTAAAACTATTTCCTTTTATTTATTTACTTACGGTTGTCAATTGAACAAACGCTATTCGCAATTTAAATTTAGCACCCGATATACCCAATACTCCTAACGATTATTTCTAACACATTTTTATACTTCCTAAATTATTACCAAAGTTCCAAAAATATTTTCTTACGCCTAATGCAATTTCTTTAATTTTAACGTTTATTTACGTATAACTTTCTTTAATCACCAAACCAACAACCAATACCTATTTTTAATACCCAATACATACAAAATATACACTCTTGTATCAAAACAACTCTTCTACTCCAAAAATACTACATGTGCCCCCCCCCCCTTTGTTCCATAATTATTTACTAGACAAAATTTACATCACATTAATTAGCCAACATTAGCCCATAAAACATGGAGTTGTAACTCCAATTGGTGGCTTGACTACAACCATGTCCCCCCCTAGCACCCCAATCGGCCTAAACCCATCAACCTAGCCAAATCATGATTTTTGACCCAACTATTCTAACCTTGAAAATCTCTAGTATAAATAGGTTTACTTGTATCATTTTTGCACTAGTTCAAGAGAAAAAAGAAAGTATCACCTCTCATTTCATACATATAAGTCGACACACATAAGGGAGCAAGGAAGAAGAAAATTTGATTGTGGCTAATCCTAGTGTCATTAGAGTACTTTAGTAAGGGTTTTGGAAACACTAAGCTTGGGTTAATCAAAGATATTGCATTCTCACCACACTAATCTCCTTTTGTAAGTAATCTTGATCTTGCTAAACTCCATACTCTTCATATCATAATGCTAGTTCAAGTGTATATACTTAGTTTATCACTTTGTATATGTTAATAAAGCTTTATATCCACAATAATCTTTTAACAAATGGTTGTGTTTTAAGCAAATTTTTATCATAAGTAAACTAGATGGTATAAATCACAACAAGAAAGTGATGATAAACACATCACAAATATATATACTAGTGAACTTGTAAATCTTAACTATCCTTGATGATCATATACATTCATGAAAAATGGACTCTTTAATATTGCTAAGTTTAGTGTTAGATCACTATTGACATGTTGAGAAATTGGTGGAAGAGTTTGGATTAGTTTTGGAGTTGTTGTTAAGTGGTTATGATAACTAGAAGGCTAGAAAAAATATCTTGACACTTTTGGCAAGGAATCTGTCCCATTTGGCTTTCCCCAGAAAACTCAGTAGCTTGGTGGCAAGATTAGGCTAGAAATATAGAAAATAGACTTTATAACGAAAACTTAGCCGCTTGAATGAGTTAAAACGAGCTTATAACGAAGGAGATACGTTAGTTTTAAGTTATGCGACGAAAACTAAATTTTCTGAAAATATTGCTTGCTGTCAGAATTTTTCAAAGAACAAAACTGGACTTTAAATGATAACTAGACTATCCGAAGCCTTAGAAATCCGATAGTATACTTAAATACCTTCACGGGGATATGTAAAACTTAAGAAACGGAGCTACGACGAGAAAGTTATGGCCTAAAGAAGGTTACGATGACATATAAGTTTGACAGCTTATTATTTGCTATTAGAAAAGCTGATGGAACATATTTAAAGTGGATTTTGGATACTTTAGGGTGTATTTTGGCTAAAATGACATAAACGAAGATGGTAGAACATTATGTATACTTATTAGGCGCGTTAGAGGTTTTCAAAATATCTATTAACAAGACAACTAAAGTTTGATCACGAGATTAACAAGTTACGTTTTCTAAAAAGGGTGATTTTCTTAATAAAAGATCACATTGACGTAACTACATTTTTAATGATAAATATTACAACAAACATGTACAAGTGATAAAGTAGCGTATGAACTTGCGTGCATGACCTTGTTTTCGAACCTAAGACATGAATTATTTAGGTCGCGGTTAGAGTTATCGGACCTTTGTTCACCGTTTACCAATTTACCATCCGAGATTTGCTTTATTGAGGTGAGTTTCATAGCGCCCATTTTTACATTATTTATAGGTGATTTCTAAACCCTCAGGGTGGGAATACCTTGCTTATTTTTCGGACACAAGTATTAAAACTGTTACCTTGCTTAAGTTACCGCATTGCCATTAAAGTCCCCTTTAAATCATGAACAGTTAATTACTTGTAAGCGCGGATGTTATGAATAGATCTATTTAGGTTGACACCCCCCCTCCGAGTTGGTCGCGCCAACCTGTCAAATGAACGCATATCATTCGGATTATTTCCGAGTGTCTGGCAAACACTTATTTGGGGCATTATTATTATTATTATTATGCTTGATTGCATACCATTACGTCGAGCTTCGGGGTCACGAGCTTAGGGCATTGTATATTATTTTTGGCTATGACGTTATGTTTGTTGTAATTGTCTTGCTATTGAAATCTTGTGGTCCGCACTTTACTGTTTACTTAAACCTATGATCTCACCAACATTATGTTGACCCTTTTAGCGTGTATTCTCAGGTAATTAGGTGATGATAGCCATCTATGTATGGAGCACATTAGAGTCACATTTTGGAAGCACATCATGATGAAGATTTTTTTGCATTATTTAGCGTTTGGTTATGTATTTAAATCTTACATTTTGATGGTGAACTCTGATATTTATGTTTTGTAAAATGTTATGTTTAAATCAAACGCTTGTTTTAAAATGACTCACTTAGAGGTCATTCTTTATTTCCTTGTACTTTGTTATCCATGAACATCACGCTCCCGGAATTCCATTCCGCTGCAATCCAGATTATGGGGGTGTGACAACCATTTACACGGAAAACCTGTTTATAGCATGTCATGTGAATACATCAACATAAAACAAAGCAATAGTAACTTAACGCTCATATTCTTGTATTTTGTGTTTATGAAGCTTTAAGTTAAAGAAGGTAATATATCTAGAATTTGTATAAATTAATAATTAATGTACAAAGTCTAAACAAATGAAACTAAACAAAATAGAGAGATTAAAACTTACACAATTATGTCATGTTCATAAGCCAGTGCGAGTTCACCTTCATATCTTGAACCTGCAACCCGACCACTCACATTAAGCTCAAGAACCACACATATTACACACCAGCATATTACACAGTATTGAGTATTAATTTACAATAGTAGTTATTTATTATCAAATAACGTTTTGAGGTAATAAATTATAAGCATACTTGGTTTGATCGGCACAAAAGTAGGTATTAGTAACCCCATCAGTAATTATGGCAATATAAAAATAAATAAGGGTTTACTCTGTAAGCGATTTATCTGCAAGAGCCGCTGATCCCAATCGTCCATAAGCTCCTCTTAGGAAGAACCGCCGCGTGTGGATCAGTTGTAGCCCACATCTGCCTTAAGTCCCCTAAACAACCCGCAAATCATAATAGTTTCTGGAATAGATACGTCTAGAAAATATTTAACTACAAAGGATAAAATTACCTTATGAATCGAAGGCACTCGTAAAACATTTTCCTTGATTAACCGCTGCTTCAAGTCCTTATAGTACATCAACCAAACAACCTCAATATACGTCTCAACATCCTCACAATCATTAACTATAATATAATCGTCTCGACCTGACCAAATAAAGTATTAACCTTCTTCGTAAAATCCATATTTTGCCACAATGAACAAAAAACATACGTTGAATTTTTAAAGTAACATACCGACCATAGATGTAAAGATATGTGCCACATATGTGACCGTCAGACTCTCTGTTGTTCCGTTTAATGCTGGCAGGATTACAGTGTTGGTGAAATACTTATGGTTCCCCGGTTGTACAATAGATTGGAACAACCGAAACCACGTACACATTCATAATTTCCATCGACGTAGCCATCAATTGAAACTTGGTCCAGGACACGTAGAATACTGATTTTGACTGTCAACAATAGATTGGAACAACCGAAACCACGTACACATTCATAATTTCCATCGAAGAAGCCATCAATTGAAACTTGGTCCATGATACGTAGAATACCAATTTTGAATGTCAACAATAATAAACTATATTAAGTATTTCGTCACTGTTTATTCATCACAAAAAACAATATATTCTAACATAATCACATCAAGCATAATATTACAACAAAATTGTTTATAGAAAACGTACTATGGTCCTACCTATAAACTCAAATACAAATCTAAAATTATACGAGCATCCAAGAATGGTTACCGACACCAACAAATATGAACGAAGATTAAGAAAATCAAAGTAATAGGCAAAAACCTCATGTTGATACCTATCAACAGTCTCTTTAATCCTCATAACCTCACCAAACATTAGCGATTCCTCTTTCGATTTCAGGAAGCAACTTCTTCACGGGATCTTCTTGATTCTCCATCTTGCAAACAAAACTTTAAAAATTACACCCTAAATAAATAAATTATAAATACATATTTTATTTAAGCATTTCATCAAACATTTGGTGTGCAACCAATTTCCTTCATAAAAACAACACCAAATTACTTGATTTTATTTTTAAAAAAATGCATCGGGGTTTGAATCAAGACAAACAGTATCAAACAACAACAAATTCGGTATCAAAATCCGAATAACCATCTTCTTCATAACAACACACAGTCACCGATCTCCACGAAAACCACAAACACAATCAAGCCCTAATCTTAACCTAATTAGAAAACCACGAAAACCTACCTTGATTAATTCAGGATACGCACCATGTTTTTTGATAAGAATAAAGAGAGGCGGTGAAAGTGTGTGTGGTGATTTCTAGAGACCGTATCTATTATCTACGAAAACGATAAGAAAGAAAGAGACGGGCTAATATTTTGGGCCTGGACAAACACATTGGCATTGGGCTTGGGTGACGCAAGTGTGACGTCATGAATTGACGCTGTATTATATATATATACTAATAAACATCATTTCTCAAAAAATAAACACGCTATGTGCTCATTTTCAAATTAGATAATCAATACTAGCAAATAGCACCTTCTAGATCTTATAAAATCTATGCCTCCACCTCCACTCATGTAAATATCATGAATTTGATTAGTAGACATAGCATCTATATAGCAGAAAAGTAGCAACATTTATAAAATTCGACCTAATCCGATATTCATTAGCTTAACTCATACGTGAAGCTAATCAAGGGGGAAAAAGAAATTCAGCTCGGCTTGTTTTGAATTGTTCATGACTAATAAAGCACTCAATTTATGGGCCCAAAATGCGACTCCTTCCATCACATTTCTTTATTCTTTTTGACTCTCTGTTTCCTTATACAGCACAATAATCTTTCCCACTTCTTTATCTTTTTATGAGTGAGAATGTGAGATACTTATAAAATGACTATCAACTTCTAGGTTTAAATTTATTTTTCAGCAGAAATGATAAAC